>OW964823.1:54044764-54602264 GCA_943142095.1 Ophonus ardosiacus
TTAAATATTGCTTGAGATATCTAGTTTGGTAACATATTTTATTTAAATTGGAAATAAGAATCTCGCAGTGATTATTCCACCTTAAGTAAGTATCAAACGTGAATCCTAAAATTTTTGCATTTGATACATTATAAATTCTGTTGTTTCCGATACAGATATCAATATTCATATTTTTAAAATTTTGATACGTATGGAAACGTAAGTAGTTTATTTTAGTTTCATTAACATGAAGTGAATTTTCATTACACCAGCTTAATAACATTTTTATGTTTTCATTACATTTGATTTCCAGTGAAGTGTTATCCTTACTAGATATCAATGATGTGTCATCTGCATAAAGTATTGAATCTATGTCGTCATTAAAGATGAGATTGAGGTCATTGATATAAAGGACAAATAGTATCGGCGCAAGGATGCTACCTTGCGGGCATCCAGTGTTTATGGTTAGCCGGTTGGAGTGAGTTTTGTCAAATTGAGAGCTGCTGGAGCTCTGAATACACACAAACTGCTGGCGGTCTCTTAGGAAGCTTTTCAGCCAGTCCAGGGGCGTACCTCTGATCCCAGCCAGCTCCAACTTAGATATTAGACGACTATGGTTAATGCAGTCGAACGCCTTGCTCAGATCGCATAACACAGCCACTGGGCATTCACCTCTCTCTAGATATGTGATAATTCTTTCATATATTCGTTGGACAGCTTTGACCGTTGAGCAGTTTTCTCTAAACCCGAATTGGTTGTCGTTAATTGTATTGGTTTTCTATAAAAATGAATCTAGTCTTTTTAAATAACAGTATTCGAACACTTTGGAAAATATAGAGGGTACTGCTACTGGTCTGTAGTTATTCAACTCCTGTTTATCGCCTCTCTTAAAGATAGGGATGATTTTATTTAATTTTATTATTTCTGGGAAATTGCTTGATTCGAAAGAAATGCAGTGTGTTAGTGGTACGGTCAGCACATGTGATAGTATTTTTATAAGTTCGGAATTTCGTCCGGTCCTGACGACTTCTTATTTTTGATCTTTGTATTAATTAAATTGAATAGCTCTGCGATCCAGGCAAGGTTGAGCAGGTGGGTTGATTAGAATTCGCTGGGATAGACAGAGGCATGTCCCTGAAAAAAATATTGAATTTCTCTGCTATTATACCTGGTTTCTCGACAATGATGTTATTGATTTTTAATGCTATATTATTCGGCTGTACTTTCCTATTAGAATTATTTATTAAGTTCCATACCGATTTGGAAATGTTGGACAACATAATTTTTCTCTGATAGAATAATTTCTTTGTAGTTGTGATCAGAAGAGAGTGTTTACGTCTGGCTTTCTTATATATTTGTGAAAGTTCTGGAAAGCGTTTTTGCAAGAAAAATAACTCTTTTAGCCATTTGCTTGATGTTATTATTTCTTTGTTTACCCAGCTTTTGTCGGTAGATTTTGTGACTTTTGTAGAAGGAAAATGAACCTGAAACAGATACAAAAATGTCTCATAAAATAGAATAAAATCTTTATTGGCATCGGGCTCTTGTAATACAGGATCCCAATTTTCTTGTTTCTATTGTAAAAATTATTTATGTTATTTTGGGAAAATATTCTCCTCGAAGTAGTTGAATTATTTTTTAGGCAATCAAAAGTTAGATTATAAAAAATGCTTCTATGATCTGAAATGATATTCTCTATAACATCACTGCTACTGTTAAAATTGACAAAAATGTAATCAAGAAGATTTTTGCCCCGTGTACAAGTATTTACAATATTTCTTAAATTATAAGTAATATATCACATAGAATTTTGTAGTACCTAGGGTCTCTATTAGGGTCAATATTAAAATCACCCCCAATGATTATAGAACGATTAGTTTGAAATACTTGATCTAAATCTTCGGTCATTTTGTTAATAAAGAGCTTAAAGTCAGAACCTGGAGTTCGGTAACAAGTGAGAATGAGGACGGAACTATATTTGTCCGGTTTCCATTGAATCCCACAGATTTCAAAATTTTTGTCTAAACAACAGTTGTTAAGGTTTATAGCCGATATCTCTAAGTCTTTGCGGTACCATATTCCGACTCCACCTGCTTTAAACTTTGTTCGGCAGTAACTAGAGCCATGAACAAAATTAGGAAAGTTAACTGAATCTAGCTCATGCACTGACCGACTGACCGCCAGGTTTCGGTGAGACAGAGAAATTTTAAATTACTTAACTTATGTACATATTCAGAGGATATAAAGTCCACTTTTTGTTGTGTCAATGCTTGACAGTTTAGTAACAGCAAGTCTTTACGTATGGGTGATGTCATTTTTGGCCAGTTTTCTTCGGTGCCCTGTGAAAAAATCGAGCAACATGAACGCCGTATGGCCAGATTTCTTCGTTCATTGCTTTGTCGAAGTTCTGAAGATCGTTAATAACCTTGAAAGAACTATAATGTTCCGGGTATTTGGAAGTTATCTGCTCGCATTCAATTACTAGAACATGTTCCTTTAATGAGTTTTAATATAGTCACATGACGTTGTAGGCTTGAGACGAGAAATATAGATGAAAGCTTTTTAGGGATGGCTCCAATATTAGTAATATTTTTGGCGCTTCCTATTATGGGAGATTTATTGTTCTTTCCTTTACGCTGCTTAACAGTAGCCCATTGTTCGTTACATGTTGTGGTAGTCTCATCACTATTGTTGGATGGTTGATTATTACCTAAAAATTTATTTAAATCCGCACTAATTTTACTTTTGTTTATATTTCGGTTGTTGTTTTGTGGGGTTAAAGGTTTATTTTTAATGTCTTTTTTGTTTCTAGGCACTTGTTCGTTCTGTTTGTTGCCAGTGTTACCACCAGCTGTATTACTTGGCGATTTTAAATTATTATTACTAGATGTCATTACAGGCCAGGATTTTATCTGGTTTTTAATAAAGTAATAATATAATTTTTTGCATTAATAATTGTACATTTGTCGTTTATAATTGTTTTTTTTATCACTTATTATTTTGTTTAGGAAAGATATTTCTAATTGAAGCGTGTGTATCATTTTCTTGTCGTTGTGCTCCGTATCAATGGCGTCTACGAACTTGTCATCTTGACCGTCTTGACAACAACTAGTTGTCCCGTCACAAATTGTTAAGTTTTTGCGTTCCGCACATGATTTATGCACCAGTTGTTCACAGATTACACATTTTATTGGGTTATTCACTACGGGTCGTCTGCAATATTTGCATTTTTTCTCAGAATCGAGAGGACGATCTTCTTACGTGACACCACTCGGCGCCATTATATTTACGTACTGTATTTACTAGTTCAAATCCATTCCGGTTCAAGTCAATATTTTTTTATTTTTATATTTATTTTGTACAGTGTATTATTAAATAAATTACAAAATTAAAACAAATAATTTTTTGGTACATCAAGTATTTTATTGTACAATGTACAAGAAGTGAAATAAATATGTAAATTTAAGTCAAATAAATAATTAAGTTTAGTTTTATGTTCGTCATTAACGCAACCGGTTTTTTCAAATTTTAAAATGATTCGTCTAGTTCGTTCATGGGATGCAATTTGTCTATCAAGATATATCCTAGCAAAAAAGCCGAATTTCTCGTAAACTCGCCCATTGATTGTAAAATTTAATTATACTTTTTTTTTTCTAATGAAAAATCCATTGGATTAACAAAGTTTTCGGAAAGAATGTATCGAAAAATGACAATAAAAGTCTAACACGTCTGTCAAACCTGTGTGAAGGTGGTTATTTTTCGTTTTTTCCTTAATACTATTAGCAGTGATATCACAAAGAAATAGTATAGTAAATTAAAGAAAATACTTGATGTACCAAACTATTTACGTTTTAATTTTGTAATTTATTTAATAATACATTGTACAAAATAAATATAAAATAATAAAAATATTAACTTGAACCGGGAGGGATTTGAACCAGTGAAAAATTATCAAGGAGCCTTGATTTAACCAAGTCAGCTACCGAATACGTTTTCATGATTATTGTTTTTGTAAATTATAAGTAATAACTGTCCAGTAGGATTATATTTTCATAAATATTTCAATAATAAGGCATTAAATTAGGATTATTTAGATACTCTTCGATGCTAAATTAAATAATCTTTCTAACCATATCAAAAACTCCCATTATACTCTTGCGGGACAGATAATATTTGAAAAAAACTGTTACCACCATGTTAAACGCCTATGTCACGGTTTTAAGTGTTCACACTGTATATATATATATATATATATATATATATATATATATATATATATATACATATAAATTTATTTGTTGCGTTATAGATTAACATGCCGACATTCTACAAAAAAGAGATGTTCCCAAAGAGCAGAATGGAGTCAAGAATCATTAAAAATGGCGGTGAAAACATCATCAAAAACATATGGTGTTCCATGGTCTACAATACAGAAATGATTTTAATATAAAATTTACGTAAAAAAATCACTTAGACCTTATGCTATTCTGGGGGAAGAAAATGAAAAGAAAATTGTACGCCATGTGTAAAAGTAAGAAAAACATGGTTTCACACCAACAAAAAAAAAGAAAAAAACATTGAATCGTTAAAACAAAAACGTCTACTTAAAGATAAGAAGGAATTAAGATATAAGAACAAAGACACATTGAAAAACGAAAAATAAAATGAAAATAGAAAGTGACACTTTGACTGAAGAAGAAACCGAACCAGAACTGGAAGATGAGGAACGGGTAGAAAGAGAAGATGCAAGCTGTGTAGGATGTGGTGAACAGTATTATAAGATTCAGCGTATGGTGTGTTGACGTTGGATGCATAACGACTGTACAAAATTTATCAATATGTGCAACTATTTCGCTAAATTAGCAAAAAAAGTTATTATTATTCTTACAGCATGTAATATCATCATCTCTCCCGCATACAGTTCTCCAGCTGTCCCGCCTATATATGAGGGAGAGATGGTGATTTCTAAATTTATTTAAAATGGGGTTTTTAATTGTCCTTCATTATCTCAACAGAACATTAGAGCTTTTTTAAATTTTGTTCACTACTTATCCTGACTTTACCCTAAATATTGTGGAGACCTTGGCCAACATTTAATTTTCAAATAACTTCGCAACTATTAAATGAGAAAAATGTTTCACATATTTTTACTTCCTTGTACGAAGTAAAGGGAGTACTGTAATCGCGAAAAATTTCGGTTTCCAGATTTCAAAGGAAATCCATTTTGACCATCCCTGAATTTATTTCGTCGCGATGTCTGTACGTACGTACGTATGTATGTATCTCGCATAACTGAAAACCGGGAAGCAGTAGAAAGTTAAAATTTTGTAATTAGGACTGTTATAACATCTAGCTGTTCACCTCCTTTTTTCGTCATTACATATCTTTCGGAAGTGGTATTTTACTGAAGCCTATTTGTTGGTGAATGGAGTAAAACTGGAGCAGGTGAATGAGTTTGTATATTTGGGTAGCATGATGTCGAGGGATGGACGAATTGACCGTGAAATTGATAGGAAGGTGAGTGCGGAATGTAAGGTAATGGGTGCTCTGGGTACGTTTGCTCGTAACGTAAACGTATCTAGAGAGGCTCGGTTAAGTGTATATAATATAATGCTGGTGCCTGCTTTGATGTATGGAAGTGAATGTTGGGCATGGACGAGAAAGCATAAAAGGAGAGTGACTGCCGTGGAAATGATGTATTTACGTGGTGTTTGTGGGTATACAAGACGGGATCGCGTGAGCGTAAGTTTCAGAGTGGAAAGAGAAGAAGAGCATGTATGAATACGATTATGAATGTGGCTGAGGCGAAAGAAGTGTGCCTGGATAGGAATGTGTGGCGAAGGATGATTGTTTCGTAATTATTGTGGTGTAAAGATGTATGTTTAGTAAGAATGTTTTATGAGAATGGAGAGATAGCTGAACTTTTATGAGGTGAACGAAGTATGTTTGTACAGGAATGTGTGGCGAAAGATGATTTTTGTGTAACTATTATTGTGGTCTGGATACGGTTATTCGCTACCGAAAATCGGTCACTTTAATATGTTATTATGTATGAATACGTTTATGAATGTGGCTGAGGTGAAAAAAGTGTGCATGGATAGGAATGTGTGGCGAAGGAAGATTGTTGCATAACTATTATTGTGGTCCGGATGCGGTTATTCGCTACCGAAAATCGGTCACTTTAATATGTTCTTTGTATGAATGTTATGATGATTTTGGACAAGGCGAAAGAAGAATGTTATTAAAGAGTTAAGTGATTCAATTGAGCTCTTACTCTTATCCCTTTTCTTATTGTTTTCGGGTTTTTGCTAACCCAATAAGTGGGACACGCGTGATTTTATGTATGTATGTATAATAGATTTTAGAGAAAAACTAATAAAATATAATCCAAAACTTTTCAAATTTGGTATATAAGACTTTTATATCAATGGGAATAACATAAAAGATTTTAGTTAAAATGGTCCAATCGGAAGTGGTACTTTCCTTGAAGCCTATAATAGATTTTAATGAAAAACTAAATTTAAATATAATCCAAAACTTTTCAAATTTGGTATATAAGACTTTTATTTCAATAGGATAACATAATAGATTTAAGTTAAAATGGTCTAACCGGAAGTGGTACTTTACTTGAAGCCTAAAATAGATTTTAATGAAAAGCTTTATTAAAACATAATCCAAAACTTTTCAAATTTGGTATATATTACTTTTATATAATTTTTTTACTCATTTTGGTCAGTACTATATACCCTCAAAGATTGATCCATAAGTATAGAAACATCTCCTGTATACTCGTATTAAAGATTTTTATGGGTATAAAATTACTTGGAAAAAGAAACGAGTAGAATTCGTATTTAAAAAGTTATTTAAATAAGGTACTGTAGGAAAGTGAGGTCAATTTGGCAGTTGTGTACTCGAAATGTTAATAAAATCGACACAGTTTCTTGTTTAGTTGTTGTACATATTTCAGTGTACTGTTAAATTTTAGGTGGCGTTGTCTATATCTGATGAAAGATCAACGTGAAAGTTAGCCCTTTTTACCACTGTCATTTTTCAAACTTCTTTCATTGAAAGCAAAATTATATTCTTATTTAATAAATTAAAAAAAAAAATTAATTATAAATTTTGTAGCGAGTATATTAAAATTTATATCAGTAGTAGCAAATAAATAAATAAATTAAAAAAAAACAATTTGAGCGATAATGTGAGTTGGAAGAAGTAAATCGAAATAGTTCCACAGTTCATTACAGTACATTGAGAAGCACGTCAAAGAAGCGAGTTTTTTCTCTTTCTGGCGAATGGCAAGGCACATTCTCCAGCTTTGTCCAAGATTTATGAAGCGCGAATGAGAGTAAAGTGTTTTTGTGTGGGGCCTGGAACGTCGTTCCCGTAACGGGTTCATATTTTTCTAGATAATGCGTTCGGTATGTATGTATCGGCCACAGAACAACATATCTCACAAACGAAACAGCAAACACCCTCGAACTCCAACGCTCGAAGTCGAGTGGATTGTGGGTTTTGGGAATGTCTGCAGGGGGTATTACTTTTGATGGTATTTCTTTTTTATTCGTTGGATAATCTGCGTCCCTGTGTGCTCTAGCGAGAGCGAACCGTTCACGAACATATGACTTTCAATCAGCTGGACGTTAATCGTTTCATCTACATTCGATTTCGTTTTATGGAATGGCAGCCGGAAGCCGACTACCGGTTGTGGATTTGGGCTATGTCGATTAGTGCCAATGTTTTCCCTTCCTTTCCACTTTCTTGTTCAATGGCAAAGAAAACGGGTTGCTCTCATGTAAATAACCTATTTTGAACACATGCTTATTGCTGTACTTACAGATACCTATATTTATGTATTTATTATTTTTGTTACTTCCATTTCGTGTGAACGCCTTTAACTTTTCGATAGAATTTTACCTTGTTGAGAGACATTTTTGCTTGAACTAATAAAGTGCAGAATGCACATGTAGACTGTCAACTGATATTTCGTTAGTCGTAAATAGCTATCATGAAATTGGGTAAGTAAAGTTTTAAAATATTAAATTTGCGTGCGTAAGTTTTGTGCACATTCAGATTTGTTTAGAAAAATTGCAAGAGAAAATTTTCAAATATTCATTAAAAATGAATAGGGGTTTATAAAAAAAATTGCAATCTGGCTATAACATAAATAAACAAGAGCACAAATAATACATATTTATACATCAAGTGAGTGGCCGGATTAAAATATAAACAAAATGAAATGTTAAAATTATATCCAACTTTCAAATAACACAAAAGTAACCCTTATAGTGTACTTTTCAGAACAGCTTTAATTGCCTGTTCCGTAGCAGTAGAAAATAAATTATTATGCACTGCTGTCAAAATTTTGATTTGAATTTGATTAAGGGCCGGTTTTTCAATATCTGGTTAAAATTTAAACTTGTAGTTAAGTAAACAATATTCCATCGTTTTGTTGACACCAATGACAAGTCTGTCTTTTGACAGTTCATTTCGTTTCCATTTTGTTTATTTAATTCTCTCTCCAGATATTGAAAAATCGACCCTAAATGAAGGTCTAAAATTTATCCTTTTCGGTGCAACTGAGCATAAGACAACACCGCGAATCGCAGACGTTGTTGTTTACACTACAAGACCGGTAAGTGTACTGTTTTTTCTTTCTTTTTTTGTTATTTAGTTAATTGTAGTAATGAAACGAATGTAAGAAATAATATCAAAATAACAAATATGTAAACAGAGTGCTTATATTATGACAATGAATAAAATTATTTCAACTTACATGGGCACCTCACATAGAATACATGATAACAAAATGTGAAAAAGCAATTAACATACTAAAAGCAATAAATGGTCTCAAATCCAAGCATATCGATACTATTTTATAAGGCATTTGTCAGATCAATAATAGATTATGGAAGTTTAGCTTATGGGTCAGCATCATTCTCGTATCTGAAAAAAAAAAAGATAGAGTGCAATATAAAGCTTTAAGGCTGTGCATAAGTGCATTAAAACCACCCCTATACATTGCCTGTTGAATAAATGTGCTGAAATACCGTTATATGTTCGTCGTATGCAACTTGCCATTAAATTTGAAATCTCGAGAATTAAGATTAGCGACCATCCTATAACCCAGAGAATTGTCACGCTACAACAGAATACCTTACAAATAAATATTGGCATCTAAGAAATACACCTCCAGTTATTCAGATGTATATTAACTCTACACTACTGAAAATAAGCTCATTGAAGAACAAAAGTCCTCATCTTGCTACCTCTATCATTACCTCTACTCTTTAAACAATGATAATATTTATGACAACTTAAATTTGATTGAAGAGAATGTAACAATTGCCAATGCCATATTTAATGAAAATCTGAACATATTTTTCCCTAATCATTACACAATTTATACAGACGCCTCCAAAACTAAAACGGACACTGGAGCAGCATTATACGACCCCACACGGAAACATTCAGAAAAATATAAATTACCATCATACACATCCTCTTTCATGCAGAGCTATTTGCAATACTGCAAGCAGTAAAATATATAGTAAATAATAGACTCTGTGTAAACAAATCAAACTATGTAATCTTTTCGGATAGCCAAAGTGCAATTAAAATACTGAAATCTCCTGGTCTTAAAAATAACAACATTATGGTATATGAGATATTAAAAAACATAAAAAGATCTTATCTAAATTTCAACATTAACTTAAAATTAGCATGGGTTAAAGGTCACTTAAAAATTAAAGGAAATGAAATTGTAGATGCACTAGCCAAAGAAGCAGCAAAAGATGGCGAGCTAATAAACATCCCTATAGTTTTAGAAGAATACACTTCAATTAATAAAAAAATACCAAAAAATTATGTGGGAAGAAGAATATAAACAAATAAGCAACATTAAAGGAAAATAATATTACCAAATTCAACCAAATATTTCTAATAAACCTTGGTTTAATAAATCCAACCTAAATAGAAAAGCTATTTGCAGACTACGATTCAACCACCACCGTTTACCAAGTCACCAACGTAAATTTAAAATCATTGAATCGGAAATATGCAACTACAATGACACTGATGAAGCCGATATAGACCACTATCTTTTCAGATGTTCGCACTATAGGAATGATCAAAATAAATTACTGGTAGATCTAATTAAAGAGAGAGTGGCACTCTCTACAAAATGCAGCATACTGTTATCAGAGGGAAATAGTAAAATAACAAAATTAATTGTGACAATTATTCAGGCAATCAACTTAGAAATTTAAAAATCTAAAAACACATTGCTCCTGACCAATTGTTAAGAAAAACAAAGGTCTTAACCAATAATAATAAAAAAAATTGTTACGTGACTCTCATTTTAATACATTTCATAGTGATTAGTCATGTTTCACTGGAAATTTATTTAATATTGTGTTATATAAATAAAATGTTGTTTAGTTATCATAACTCATTTTGAGGGGAAAACGTAGATCCAAAATAATGTGTAATAAATAAATAAGACGATTTTGGCAATATATATCTTTATATATTATAGGTTTATTGACGTCAATAAACATGTATGTAATAAATGAATGTCTATATTGCCAAAATCGTTTTATTTATTTAATTATTTTCCATAACAGTATACTGTATATAGTACAAGTACTGTCATGAATCATGCGAGTGTATAGGAATGAAATAATAGTGCGAAAATGTTACCGCTATTTGTAAATTTCCACAGCCAAATAGGTAAGCTATTTACAAAATCAAGAGTGAATGAGTTATCTTCCTTTATTTCTCAGTTTTTACTGAATCTAATTTAAAATCTATGTACCTACGGCTATGGAAAAAGTTTTCATTATTTCGTTAAATCGGAAAGAGGATTTCTGTTCGTAGTTGCAGAAGCTTTGCAGAGTTCCAAATCGGATTGTGTGTACATACATTAGAAATGTATTATAAGTTACGTGTTATATATACGGTTCAGAAATTTTGCTTTATATCAAAGCCATGGATGGATAAGTTGTTTAAAACAAGCAACATCCATCTAACAAACGACAAACGGTTAGTTAACAAACGCGCAAGGGATCACGTAAACTCCAGAAATACGACATGGTAGACTGGTTTTATTAGATGTAAATAAAACAAAATATAAGTAGTCTTCAACTAAAATAAAGTTTAGATTGTCATAGTTTTCATAAATTAGAAATTAGGTATATATTTTGCCCCACTAGAGTGTTATGAATTGTATATTGCTAGGATACGGAGGATATATATATAAGTTATATGTTCAAGGTTCGCGGAAGAGTTTTTTTGGTGGGAGTACTCGTGGTACTTCTGTTTGTGGTGTTGCCATTTTTGTAGATTTTTTCTTAGTTATGTTAGAGCTAAAAGTTATTTGATAAGGGAATTCTGGTTCTTATTCAGATGAGTTATTGTTACTTTTTGTTAATTTTAAATCAGAATCTGAGTCTGAGTGGTACTGGTTATGATTACTATTTGACATGTGACATGTGCACTTACAATAAGAGAATGATGACGTCCATTGAATGCGATATTCTCTCGCAGATGAAGAAACTGGGTGGTCTTGCACTTGAACGTAGTCGCTTCTTCTCCCTGGGTTTGTGGTTCTTTTCGGTGAATCGTTGATACGAACGCGGATTGCACTATACACTGAAATCGGCCTAAAAATCCGTTAAGACTGCGCCAGTTATATGTTCGAGGTTCGCAGTAGAGTTTTTAAAAAGATTTTTATTGTACGTTTAAAAGATTATATTCGCTAACCTTTATTGTCACAAAGTTACAAAATAATATTATTTAATTTAATAACATTGAAAGTATTTTGTGTAGAATTCAAGTATGGTTACATCGGACTTTATTATTATGCAATATGAAAAGATTTGCAAATGTCTCCGTGGCGCAGTGGTTTTAACACTTGCGTCTGCATTGCAAATGGCAGAACAGTACACACATACATACAAATACATAATGCACAATTACTATACACACCAAGACCTACACATTATCCACAAAATGGCACTACACCCTCTACAAAAGACTTATGTATTTATAAAAACATTCCATATATCAGACCTAGACAACTTAGACTTACTCAGTTCAGACCACACACCTGTCATATTCACACTTTATAACCAGTACACAGAAAATCACACCAAAACAATCGCTTCCTACAAAAACACAGATTGGAGCGCATTCAGACAAGAACTGAACACACTCATCACAATAAACAACCAAATACAAACAACACAAGACATAGACACAGAAATACAAACACTTACAGACAATATAAACACATTAAAACATAAATATACAAAACAAATTACAATAAATACACAAAAAGACCCAATACCAGAACACATTAAACACTTAATAACACAACGTAACAACACACGAAAACACTGGCAAATAACACAAAACTCACAGTACAGAGACACGATGAAACAATTAAACAAAGATATAACAAAAGAAATCTCCATTTGGTCCAATGAAAAATAGACAGACAATTCCCTGTGGTAATTCACAAAATCTCTAAAAAGAAGAAACATAAATATACCAACACTTACAGACAACAACACATACTTTATAGACTTCAAAAAAGCAGACATCATAGCAACAACATTTGAAAAAGTACACATACTCGATCCACATGCAGACACTCAACACTACGAACATGTAACACAGACAGTACACAACTATCTAAACACTCAACACAACACAGACAAAAAGACACTACACACCTATTACACTACACCGACAAAATTATCAAACATTATTAAAAAAACTTCCAAATAATAAAGCCCTTGGTCCAGACCTTATCGAAAACAAAATTTTAAAAAATCTACCGAGAAAAGCTGTTGTGCAATTCTGCTACATTATAAACAGCATTATAAAACTGAAATACTTCCCAGAAAAATGGAAAATAGCCAACATCATTCTTATCCTAAAACCAAACAGAAACAAAACACGTCCAACTAGTTTTCGGTCCATATCACTTCTAAATTCTCTGTCTAAATTAACAGAACGCGTCATATTCGACAACATTTTAAAATTCACCGTAGACAACGACATATTACAAGATTTTCAATTCGGCTTCAGACAACTACGGTCAACTACACAGCAACTAGCACGAATCATATCTGACTTCATACAAAATTTCAATAAAAAGAAAGTGAGCGTCATGTGCTCACTAGACATACAAAAAGCGTTCGATAAGGTCTGGACCAACGGGCTATTATACAGATTAATCACACTAAAGTATCCAGTAGATATAATCAAACTTTTACATTCATACTTAACCAATAGGAAATTTAAAGTAAAAATCAACAACAAATTTTCCATTGAAAAATCAATAAATGCAGGGGTGCCACAGGGAAGCATACTAGCCCCTTTGCTGTTCATCATATACTTATATGACTTGCCTACTTTTTCCCATACGGAAATGGCACTATTTGCTGACGATACAGCCATTTACGCAAGCAGCCACAGCGCTGAAGTAGTCGGAAGGCAAATTCAAATCCATTTAAATATTCTAGAAAAATATTGAGCCAAATGGAGAATCAAAATCAACTGCGAGAAAACAAACATTGTAATAGTAACACGAAAATTCACAAATACGAAAATATACACACCCGTCAAGGCACATAACACAAACATTGAAATCAAAAACAATATCAAATATTTAGGCATACACATTGACAATCGATTAAACTTACACACACACATTCAGAAAATGATCCAAAAATTACACTTTGCCTTAAAACAAAATTACTCAATACTTTCGAAACACAGTACCCTAACACCTAAAACAAAAAAGAGCAGTGGTTTTAACACTTGCGTCTGAAATTTTTGGTTGGGGTTCGAATCCCCGTTGAGGTAATTATTTTATTTTTTTACATAAAAATTGTTGAACTTTTAAAAATTAGTTTATATTTCCATATTACTGTCATTTAAAAATAATAATATTGTAATAAATAAAGAGAAAATAATTAAGAATAATTTATTACAATAATAAAAATATTGATGTAATAACAATGCATTGTATTTCCTTTGATATTAATAAAAATAACTGAAATATAATAAATTTGTGTAGATATTATGTTTTTACTGTATTTATCAAAAAAACAAAATACAATTCATTGTTATTACATCAATATTTTTTATTATTGTTATCAATTATTCTCAATTATTTTCTCTTTATTTATTACAATGTTATTATTATTTTTAAATGATTGTAATATGGAAATATAAACTGATTTTTAAAAGTTCAACAATTTTTATGTAAAAAAATAAAATAATTACCCCAACGGGGAGTCGAACCCCGACCAAAAATTTCAGACGCAAGTGTTACAACTGCGTCGCGGAGACATTTGTAAATCCTTTCATATTGAAATAAAATAAAATAAATATATAATCACGACATATTACCCATTTCTGGGTGTGCCAGTATCTAAAACACATGTAGACATCGGTAATGATGACGATATATTTTACTGTGTGGGCTTTTACCAGGCGTCACCTCACGGGCACTCATAGCTGGTGTGGAGAGTGTACCACAGGGGTCACTTTTGTGCCATTTTTAAAATTGGAAATATAAATAATATAATATAATAATATATAATATTGCGTAATAAAACAGTGAAACAATTATTTATTTGACAATTTTTGTAATTTATTGCATTTTTTACAATATTATTAAAGTAATTAATCCATACTAATATAATAAATGCGAAAGTAAGTCTGTCTGTCTGTGTCCGTCTGTCTGTCTGTTACGTTTTCACGCCTAAACCGCTGAACCAATTTTGATGAATTTTGGTATAGAGATAGACTGGACCTTGGAGAAGGACATAGGGTACTTTTTATCGCGAAAATAATACTTAAAGGGGTGAAATAGGGATGAAAGTTTGTACCTCTCTATTAGTACAGTTGCACAAGTGAATAATGAATTGAACGCACTGACGCATGATGAGTAATTCTTTGGTTAATTGGACAATGAAATTTTTGTCATTGGCGTGTAGCGCAAGATAAAACTTTCGTGAAAAAAATTGAATGATCAAAATTTAATAACAAAATGAATCGAAAGCATAAGCAAGGTTCTACAATAAATATTTCACAAAGTACAGTAAAAAGGATTCTAGCTGAAAACAAAAAGAAATTTAAATAATCCAGAATCAAAATTAAATTCTCCGAGATTGATTTCTAGGTATATCTCATATTCTTTCTCACATCTATTACTTTTACAGTTTATTACAGTGTAGTTTTATTTGATTCGAACAAAAAAACGTTCAAATACAAAAGATTAAATTTGATTACAACAACGAAAAGTTTTCCAGTTAATAACAGTGTAGTTTTATTTGATTATAACAATTTTCACCTAGAGTAGAGTAAATCTGATTGCAATAATAAAAATAACTATCACACAAATTATTGTCATCATTATTGTAATAAAAAAAAATTGTGATTTTGATTTTTTCTTTATTTAATTGTTAATATTAAATCCATACTAATATAATAAATGCGAAAGTAATTCTGTCTGTCTGTCTGTCTATCTGTCTGTCTGTCTGTCTGTTACGTTTTCACGCCTAAACCGCTGAACCAATTTTGATGAATTTTGGTGTAAAGATAGATTGGACCTTGCAAAAGGACATAGGCTACCTTTTGCCGCGAAAATAAACCTTGAAGGGGTGAAATAGGGGATGAAAGTTTGTATGGAGAACCCATCATTTCTTCCACTGAACCAATTTTGGCGAATTTTGGTATATAGATAGATTGAAGCGTAGAGAAGGACATTGGCTACCTTTTGACGCAACAATAAAACTTGAAGGGGGTGGAATAGGGGATAAAAATTTGTATGGAGAGTCCATCATTTCTTCCGCTGAACCAATTTTGATGAATTTTGGTTGAGTAGCGGTTCAAAGTTTATATGGAAAACTCATCATTTCTCGAGTTAGGGATATACAAATTCTTATTTATGCTTTTAGTAAGAAATAAAGAATGTTTTAGCGGTTTTGAAAAATAATCCTTCAAGGCGGTACAATAGGGGATGATTTCAATTATTTTTTTTTTATCTTCGTATCTATAGTTATAACAGTTAGCAGATATTTTGATATTTGTCGAAGAGATATCTTGCATCATATGTACATAAGCAAAAGTATCCAAGACATGTTTAGAAAAGGGACCTGTTAGGTGTATTGCGAGGATCGAGAGGGCAGTGAAAGGAGTTTGTTACATGTACGATGCGACGGAGGTTGCCGGCTTCCTACGCAGCGCATGTTTCCATGTTACTGGTACACGTGCAGATAATCGTTATTCTAGCTTTACTATGTTAAAAATTGATATGTCAAGTTTTCGTTTGTGTTCATTTTAAAATAAATACTTTTATACGTTCTTCTTGTAATTCTGTGTCCAGTTTCTTGTGATTCATCTTTCAGGATAGGTTTTACGAATTATACAACATTAACCCGTGCGAAGCCGGGACGGGTCAGCTAGTATTAAATAATGTACAAGATGTACTATTATCATATTCAATAGCATGGCTTGATTTTTAGCCGAACACTTTGTATTTACAAAAAACTGCTTCCCATGTTAAACGCCTATGTTTACTCATAAAATAAACGCTTCAATCTTCGACCATATAACTATAGACACGCAATAGGGGCATTTGTTTTGAAGTGTGCGGTGCGGGATAGGGGGAAGGTGCCCATATATGGTGTTTTGTTGGTTGCAGGTTTGTGGGAGATAAAATGCGTTGTGGGTTACATACGGGTAAGTATTTATTATATTAGCCTTGGAATTTTTTTTGAGACATTAAATATAATATTCCAATACAAATTATTTAAATATAAAAATTATATTCTTGCTATTTTTATTATCTTCTCGTATAGAAAAGGATAGACTTTATGTAGATTTTAGTAAATTTTTGTATAACTACTAATATTTAACATAAAAAAATATGTGTGAACATAATACATACATAAATGTACTACATGTTACACTAAAAGTGATTTTCTTAATATTTCATGTTTTCCAGCTTCGTCATAAAAATTGATTAACAGGTATTATCGAATATTATCAGTTTTTTTAAAATAATTTTCATGAAGATAAATTTAAAATAATTATTGTTTTATTTTCGATGATAGGAAAATGTTTCAATATTACTAGTTTTACATGCTGTTAGTAGACTCTTTTGTTAAATAACGATATTTTTTTCGTTTGAATATAAAATATTGTATATAACACTAACTACTATTATTTATATTATTATTAACTACTATTATTTATATTATTATTATTATTATTATTATTATTATTATTATTATTATTATCACTATTAATTTTAGGTATTTATTAAAATTAATATTTTCATCTTAGCAATTAATTTAAAATAATGTTTAAATTTTAGATATTAGAAATAGTAACAATATAAATTTTATATTTAAATAATTTGTATTGGAATATTATATTTAATGTCTTAAACATTTTTTAAAGGCTAATGTAATAATGCTTACCCGTATGTAATCCGCAATGCACTTGTATCCCCTACAATCTTGCAACCAACAAAACACCACATATGGGCACCGCCCCTCTTCCCCGCACCGCACACTTATGCTTCAAAACATTGTATAACCTAACATAACCTGTTACGTGTCTATAGTTATATGGTCGAAGGCTTCAATACATTGCTGTCAAACATTCATACGGTAACTATGGCAATGTTATACCCTATGTTTACTGATAAAATAAACTCCCGGTATCTATATAAATAAAGCGGAAAGTTTGTAAGAAGTATGTATACGACTTCGACAACCTTCGCTCCTCTTCGGTAGGATTCAGGCCCACGAGTAATAAATGTCAACTTGCAGTTAAAAAATAAATTTTGGCTCTTAAAAAATCATAAATATAATTATTGGATGAATCATTAATTCAAATATGGTAAGTAATTTTTTTTTCTATAGAGCAAAATTAATTACAGAGATATGTTGTAATAATGACACACACTATAATATGTTAACCTAAAACACAATTTTATATCCCTTATCTAAAATACAATATATTATTGTAGATTTAAAAATGTACCTCACACAAAAAGAAAGCTGTAAATTTAAAGATTTTTCAAATAACGAAAACTTTAAATACCAAAAAGTTTATTATAATCAATTTATAGTTATTCCTATTTTCCCGCACAAACACTATATAGATAGCGTTTAAATCGTTTCACAATATTGGTAAAACGAATAATAATGTTAATTTGTAAAATGAGAACACATCTTCATAGAGTACAATAATGAGTAATATAATTAAACTTAAAAACACTAATGGAACATATTGATTACAACAATAATAATATTTGTTGGTGACAATTCAAATATGGTAGGTAAGTAATATAATAATATTTAGCAAAATTATTAAAGATATAAGAGATACATATTTTTATGATATTTATTATAATTTATTGAAAATTGTATCCCTTATCTAACATACAGCATTATTAGGTACCTATTTAAAAGTGGACAAGAGACAGGTGTAAATTTACTGGCTTTCAAATAACGAAATTATTAAATACAAAAAAGCATATTATTTATAATCAACCAGGTGATTGTTGTTATTTTCTCGCTTTTAAACGCTACCCTTTACAGTATGTTTTCATGCTTTTGAAACATGATTTCACATTATCGAAAACTGTTATCACATAATTGAAAACTGAATTCATAGTAACAAAACATGATTAACATTAACTGATTTCACGCAAAAGAAAACTAAATTCACACTAACGAATACTAATTTCAACTAATGGAAAGCAGATTTCAAACCACCGGTTACTTATTCTCGCTAGTGTGGCCAACATTGTTGTTATCAACTTTTATCATTGTTGTAATCAAATTCTATCATTGTTGTAATTAAATTTGATCTTTACTTAAATTTCTTAAAAATTATATTCGTTATTTATTTAATATTTTATAAATTCAAAAATATATTTTAATATATTGTAGAAGTAATACATTTGCTTAAATTTTTGCCTTCTCAAGGGGTGGCAACTGCTACTTCTTGCTCTTTTTTTGCCGATGCCCGTTTAAGTTTCCTATGCAAAATCTGTTTTCATTTAGTTGTAATTGGTTTTTAAAATTATGAATTCTATTTTCATTATTGCATAATCGGTATTCAGGAGTGGTAAATTAGTTTTCGTTACTGTGAATTCAGGTTTCCTTTGCGTGAAATCAGTTTTGTTAATGTGAAATAATATTTTTTAATGTATTAATCGAAAGTCTGAAATTATACGGTAAAAGGTATAGATATGCAATGATTACACCTATAGTTAAAACGAATAAAGATGTTAATTTGAAAAATAGAAAAATGATGTTCCCTCGTAGATTACAATAATTGAACTTGAAATCATAAATGAAACATAATGATTACAATAACAATAATATTTGTTGGTGACAATAAATTATATTCATTATAAAATAAAATGAAGTAACAATGATTGCAACATTAATATACCATACCTAAAATGGCGTCTAATAGTGAAGTAAATGAAAATCGCTCCGTTAAAAATAAAGTAAATAACGAAGCAAAATATGCAACAGAAAAGTTGTAAATGGTGTATCGTGCAAACAGTGCAAAAGTGTTAGACATTTAAAGTGTGCTGGTGTTGGCGAAGAACTCCAAAATTGGGTATGCGAGATATGCAAAAATGTAAATGATCTAAATGAAAGTATTATTGAACTTAAAGATGATAATTATAGTGAAAATGAAATAATACTTATCAAAAATGAAAATACTCTTCTAAAGAAATTAATAAGCGAATTAGAAGAGAAAAATATCCTACTCCGGGAAAAAATTTCTTATTTGGAGAAATGTCATTCAGTTAAACCAGCTGAGTCGTTAAATGTCCCTGACGCAGACTTAATTAATCAAGGTAACGCATTGTCCAACTCAAGGTCTAGCAACGAACCGAACCATTCCCAGCAAAATGCTGCAAATAAAAATTTAACTAAAACTGCTAGTAAAACGAAGATGGCAGTAACTCCCAATAAAACTGTCACTGAAGATAAAAACAGAATTGAAAAAAAATCTGAGACAAATGATTTCAAATTAGTTGTACGAAAGAAAAAAACCAAAAATATCATTGGTAAAAATACAAGTGCTGACAATTTTCGTGGTGCTGCTAAGAAAGCATGGTTTTTCCTTGGAAGGGTAGAATCAGGTACTCCAAGCTCCACCATCGAAAAATTTGTAAAAGAAAAACTACCAGATGCTACTGTCACATGCGAACCACTTGAATCCAAGGGTACCAACGCTTGCTTCAGAATCGTCATTAATTACGACCTCAAGGATATTGTGGAAGACAGTGAATTCTGGCCTACCGGAATTTCCTTGCGTCGATATATTTTCAAAAAACCAGCCTTTTCCAGACCAAAGTGACGATTTGTCCATATTCCATCTTAATGTACAATGTATGAAAAATAAAATAGATGAAGCAAACCATTATGTTCAAGAAAATAATTTTCATGTATTATGTTTTTGTGAACATTGGCAAAATGATATAGAAATTTCATTATATAACTTTGAAAACTATAATTTAGCTAGCTATTATTGTAGGAAAACAATGAAACACAGTGGAGTTTCAATATTTGTTAAGAATGACATTAAATTTCAAAATATAAGTAAAATTGAAAATTTTTCGATTGAATTGCATTGTGAAGTAGCTGCAATCAAACTTATAGATACAGATGTAATCATTTTGTCAATCTATAGATCTCCAGATGGCAATTTTGATGTTTTTCTTTCTAATTTAACGAAAATATTAGAATATATAAACTATGAATGTAAACCAGTGATCATATCGGGTGATTTTAATATTAATTTTCTAGATAAAGATTCTACATATTACAATTTTATAGATATTATCACTGAATATGGATTACATGTAACACATTATGAAATAACAAGAATATCTTACACTGGCAAGGGTAGTTGTATTGACAATATTATTAGTAATTTACATAATACGGAATATCACTTTAATGTTTTTGATTCCGATTTATCAGACCATTTTGCCACAAAATTTGTATATAAAAATATATTGTTGATACAACCGACTCTAAAAAAGGAGAAAAGAATTATTTCTAGTAATAATTGTGATACTTTTTTGCATTTATTGTATAACTATACATGGAATGAATTATACTACATTTTAGATGCAGAAGAAATCTTTAACATAATTGAAAAAGCAGACATTCTTGCAGAAATTTATTTATTTCTGAGAAAATATTAACTTTACCTGGTATCTTCATTTATTACACCTTGCTTCATATGAAAGAAAATATTAATGAATTAAATAAAAACAGTGATTTTCACAATTATAATACCAGAAATAGAAACAATATACGCTCAAAGAATATAAAACTAGAAATATCAAGAAACCTGCCATCAAATATTGGGTGTACTTTGTTCAATAATCTTACGGAACCTATACGTATGTTACCCATAAATAAATTTAAAAAAAACATTAAAGATTATCTTTTAAAAAATGCTTTTTATAGTATACAAGAATTCATGGAAAATAAATTTTGAAATTTTTCTTTTCTTCTTTTTTCTTGTGTAACTTTAAACTACATGCTTATATTTATATACATATCTATTATTGACTTGGTTTATACATATTTCTGTATGTTTCTTTTTTGGGGCCTAAATAAATTATTATTATTATTATTATTATTAATTCATAGTTATAATTTATAATGATAAAATATAATATTGAAAGACGCTGAATATGCTGATAATGTCTATTAGATGTTTTACCTTTCTCTTCTTTTAAATATTACAACAGGAAAAAGATTTCAGACGTAATGCCAAATTTACCACTGGCACCAAAGCATAAACTGGTCAATTAACCCGGCAGCGGGCAGGTGAAAAAAAATTACAAATTTGGGCAGGTGGGGTGTGACAAACCCCAATTTAACTTTAATTTTATGAAACATTCGGTATTTTTTTTTTAGATATTATTATATTTGTTGTTGTTTTAGAAGCTCCTCGTTGAACGAAAAAAAGAAACAATAAAATTATTTCATTATTTATTAAAAAAAAAAAAATAGAACTTATAAACACTCACTGAAAATATTCTTTGGCATTATATTATAAAAACAAAGAAAAATATAAATATTACAAACAAAAATAAATAACATTCTTAAACTTGAAAAGTGAACCTATGATATAAAAAAACATTTACGAGTACTAAGTTGCTTTTAGCTACAGAAAAGTTATGAAGATTAAAATATGCTGCATTTTTCACAGTAAATTATCGCGTGCTCTACATATATAAATATGTTTGACATGACTTGTAGACGTATATTCTTTTTCTATCTCTCGCCCTAAGAGATTCTGTGCAGCGACCTTGCTTTGAATTTAATTTTTTCTGCGGTGGTTATTCATTGTCATCATCACAAATTTTATTTATTGACTTTCTCTTCAGTATCTATTTCTTTCCACGAGGCCAACAAATGCGCCTAATCTTTTTCAAAATATTATATCCTACACATTAGAAAAACTAAATAAATTAGAAATATATATATATATATATATATATATATATATATATATATATATATATATATATATATATATAAAAGATATATAAAATGTACCATGAAATTTCAAAATAGGTATATTCGTATCAGTACACTTCAGAGAAATTATGTTACGTTTATGGACAGGTGGGGTTTAATACACCCCACGTCATTTTGATTTGATGATACTCTTTCCGCAATTTAGTTGAGACTGAATCCTGTTGCGTATTGACAGACCAATATATTTGCGAAAGGTAGATGGCTAGATGATGGTGTACGGCCGTTCTTGCAAAAGTGGCGGCAATTATAAAGTGACTGGGGTGTACCACACCCCACCTGCCCGCTGCCGGGTTAAATGAGTACCTACTGTGGTTTCTAGAATTTGTTTTTTTTTTTACATAAGTTGCACATATTTAATGTTTACCTGTTAGAAAATTTAATATTACTGCAGTTTGGTGTTAAATTTGTACAATTTGTATTTACCAACTCCGAATTGATTCGGAAGGTTGTTGAAATGCTGTATTTAAAATTGTTTTCGACGTTGTTCATATAGATCATCGTGTCTAATACAACTTAAAAAAAAAATTGTCATAAATTTTAATTATTACTGTATATTCTTGCCCTAAGCCCGAAACGTCGTAACAAAGAATTTTACAATACACGTGGACCATTTATACCTTTTGTTTTCACCTTTAAATCATCAAATAGCAATAAAATCCATTCCGTGCCTATGTTACAAGACTATAAGTTTATAAACTGGTAGATAGACTAACTGCTTATTTATAAACAGTCAATCATTCATGTAATTTACCTAACAAACAGTTTCCATTACTTCACTTTTAATCTTGCATTAACAAACCGGCCCTAAATAATTTATTTATTATTACCAGAGTGTTGTGTGAAATAATCAAGCAGAGTTCTATTACTTCTACGTGACCTGCCCAAAAAAGCAGTGGTGGTTAAAAAATTGTATTGTAGAATAGTACCAAACATACGAGCACAGCAGCGAGTATGGGAACGAACGAGTACTTGACTAGCCGTCTCTAACGAGTGGTTTATACTATTTTCTCAGTTTAGGCTTTCATTTACATTAGTTTTTAATAAAAATATTTAACATTTTCTATTAGAGGAATTTTTTGGGAGAATAATTAGATTTGTTTTATCCGTTGCCAAAATATTTTGTATATTTAGTCCCAAATAACAAAATGTCACAAATGTCACAAAAAAACATTTAAAAAAGAATACAATATGGTATTCTAATTCCGACACAGAGAATATTTATAATTTAATAATAAATTGTTTGTTGCAAATGTTTGCAAAGGGTACAGCTAGTATATATATATATATATATATATATATATATATATATATATATATATATATATACAGGGTGTTTCAATAAGCTTGCTCACTATTGGTAACTTTTTTATTTGAAGAGATACGATTTTGGTTAAATGAGCAAAGTTGTGCCATTAGCCAATAAGCTTGCTCACTATTGGTAACTTTTTTATTTGAAGAGATACGATTTTGGTTAAATGAGCAATGTTGTGCCATTTTATATTAGAAAATTGATCATGTAGACAAAATAAAAATTGGGTCAGCGGTTCTCAAAATTTGGGACAAAATATATATTTTTTTAATGGAACCATATATTTTTTATTATCTTATTGGAAAGAGTATTTTTTCCTCTTTATGTACAATTTTTTTCAAATAAACGAGTTATTTACGGTTAATAATAAAAATTTTGTAAACTGTTTTATTAGTTTATTTAGCCAAGTAAGCCATGGAAACAATTGATTCTTTGTTTGTTTGACGTTTAATAATTTCTCCCGTAAAGTTCTCTGTGGTCAATAACTTTACAAATGAAGAAAAGTTAGATATGATCTTGCTATATGGAAAGTTATATCTAGACACCAGTTACTCTCTTTCTAAAAGAGCTGAAATGTGCGAAAGAAATAATGGCTTTCAAATTGAATCTTTAATTGTTTTGTTGTTACTGTAAAATAAATTAATAAAATAATAATTTTATAAAAGACAAATGTTTGCGTGGTTTACTTGACTAAATAAACTAATAAAAGTAATTTTTATCTTTAAACGTAAATAACTCGTTTATTTCAAAAAATTGTACATAATCAATATTACCTTATTGGAAAGAGAGAAAAATACTCTTTCCAATAAGATAATAAAAAATATATAGTTCCATTTAAAAAATATATATTTTGTACCAAATTTTGAGAACCGCTGACACAATTTTTATTTTGTCTACATGACCAATTTTCTAATATAAAATGGCACAATTTTGCTCATTTAACCAACCTCATATCTCTTCAAATAAAAAAGTTACCAATAGTGAGCAAGCTTATTGAGACACCCTGTATATGTATATATATATATATATATATATATATATATATATATATATATATACAGGGTGTCTCTTAAATACGGGGACATGGCTTAACCACAGATTCCTGAGGCTAAAATAAGACGATTTAACCAAACTTGCTTCTACCGGAAAGTGTACCATTTAGCCAGAAATCTGCTTCAAAGTTCTTCGAAAAAAAATTAATTTTGCTTATAATAATCCGACGCTTTATTCGATTTGGATGAAATTTGGTATGACAGTTTTTATGGTTATAAGTCATCTTTTAAGGTGATATTTGTTATTATTAGTGAACCACTAGTGTATGAAACTTAGGTCTCCCAACATTAATTAGACCGTAACTTTTTAATGGCAATGCCGAAAACGTGAAATTATTTTTCTTCAGAAAGATACATTCAATAGTAAACTTTTCTTTCTCTGTGTAATTTGTGATATCTGTTACGGTTCACACAGAAAAAAATAAAATCTTAGTGTCTGCACTGCTAAATTTTTAAAATAAATTTAATCTAGCAGACTATCCAAATGTCAAACAAGTAATTTTTAATGACTAACAATTGTTTTACGGGTTATCAAAAATTTTCTTCGCAATATTCTAAAATTAGTAACATCCGTTTGTTCAGCCTAATAGTATTTTACTACCATTATTATAAATAAGACGATTACATATCTCAGTTAACTCCTAAATAAGTTATGAAGATTGACAACTCGTTGCTGTCATTAAAAATTACTTGTTTGACATTTGGATAGACTGCTAGATTAAATTTATTTTAAAAATTTAACAGTGCAGACACTCAGAATTTATTTTTTTCTTTGTGAACCGTAACAGATATCACAAATTACACAGAGAGACAAAAGTTTACTATTGAATGTATCTTTCTGAAGAAAAATAAATTCACGTTTTCGGCATTGCCATTAAAAAGTTACGGTCTAATTTATGTTGGGAGACCTAAGTTTCATACACTAGTGGTTCACTAATAATAACAAGTAACACCTTAAAAGATGACTTATAACCATATAAACTGTCATACAAAATTTCATCCAAATCGAATAAAGCGTCGGATTATTATAAGCAAAATTAATTTTTTTTCGAAGAACTTTGAAGCAGATTTCTGGCTAAATGGTACACTTTCCGGTAGAAGCAAGTTTGGTTAAATCGTCTTATTTTAGCCTCAGGAATCTGTGGTTAAGCCATGTCCCCGTATTTAAGAGACACCCTGTATATATATATATATACCGTGAGTATTTTTTAACGTGAAACATTGGGTTTGTCATATCCATAGTTACGATTCGACATTTGATTGACAGCAATGTATTTGCGTGTCCCATTTAAAATGGAACATAGAGAACGAATTTGACATTTGATAAGACGTCAATAGAGGTTAATTTTGTTTAAATAATTATACCTGCTTTCCAAATTAAATTTAGTGTAGTTTGTGCTCGAGTGATTTTGTAACTTGGCCAAATTTCTTACAATATTTAAATATAATACTCTGTAAAATTCATTCCCTATGTTTTCAGTGAGACAGGCAAATATATTACTGTCAATCAAATGTCAAGTCGTAACTTATAGGAAAATTCAGCGGTTATCTGTCATATTGACAAGACGTCATTAGAGGTTAATTTTGTTTAAATAATTATACCTTTTTTCTAAAAATTAAATTAAGTTGCAAAAAAATATTGTGTGCCCGAAATATGTTTAGTGCTCTCGAGTGGTTTTCTGACTTAGCTAAATTTCTGATTTAGCTAACATCTGTCAAATTAGTTCCCTATGTTTCATTTTAAATTGGACACGCAAATACATTGCTGTCAATCAAATGTCAAATCGTAACCATGGACATGAAAACCCAATGTTTCACGTTAAAAAATACTCACGGTATATATATATATATATATATATATATATATATATATATATATATATATATATATATAAGAAGAAAATAAATGAAAAGAAAATGAATGTGGCAGAGATGAGGATGTTGAGATGGATGTTGGGAAAGACAAGAAAAGATAGGATAAGGAATGAGAGTATAAGGGAAATGGCACGAGTGATAGAAGTTTCAAGAAAGATACAGGAGAGGCGTTTGCATTGGTATGGGCATGTCATGAGGAGAGATGAAGAATATATTGGAAGAAGAATGAGCAACTTAGTAGTAGAGGGTAGAAGAAACAGAGGGAGACCAAAAAGAAAATGGAGGGATTGTATTGCGGAAGACATGAGAGAAAAGGGATTAACTGAGGACGACACGCAAAATAGAAATGAATGGAGAAAGAAAATAAAGAATAGCGACCCCTAATGAGTGGGAAAAGCTGAAGAAGATATATATATATATATATATATATATATATATATATATATATATACTAGCTGACCCGCCCCGGCTACGCACGGGTAAAGCTAGAATAACGATTGCTATACGTGTATCAGTAATTTTTCACATTTACTTCGGAGACATGCGCTGCGTAGGGAGCCGGCAACCTGCCTCACATCGTACATGTAACAGGCTCCGCCCACTGCCCACCCAATCCCCGCACCGCGCCTAACAACGCCCGTTTCTAAACATGTCTCGGGTACTTTTACTTATGAAGGTACATATATGATGTAAACTATCTCTCCGACAAATATCGAAAATCTACTAACGTTAAAACTTAACTATAGATACAAAGATAAAAAATAACTGAAATCACCCCCTATTGTACCGCCTTGACGGATTCTCCATACAAACTTTCATCCCCTATTTCACCCCTTTCAAGTTTTATTTTCGTGACAAAAGGTAGCCTATGTCCTTCTCTGAGTCCAATCTATCTCTATCCCAAAATTCATCAAAATTGGTTCAGCGGAAGATATGATGGGTTCTCCATACAAACTTTCATCCCCTATTTCACCCCTTCAAGTTTTATTTTCGCGACAAAAGGTAGCCTATGTCCTTCTCCAAGTTCCAATCTATCTCTATACCAAAATTCATCAAAATTGGTTAAGCGGAAGATATGATGGGTTCTCCAAACAAACTTTCACCCCTTCAAGTTTTACTTTAGCGACAAAAGGTAGCCTATGTCCTTCTCCAAGGTCCAATCTATATACCAAAATTCATCCAAATTGATTTAGCCGTTTATTCGTGAAAACGTAACAGACACACAGACAGAGTTACTTTCGCATTTATTATATTACCTAGTATGGATTAGTAACACTCGTACAAAACTAACAAATCGACATGTAACCTTTATTGGTTATATACTGACAGACAGCGGCAGGGGTGAGAACACGTTGTACTTTTACTTTTCCACTATGTGGATAGATGTCGCTAAATTGGCTGCGTTCCACTATAATTAGAAAGAACATAAAATCCTTAAAAGTAGTGTACTAATTTTTTTTTATGTAAATCGATATTTTAATAGTCATTCTGCTATTCGGGGCGGAGACGAATCCAACAAATCAGAGATCATCAAAATCGGTCCAGCCGTTCTTGAGTTATAAATGGTGTAACTAACCCGACTTTGTTTTATATATTAAGATATATCATCACGGCATATTTCCCATTTCTGGGTGTGCCAGTATCTACAACACATGTAGACATCGGTAATGATGACGATATATTTTACCGTGTGGGCGCTTACCAGGCGTCACCTCACGGGCACTCAAAGCTGGTGTGGAGAGTGCACCACAGGGGTCACTTTTGTGCCATTTAAAATTGGAAATATTTGGCGTCTGTCGGGATCCAACCTGGTTCCCACTCAGGCACGCGGCCACGGGACCCCATTTATATATATATATATATATATATATATATATATATATATATATGATAACCGGGTTATTCTATAAAGGCATCGAAACTACAATCATTATAGTAGTATAACGGAAAATTTTCCGGTGGTATATTCTATTAAAAATTACATTAATGCTACTACAACTATACGGGAAATGGCAGATATAATTTTAATCAAATACGCTCTTATAGATGGAAAGTGATTTATGAAGTTTGCACCAGTGGCGGCTCGTGCTATAGGGCACAAGGGCGCAGCCCTACCAAATAAAAAGACAAGAAAAAAAGAAATAAGCGAGTACATATACATTTTAAAAATACATTTATTATTATTTATTTACTTTCATTATTATGCAATGCTTACTACACCGCCGATAGCTAGATAGCCTATATACTGACGTGTGCACGTACCGATATGCTGCTAGAAGCTAGGGCACAAATGTTTCTGCCCCGGTCTCCCACTATTTTTACTCGAATTTTGACCAATAGCAGCGAAGCGCGCGAAGATGCATATGACTGCATTAAGCCTGTTCCGGGCACAGCCCAATTTAAACGAAGATGTCCGAGTATGTCCGGCATTTTCCGAGGTAATCTGTTATTGTTGAATTGTAATCGTCTAGTACTCATTTAATTACGAAGATGGCTTCTGTATCTTAAAGATTAAATAATTTAATATACTCTTTTCACTTTTTTAAATTTTTGTGCCCTACCATACAAAGGTATCACCAGCCGCCACTGGTTTGCACTGCCTTATTACTTTTTACCTTCCGTCACCTTTAGGTAAGGAAGGTAATAGCCCGTATTTATAAAAATGAAGCATTTGCTTTGAAGTGAAAGGTAGAAGTAAAAGGTAGCATTAGGAAGTATAAGGTAGAAGTAAAATGTTTTTCTTTAATTCGTATTCATAATCTTTACCTTTTCCTTGCAAGGAAATACTTCAGAAAAATGAAGTAACGGGTATTAAAGATTTGCGATGTATGTACACATTAGTAGATATTTATAAAAAGAAGCATTACCTTTTGCTTGAAAAAAGTGAAGCAATTACTTCAGGTTAGTTTTATAAAAAAAGTGAAGGAAAAGGTTTTGCTGCATAATAAAAGATTTTACATTTTTCGTATTTATAAAAAGAAGCATTTGCTCCAAAACTGAAGGATTTGCTTCTAAAAAAATGTATCTAGTCCCCACGCAACTTTTTTTCAAGAATCTCAATTATTCATTAGTTTTTCAGCCCGCATACAACGTGTATATGCTGTTTTTATAATCTAAACTTTCATTTCAGTGGTGCATTTACGTGCAAGAAAATTTTATAAGCCGAGGCATACGAGGCGTGAATCGGAATTCAAATCATTCACCTCTATTTTAAACTAAAGCCTCATTTCCACCGAATGTCTTAATGCTTAATACATAAGGCTTAATGAATTATAACAATTTACTAGGATACCATTTCCAGCTATTTTGTTTAGTGACAATTCAACAGAAATGTCATATCTTTTTTCCGAATTACTTGTTGTTTACTAGAATGCCATTGCAGCAGCAATTCTTCTTTTTTTAATATGTTATACCTATACACAATTTTCTGTATTTATATCGATACCGAAAAATTAATTAAAAGTTAATAATTATAAAATAGACTGAGAGTTGACAGTTCAGGTTAGAATTTTTCAATCATTTGTTTTCACGCATTGCTCTTAGTTCTTAAGCATTAAGCCTTATGCAAAGCTGGAAATGGTAGTAAACGTTGTCATATGATAAACATTTTTACGCATTGCGCTTAGTTATTAATTATTGCTCTTACGCATTAGGACAATCGGTGGAAATGAGGCTTTTGCTTAAAGAATAATGATTAGTGCATAAGACTTAATGCATTATGACAATTTACCATTTCCAGCTATTTTGTTTACTGACTAATTCAACAGAAATGTCAATTTTTTTCCCTTATTACTTGTTGTCTAGCAGACTGCAGTTGCAGCAGCAATTCTTCTTTTTTTTTAAATATATGATATTCATAATTTTCTGTATCTATATCTAAAACGAAAAATTAAAAATTTAATAATTATAAAATAGATTGACAGTTGACAGTTCAGGTTAGAAGTTTGCAATCTTTTGTTCTTACGCATTGCTCTTAATTCTTAAGCATTAATTATAGCTCTTATACATTAGAACAATCGGTGGAAATGAAACTTTACTCTTACTGATCACACACACGTTCAGTTTAAACTTGTTAGATCGCGATTCTGTAGTACCTTTTACTTTATATTCCTGAAGTATTTCCTCGCAAGGAAAAGGTAAAGATTATGAATACGAATTAAAGCAAAACCTTTTACTTCTACCTTATACTTCTTAGTGCTACATTTCACTTCAAAGTAAATGCTTCATTTTTATAAATACGGGTTATTAAGTTCAAACTTGACGATTGTGTGATTAGCCAAGAACTCTATACAGTTTATTATTATAGAACAGAGGTGTCGGTGGTTAGTTGAAAGTTAAAATAAAATTTAAAATGTCTGACATAGAAAGTGAAAAGGAGGGAAGTGAAGATGTCACTCATGAGAATAGCATCTTTGTTCCCTTCCGCTATATGCGGCAAGTCCTGTACTTCTTCTTCATGATCTTGAAAATATGCATCTCCTAGCTATTTAGCTATGTTGAGTAACACTGCACTAATGTAACTAAGGAATTGTATTTATTTGTGAAACATATGCTCCAGAATTTACACAATAGATTATTTATATATTTATTTATAAAAAATATAAAACAAGTATGAATGCATTCCTGTAGAAAATTTAGTAATATTTAATTTTTATAATAATATAAATCGCATGGGGTCCCGTGGCCGCGTGCCTGAGTGTCTGGTCGCGAACCTGGGGGAACCGGGTTCGATCCCGACCACGGAGTATAATATAACTACTATTAGAGGAGTTGCAACGAAGCAGCGGAAAGCGGCACACTTTCTTATCGCCGAGCGAAGAGAGAGACAGAAGATCGGAGGCCTACGTACGGCTGGCGATTATGTAGTTTATATGAGATCATGCATAATATTTCTCAAATAAAAAGACTTTCGGTGTATATTTTATTGATTTTTATTTAAAGGACAATGTATAATTAATTTTAAAACTTTATAGTTCAGTTATATACCTATAGTATATTTATTTTTTTAAAAATATGGACATTTCGATTTCTGTATACATATACATTTTAATTGAATAATGGCCGGTTGCACCAATGTAGATTAAATATTAAATTTGACTTAAATTGACAATATTGCGTTGCAATGAAAGTCAAATGAATTATAATATATTGCTGTCAAAATTTCGATTTGCATTTTTTTGTTTAAGCCTGGCTTAAAATTTAAGCCTTGTTGGTGCAAATGGGCATAAGAGTTTCTAAAAATTTATTTGTTACAAATAAATCATAAGCTTGAATACAAATAAAAGAATGTTATAATTTTTTTCGTTTTTGAGCATTAATAATCATATTTCTATTTGTTAAATTAACGCCTTGGCACACATTTAATATTTCTAATTCTTCTAAAATTTTAGAAATATCATTTAGTAAAACTATTTTGTATACCTTATTAAATAGTTGTTGTCCGTAAATAACAATTTTTACATCTAAAGATTCCGTAATTAATAATTGCTTTTCAATTACTGGAACTTCTGTATTCGAAAATATTAATTTTAAATATACAAGGCATGGTTTCCCATTATTTGTTATTTTGCCCAAGGACCAAAATTCGTTAGGCAATGTGATTATAATATCATTTTTCAAAATTAAATTGAAAAGTGAAGGAGACGTCGTTGGAGTTTCCAAATTTGTTTCTAAAAAATATAGAGATCATGTCGATACGACTACATTTTTTTTTATAAAAGTACCATGATGTACTCGGATACCTGTTAATAATGATTCATTATTATCCTCATCGATACGAGCATGGTGTCGGTTGTCTTACGTTTTTTGTTTATTGTATCATATTTAAGTATCTCACGTCTCTTTTTAGGGGTATTAACATTAAAATAATTTGGACAGTTTGGAAATATGGTAGGATAAGCACCTTTTTTCAAGTGAAATATTTTGTGTGGAATCTGAAAATATTCGTTTTACTTCCCACTTTCTTTCTTACTTAATTTATTAATGTAAAAAATATTATTAAATGTACAAACATGATAGAAGCCGTCAGTCCATTCTTTCAATATTTCCTCATCTTTAAAATGTTTGGCGCACACAAAGTCTTTATTAGAAAACACTCTGTCTTTGCGAGGTATTTTTCGTACCCAAATTTTCAATGTTTCTTCATCTTTAGGAACACCAAAAATTGAAACTTTTTCTTTACACGCCGCGTAGCCACTATTACAGTTCGGTACAAAACATTTTTTCCCCATTTTGTATTAAATTAGAATACAAAACACTTCACAAACGTCAAAACAACCTTATATCAAAGGGAATGTAAAGGTAAATCTTTACGCTCATCGGCCTCCGATCTTTCATCTCTCTCACCGCTCTCTCTTTCTATCATGATAAAATTGTGAGACATAGCTAGGATAGGGAAACTACATTGCGTTGCACAGGCGTGATCCCGACAGACGCCAAATATTTCCAATTTTAAATGGCACAAAAGTGACCCCTGTGGTGCACTCTCCACACCAGCTATGAGTGCCCGTGAGGTGACGCCTCGTAAGCGCCCACACGGTATAATATATCGTCATCATTACAGATGTCTACATGTGTTGTAGATACTGGCACACCCAGAAATGGGTAATATGCCATGATGATATATATTTTATATATATATATATATATATATATATATATATATATATATATATATATATATAAATCGCGAGAAATTACATGTAATGGAATTTTATGAAAAAAAAATTTGAACTTAACGTGCCATTTCTACTTACCTAATTTACACCAAAATCTAATGGATTCAATAAAGTACAAATACAAGGTTTCAAAATTTTCTGAATGATAGTATTTGAGGTAGAGACAAAATCCATAAAAAGTGAGATTCTTGAAAAAAAGTAGCATGTGGAACAGATACATTTTTTTAGAAATAAATCCTTCAGTTTTTAAGCAAATGCTTCTTTTTATAAATACGAAAGAAGTAAAATCTTTTACTTTTAAGTAAAACCTCTCGCCTCGAAGCAAAACTTTTCCTTCACTTTTTTTTATAAATATAACCTGAAGCAATTGCTTCACTTTTTGCAAGCAAAAGGCAATACTTCTTTTTATAAATACCTACTATTGTCTTTGGTCAAAAAATTCGATGGTGAGTTTTTAATGAATAAGCACGTTTTAAGGTCCCTACAATATGATTTTACTGGTTTTACGATGATGTCTGTATGTGTGTATATATGAGTGTCCGTGTGTGTCCGTGTGTGTGTGTGTGTGTGTGTGTGTGTGTGTGTGTGTGTGTGTGTGTGTGTGTGTGTGACAAATTTTTCTCCGACGATAACTCCAAAACTACAATTCTAAAAATTATGATTCTTTCGTATTTCTCTTCCTTACAACCATACGAAGAACTGATTAGATTTTGGTTATAATTGGTCAACCGGAAGTACCCTTATTTGAAGTTCTTAACAGTTTTTCTTGAAAAAACGCAGTTAAATATCGTTTTTCGACATTTTGTGATTATCAATATGAAAGAATATCTTATTCTCTATACGATTTGATTATACATTTTCCTTCATATTCAATAGATAGAGTTATAGAGAGATTAAGAGAGATTAACTTTCAAAAACCAGTCAGCTTTGCTAAAATTATGAAAACAGTAGATATATTCAAAAAATTCTAATTGACAGGTGTCAGTGTCAAGTGCAAAACCAAAGTGGAAAGCATATGATCTGAAAGTGATATAAGTGACATAGTGTCCCTCGCAAGTGGCTTGCAGTTGCGACCTCGCCTCAAGATAGGAACTTGTAATGCCGGGAGTACGAGAAAGGCCAAACAGAAGATGGAAGGACTATACAGCAGAAGATTTGAGAAGAACTGTATCAAGAAGATGCGTTGGACAGGAATGAGTAGAAGAGAATAGTAAGAAACAGCAAGTGCAAATTATATAATATAGGTACATTCGTGTTATAATTTTATTGGATTTTAGAATCTTTCCAAATGTACTTTCGGTATGGCATTTGTAAAAAATAGTGTGTTGGTGTTACAATTTTACAGGATATACTAGCTGTACCCGTTGCAAATATTTGCAACTAAATTATGGGATAAAGCTATTAAATTATATATTTTCTATAGTTATATTCAATGTTTGGTACCTACTCTTCAACACTCTTTTAACCACCGGTGCTTTGTTGGGCACATAGGAATAGGGAGATTATTTGATACAACACTGGTAATAATAGCAATATTAAATTTTCTAACAGCTAAGCATACCTATTAAAAATATGCAATTGATTTAGAAAAAATAATAATAATTCTATAGGAACCACAGTAGATATTCATTTTTATTCGGTTTAAAACAATATGCATAACCATTACATGCCTATGCCTTTTACAGTATGATTTCACACTTTTGAAATTCTATTTCAGGTTAACAAAATATGATTTCACATTAACGAAATTTGATTTCATACAAAGGAAACCTGAATTCACAGTAACGAAAATTAATTTATCACTCCTGAATACCAATTTTGCAAACAGAATTCACACTTGTAAAACAAGTTTCAACTTAATGAAAACAGATTTTACAGGGGAAACTTAAATAGGCTCCGCCGAGAAAGAGCAAGAAGGAGCAGATGCCACCTCTACGGGAGGCAAAAAAATAAAGCAAATCTATTGCCTCTAAAATAAATTAAAATATCTTTCTGAACTTATAAAATATTATATAAATAACGAATAGCATTTTTAAGAAACTACTAAAGATTAGATTACAACAATGAAAGAATGTGATTATTACAACAATGAGAGAACTAGATTAAAACAATGATGAAACGTGATTACAACAATGATAAAAGTTGATTACAACAATATTAGCTACGCTAGAAGCGAGAATAAGTAACCCGAGGGTTTAAAATCTGTTTTCGTTTAGTTGAAATTAGTTTTCATTAGTGTGAATTCAGTTTTCCTTTACGTGAAATCAGTTTTCGTTAATGTGAAATCATATTTCGTTACTGTGAATTGTGAATTCGCTTTTCATTTGTTGTGGAATCAGTTTTCTTTAATGTGAATTTATATTTTATTAATGTGAAATCATTTCTCAAAAGTGTGAAAACATACTGTAAAAGGCAGCATTGAGGGGTAAAAGAGCGGAAAAATAGGACCATCCAACTTATTTTATTTTAACTTTAGGTTAAAAAAATTATTGTATTGTATACAAAATATGTCTCCCTAATAATTTTGCTCAATATTATTAAATACTAAATTTGAATTAATGAATTAACTATTACCTATATTTATTAACTTTTGAGGGCAGATATTCCTTCTTATATTTTCACTAGTAATTAGACATGTTGACATATTTGTTTGTCATTTAAGGTTAGCTTTTGACTGATTAATGATAAAACTTTGCATGTTTCAAAATATTTACCTGATAAATTATTTAACTGTGCATTGATAAAACAGCCCTAAATAACACAAAATATTATTCTTGTAGCAATTTTTACAAAATGTATATATTTTACATCATTCTCTTCATCTGCATGTTGTTCAGTACTGCCATCTAACGCTTGACAGCGGTACTTAATAAAAAATCTTTAAGGCCTTATAAAAATAGACGGAATCGAAAATCTTAACATTATAGATTTTTCTGCACATCTACATGCTAATAGCTTTCATTTAAAAAAAGAATCATTAAAATCTGTTCGGTAGAAGTCCATAACTCAGGCCCCAAAGAAAAACCTTATTTATATATATATATATATATATATATATATATATATATATATATATACTAGCTGTACCCGTTGCAAAAATTTGCAACAAAAATATGGGGTAAAGAGTAAAGTTATTAAATTATAAATTATCTGTACTTATATTCAATGTTTTTTAACCACCGGTGCTTTGTTGGGCACATAGGAATGGGACGATTATTTGACACAACACTGGTAATAATAAGTAAATTATTTAGGGTCGGTTTGCTAATGCAAAGTTAAAAGTGAAGTAATGCTAACTGTTAGTTATGTAAATTAAATGATTTATTGACTGTTTATAAATAAATAGTTAAAGTCTATGTATCAGTTTATAAACTTATAGTTAACTGAAAATTGGGAACTGAAAACTGAAACTGTTTTGACAGATAAATAATACAGGTCTTCTATACAGGCACGGGATGGATTTTATTGCTTATTATTTGATGAGGAACTTTGGATAATATTGTACAAATTTTACAACGAACTGTAGCATTGTTATATTTTCCACCAGATAAACATACCTAATAAAAATATGCTATTTATATAGAAAAATAATGATAATAAATATTTTATAGGAACAACAGTAGGTATTTATTTAATTGCCAGTATATGATTTGAAGATTTGATGCTAGTGGTAAATTCGACATTTCTATGTTTCTATATTCAAATTAACATCTTTATTCGGTTTAAAACAATATGCATTATCATTTCTTATATACACCTTCTACAGTATGACTGCACATTAACGAAACTTGATTTGACACAAAGGAAACCTGAATTCACAGTAACGAAAACTAATTTATCACTCCTAAATACCGATTTTGCAATAATGAAAACAGAATTCATAATTTTAAAAACCAGTTTCAACTAAATAAAAACAGATTGTACATAGGGATCTTAAATGGGCACCGCCAAGAAAGGCCAAGAAGGGGCGGTAGCCTCCTTTGGAGAGACAAAATAATAAAACAAATGTATTGTCTCTAAAATATATTAAAATATTTTTCTGAAGTTATGAAATGTTAAATAAATAACGAATAGTATTCTTAAGAAACTTAACTAAAGATTAAATTTGATTACAACAACGAAAGAATTTAATTATAACAATGAGAGAGCTTGATTAAAACAATTATAAAAGTTGATTACAACAATGTTAGCTACGCTAGAAGCGAGAGTAAATAACACGAGGGATTGTTGGTGTGGATTCAGTTTTCTTTTACGTGAAATCAGTTTTCGTTAATGTGAAATTATATTTCATTACTGGGAATTCACTTTTCACTTATGTGAAATCAGTTTTCGTTAATGCGAATTCATATTTTGTTAATGTGAAATCATGTTTCAAAAGTGTGAAAACATTGTAAAAGGTAGCATTAAAGGGTAGCGTTTAAGAGCGGGATAAAAATCCAACTGGTTGATTATAATATACTCTTTTGTATTTAATGATTTCTTTATTTAAAAACATGTAAATGTACACCTGTCTCTTGTCTATTTCTAAGTAGGTAATAATACTGATTTTTAGATAAGGGATATATAATTCAATAAATTTTTACACTTTAGGTTAAAAAAATTATTAAATTATAATACGAAATACGTATTAATTTTGCTCAATATTATTAAAATACTTACCATATTTGAATGAATGAAATAACTATTATATTTATTAATTTTTGAGGGCCAAAATACCTTTTTATATTTTCATTGTAAGTTGACGTGTTGACATATTTATGTCATTTAAGGTTAACTTTTGACTGTTGTATGTTAAAAGCTTTGCATGTTTCAAGATATTTACCTGTTAAATTATTTAATATTTCACTGATAAACCAGCCCTAAATAATACAAAATATTATTCTTGTAGCAAGGTCACAAATTGTATGTATTTTACATCAATCATTCTCTTCATCTTCATGTTGTTCAGTGCCGCCATCTATCGCTTGACAGCGGTACTTAATAAAAAATATTTAAGGCCTTATAAAGAATAGACGGAATCAAAACTGTAACATTTTAGATTTTTGTGCACATCTACATGATAATAGCTTTCATTTAAAAAAAGAATCATCAAAATCGGTTCGGTAGAAGTCCATAACTAAGGCCCCAAAGAAAAACCTTATTTTTATATATATATACTAGCTGTACCCGTTGCAAATATTTGCAACAAAAATATGGGGTAACGTTATTCATTCATTTAATTTTATAACGTAAATAATTTATAGTCACCAACAAATATTGTTATTGTTGTAATCAACGTGTTTCATTTATGATTTCAAGTTCAATTATTGTAGTAATAATGGCTGTTTTATTGTCCACAAAAATTTTATGCATTATTGTAATCTATGAGGGATTAACGTGTTTCTATTATGCAAATTAACATCTTTATTCGGTTTAAAACAATATGCATAATCATTGCATGTCTATAGGTACCTTTTACAGTATGATTTCACACTTTTGAAATTCTATTTCACTTTAACAAAATATGATTTCACATTAACGAACCTTGATTTCACACAAAGGAAACTTGAATTCACAGTAACGAAAACTAATTTATCACTCCTGAATACCGATTTTGTAACAATGAAAACAGAATACACAATTTTAAACACCAGTTTCAACTAAATGAAAACAGATTTTATGTAGGAACTTTAAATGGGCACCTCCAAGGAAGGGCAGAAGGGACAGTAGCCACCTCTTGGAGAGGCAAAAAAATAAAGCATTTTTATTGTCTCTAAAATATATTAAAATGTCTTTTTGTCCTTATAAAATATTAAATAAATAACGAATAGCATTTTTCAGAAACTTAACAACAATAATGAAACTTGATTACAACAATGATAAAAGTTTATTACAACAATGTTAGCTACGTTAGAAGCGAAAATATGTAACCCGACGGTTTAAAATCTGTTTTCTTCAGTTAAAATTAGTTTCCATTGGTGTGAATTCAGTTTTTTTTTTCCCCTGAAACCAGTTTTCGTTAATGTGAAACCATATTTCGTTACTGGGAATTCACTTTTCATTTGTGTGAAATTCGTTTTCGTTAATGTGAGTTCATATTTTGTTAACGTGAAATCAGTTTCAAAAGTGTGAAAATATATTGTAAAAGGGAGCATTAAGGGCTAACGTTTAAGAGCGGGAAAATAGGGTTATCCAACTGGTAGATTATAATATAATACTCTTTTGTATTTAATGATTTCATTATTTTTTAAAAACCTGTAAATGTACACCTATCTCTTGTGCATTTTTAAATAGGTAATAATGCTGTATTTTAGATAAAGGATATATAATTCAATAAATTTTTAAAATTTAGGTTAAAAAAAAATTATTACAAAATATGTAACTCTATTAATTTTGCTCAATATTATTAAATTACTTACCATATTTAAATTAATGAATTAACTATTATATTTATTAATTTTTGAGGGAAAAAAATCCTTCTCATGTTTTTATTGTAAGTTGACATAATTATCTGTCATTTAAGGTCAACTTTTGACTTTTGTATTATAAAAGCTTTGCATGATTTAAGATATTTACTTGATAAATTATTTAACTTTGCAATGATAAACCAGCCCTAAATAATGCAAAATATTATTTTGTAGCAGTTTTCATAAATTGTATGTATTCTAAATCATTCTCTTCTTCTTCATGTTGCTCAGTGCTGCCATCTATCGGTTGACAGCGGTAGTTAATAAAAATTTTTTAAGGCCTTATAAAGAATAGACGGAATCAAAACTGTAACATTTTAGATTTTTGTGCACATCTACATGCTAATAGCTTTCATTTAAAAAAATAATCATTAAAATCTGTTCGGTAGAAGTCCATAACTAAGGCCCCAAAGAAAAACCTTATTTTTTTATATATATAGATATATACTAGCTGTACCCGTTGCAAATATTTGCAACAAAAATATGGGGTAACGTTATTCATTCATTTCATTTTATAACGTAAATAATTTATAGTCACCAACAAATATTGTTATTGTTGTAATCAACGTGTTTCATTTATGATTTCAAGTTCAATTATTATAGTAATAATGGCTGTTTTATTGTCCACAAAAATTTTATGCATTATTGTAATCTATGAGGGATTAACGTGTTTCTATTATGCAAATTAACATCTTTATTCGGTTTAAAACAATATGCATAATCATTGCATGTCTATACCTTTTACAGTATGATTTCACACTTTTGAAATTCTATTTCACGTTAACAAAATATAATTTCACATTAACGAACCTTGATTTCACACAAAGGAAACTTGAATTCACAGTAACAAAAACTAATTTGTCACTCCTGAATACCGATTTTGTAACAATGAAAACAGAATTCACAATTTTAAACACCAGTTTCAACTAAATGAAAACATATTTTACATAGGAACTTTAAATGGACACCTCCAAGAAAGGGCAGAAGGGACAGTAGCCACCTCTTGGAGAGGCGAAAAAATAAAGCATTTTTATTGTCTCTAAAATATATTAAAATGTCTTTTTGTCCTTATAAAATATTAAATAAATAACGTATAGCATTTTTCAGAAACTTAACAACAATAATGAAACTTGATTACAACAATGATAAAAGTTTATTACAACAATGTTAGCTACGTTAGAAGCGAGAATATGTAACCCGACGGTTTAAAATCTGTTTTCTTTAGTTAAAATTAGTTTCCATTGGTGTGAATTCAGTTTTTTTTTTCCCTGAAACCAGTTTTCGTTAATGTGAAATCATATTTCGTTACTGGGAATTCACTTTTCATTTGTGTGAAATTCGTTTTCGTTAATGTGAGTTCATATTTTGTTAACGTGCAATCAGTTTCAAAAGTGTGCTGTAAAAGATAGCATTAAGGGGTAGCGTTTAAGAGCGGGAAAATAGGGTTATCCAACTGGTTGATTATAATATAATACTTTTTTACTTTTTGTATTATAAAAGCTTTGCATGATTTAAGATATTTACCTGTTAAATTATTTAACTTTGCATTAATAAACCAGCCCTAAATAATGCAAAATATTATTTTGTAGCAGTTTTCATATTTTTTGTATGTATTCTAAATCATTCTCTTCTTCTGCATGTTGCTCAGTGCTGCCATCTATCGGTTGACAGCGGTACTTAATAAAAAATCTTTAAGGCCTTATAAAAAATAGACGGAATCAAAACTGTAATATTTTAGATTTTTGTGCACATCTACATGCTAATAGCTTTCATTTAAAAAAAGAATCATTAAAATCGGTTCGGTAGAAGTCCATAACTAAGGCCCCAAAGAAAAACCTTATTTTTTTTATATACAGTGTGAACACTGAAAACCGTGACATAGGCGTTTAACATGGGAAAACAGTTTTTTTCAAATATTATCTGTCCCGTAGGACTCTAGTGGGAGTTTTTGATATGGTTAGAAAGATTATTTAATTTGGCATCGAAGAGTATCTAAATACGCCTAATTTAGTGTCTTATTATTAAAATATTTAAGAAAGTATAATGCTACTTGACAGTTATTACTTATAATTTACGAAAAACAGTAATCATGGAAACGTATTCGGTAGCTGACTTGGTTAAATCAAGGCTCCATGATAATTTTTCGAGTTCAAATCCCGCCCGGTTCAAGTTAATATTTTTATTATTTTTATATTTATTTTGTACAATATATTATTAAATAAATTACAAAATTAAAACGTACATCAAGTATTTTCTTGAATTTACCATACTATTTCGGAAAAATAACTGCGATGGAATTAAGTAATTTAAGAAATTAATACTATAATAAAGTTAATTATTGGTTAAAACAGAACGGATCACATTTTGAGAATATTACAAAAATTTTAGTTTTCTTAGTCATTTATTTGTCTTAAATTTTTATATTTATTTCACTTCTTGTACGTTTAGTAAATAAAATACTTGATGTACAAAAAAATTATTTGTTTTAATTTTGTAATATATTTAATAATACATTGTACAAAGTAAATAAAAAATTATAAAAATATTAATTTGAACCGGGCGGGATTTGAACTCGTGAAAAATTATCATAGAGCCTTGATCCAACCAAGTCAGCTACCGAATACGTTTCCATGATTACTGTTTCTAGTAAATTATAAGTAATAAATGTCAAGTAGCATTATACTTTCGTAAATATTTCAATAATAAGGCATTAAATTAGGAGTATTTAGATACTCTTCCATGCCAAATTAAATAATCTTTCTAACCATATCAAAAACTCCCACTATAGTTTTACGGGACAGATAATATTTGAAAAAAAACCGTTTTCCCATGTTAAACACCTATGTCACGGTTTTCAGTGTTCACACTGTACATATATAGATATATATAGGCCATCCAGCGAATCAAGCGGTTTACGTCATAAATACAATATCACTAGAAACAATGACGTCATATGTTAAAAAGTTTACATGAGCATGTAAAACGGATTAAAATCTGTGGGTTGCCTTCATAAACCCAAATTTTTCTTAAAAACACGTCTGGTATAATATTTTTCCAGCGAAATCCAATTTTATTTAAAATATTCTGAACGATACTGCGTACGCCGTTATAAATACTTCATTCTTGTAGTATATGCAACAAACTATCTAGTATTACGTGAGATCCTTAAAAAAATACAGAATACTGCATACCATACAATTTCTCACTGTTTCTACACATTGCGTATAGTGTTTGCCACACGCTGTACATATAGATTTAATTTTCAAATTATTACTAATAGAACCAAATATTACCTCAATATCAGATTTCAGTGAAAGTAAAAACCCACCAATCTATTTTTCATTTTCAAAATAAGTCAATAAATTAACTACAAGCTCTTGAATTTGACATGACAGAGCATTTGACATTTTGACAATGAACAACGAAACCAAAAACAAAATGATATCACAATACACGTTGAAAAGTGTAATATAGACATATAATATTTAGTAATATACATGTTCAGAATTACCAATATTAAAAAAATATAATCAAACGTCATTTTGCAAAAAATTACAAAATTTTACTTAATAATAATATATCCAAATATAATTATTTCTATTAAAGATGTCAAATACATGATAATAATAAAAAAACCAATAAAATACCGTTAATAAAATATATTTAAAAAAATAAAGAAAATTTCAAAAATCCCTAAACGATGACGTAAACCGCTTGATTCGCTGGATGGCCTATATATATATATACTAGCTGTACCCGTTGCAAATATTTGCAACAAACAATATGGGGTAATGTTATTAAATTATAAATTTTATTTAATGTTTGGTACTTTTCTATACTTTTTTAACTACCGCTGCTTTGTTGAGCACATAGGAATAGGGAGATTATTTGACACAGCGCTGGTAATAATAAGTAAATTATTTAGAGTCGGTTTGTTAATGCAAAGTTAAAAGTGAAGTAATGGTAACAGTCAGTTAGGTAAATTAAATGTTTGATTGACTGTTTATAAATAAAAAATGGAAATTGGAAACTGAAACTGTTTTGACAGATAAAAAATACAGGTCTTGTAACACAGGACCAGAATGGATTTTAATGCTATGTAATTATTTGATGAGGAACTTTTATTTGGATAATAGATTTTACAACAAACTGCAGCAATGTTAAATTTTCAACAGATAAACATACCTATTAGAAATATGCAATTTATATAGAAAAATAATAATAAAAATTCTATAGGAACTATAGTAGGTATTAATTTAATTGACCAGTTTATGATTTGAAGATTTGATGCTAGTGGTAAATTCGACATTTCGTCTGATTTTTTTTTTACTGTTATAAATTTAAATGAAGAGAAAGGTAAAACATCTAATAGAGATTATCCGCATATTCTACGTCTTTCAATGTTATATTTTATTATTATAAATTATAATTATGAATAAATGTTGCAATCATTCTTACTTAATTTAATTCCATATTCCAGTTCAATTATTGTAGTAATAATTTATTGTACACCAAAATTTTATGCATTATTGTAATGTATGAGGAATCATTGCATATCTATACCTTCAAAACTTTAGAAGGTATAGAATGTAAAGTATAATTTCACATTAACGAAACTTGATTTCACACAAAGGAAACCTGAATTCACAGTAACGAAAACTAATTTATCACTCCTGAATACCAATTTTGCAATAATGAAAATAGAATTCACAATTTTATAAACCAGTTTCAACTAAATGAAAACAGATTTTACATAGGAACCTTAAATAGGCGCCGCCAAGGAAGGGCAGCAAGAAGGGGTAAAAGCCAGCTTTGGAGAGGCAAAAAAATAAGACAAATGTATTGCCTCTAAATATATTAAAATATTTTTCTGAACTTATAAAATATTAAATAAATAGCGAATAGTATTTTTAAGAAACTTAACTAAAGACTAAATTTATTACAACAATAAAAGAGCTTGATTAAGACAATGATGAAACTTGATTATAACAATGATAAAAGTTGATTACAACAATGTTAGCTACGCTAGAAGCGAGAATAAGTAACCCGAGGGTTTGAAATCTGTTTTCGTTTAGTTGAAATCAATTTTTATTGGTGTGAAATCAGTTTCCTTTTACATGAAATCAGTTTTTGTTAATATGAAATCGTATTTCGTTACTGGGAATTCACTTTTCATTTATGTGAATTCAGTTTTCGTTAATATGAATTCATATTTTGTTAATCCAACTGTTTGATTGTAATATACTCTTTTGAATTTAATGATTTCGTTATTTAAAAACTCGTAAATGTACACTTGTCTCTTGTCCATTTTAAAATAGGTAATAATGCTGTATTTTATATATGGGATATATAATTCAATAAATTTTCAAACTTTAGGTTAAAAAAATTATTTTATTATAATACAAAATATATATATTTATTTTGCTCAATATTATTAAACTACTTACCATATTTAAATTAACTATTATATTTATTAATTTTTAAGGGCAAATTTCCATAAGGAAATGGTTTCACTATAAGTTGACATGTAGACATATTTATCTGTCATTTAAAGTTAACTTTAGACTTTTGTATGATAAAAGCTTTGCACGTTATTTACCTGTTAAATTATTTAACCTTGTATTGATAAACCAGCCCTAAATAACAAAAAATATTATTCTTGTACCAATTTTCACAAATTGTGTGTATTTTTACTTCATTCTCTTCATCTTTTTTGTTGTTCAGTGCTGCCATCTATCGCCAGACAGCGGTACTTAATAAAAAATCTTTAAGGCCTTATAAAAATAGACGGAACCAAAACTGTAACATTTTAGATTTTTGTGCATATCTACATGCTAATAGCTTTCATTTAAAAAAAGAATCATTAAAATCTGTTCGGTAGAAGTCCATAACTAAGGCCCCAAAGAAAAACCTTATTTTTTTATATATATAGACTAGCTGTACCCGTTGCAAATATTTGCAACAAACAATATGGGGTAAGCTTTCCGGAATTATATTCAATGTTTGGTACTCTTCTACACTTTTTTTTTTATCATCGCTTCTTTGCTGGGCACATAGGAATAGAGAGATTATGTGACAGAACACTGGTAATAATAAATAAATTATTTAGGGTCGGTTTGTTAATGCACAGTTAAAAGTGATGTAATAGTAACTGTTAGTTAGTTAAATTAAATGATTGACTGCTACTGTTTATAAATATACAGTTACAGTCTATCTATCAGTTTATAAACTTAAGAGTTAACTGAAAATTGGGAACTGGAACTGTTTTGACAGATAAATAATACAGGTCTTGTAACACAGGCACGGGATGGATTTTATTGCTAATTATTTGATGAGGAACTTTGGATATTGTTGTACAAATTTTACAACAAACTGTAGCATTGTTAAATTTTCTAGCAGATAAATATACCTAATAAAAATATGCAATTTATGTAGAAAAATAATAATAATAAAAATTCTATAGGAACAACAGTAGGTGTTCATTTAATTACCAGTATATGATTTGAAGATTTGGTGGTGGTAAATTCAACATTTTTATTATATATACATCTTTATTCGGTTTAAAACAATATGCATAACGAAAACTTCTGAATACCGATTTTGTAATAATGAAAACAGAATTCACAATTTTAAAAACCAGTTTCAACTACATGAAAACAGATTTTACATAGGAATCTTAAATGGGCACCGCCAAGAAAGGGTAAGAAAGGGCAATAACCACCTTTGAAGAGGCAAAAAAATAAAGCAAATGTATTGTCTCTAAAGGATATTAAAATATTTTTCTGAACTTATAAAATATTAAATAAATAACGAATAATATTTTTAAGAAACTTAACTAAAGATTAAATTTGATTACAACAATAAGAGATCTTGATTAAAACAATGATGAAACTTGAATACAACAATGATAAAAGTTGATTACAACAATGTTAGCCACGCTAGAAGCGAGAATAAGTAATCCGAGGGTTTGAAATCTGTTTTCGTTTAGTTGAAATTAGTTTTCATTGGTGCGAATTCAGTTTTGTTTTACATGAAATCAGTTTTCGCTAATGTGAAATCGTATTTCGTTACTGAGAATTCACTTCTAATTTGTATGAAATCAGTTTTCGTTAATGTGAATTCATATTTGGTTAATGTAAAATCATGTTTCAAAAGTTTGAAAACATATTGCAAAAGGTAGCATTAAGGGGTAGCGTTTAAGAGCGGGAAAATAGGGGCATCCAAGTGGTTGATTATAATATACTCTTTTATATTTAATGATTTCGTTATTTAAAAACCTGTAAATTTACACCTGTCTCTTGTTCATTTTTAAATAGGTAATAATGCTGTATTTTAGATACAGGATATATAATTCAATAAATTTTTAAACTTTAGGTTAGAAAAATTATTATATTATAATACAAAATATATATCTTTATTAATTTTACTCAATATTATTAAATTACTTACCATATTTGAATTAAAGAATTAACTATTATATTTATTAATTTTTGAGGGCAAAAATTTCTTATTATGGTTCCACTATCAGTTGACATGTTAATATATTTACCTGTCATTTAAGGTTAACTTTTGTATGATAAAAGCTTTGCACGTTATTTACTTGTTACATTATTTAACCTTGCATTGATAAACCAGCCGTAAATAACACAAAATATTATTCTTGTAGCAATTTTCACAAATTGTATGTATTTTTCAACATTCTCATCTTTATGTTCAGTGCTGCCATCTATCGCTTAACAGCGGTACTTAATAAAAAATCTTTAAGGCCTTATAAAAATAGACGGAACCAAAACTGTAACATTTTAGATTTTTGTGCATATCTACATGCTAATAGCTTTCATTTAAAAAAAGAATCATTAAAATCTGTTCGGTAGAAGTCCATAACTAAGGCCCCAAAGAAAAACCTTATTTTTTTATATATATAGATATATATATATATATATATATATATATATATATATACTAGCTGTACCCGTTGCAAATATTTGCAACAAAAATATGGGGTAACGTTATTCATTCATTTCATTTTATAATGTAAATGATTTATAGTCACCAACAAATATTGTTATTGTTGTAATCAACGTGTTTCATTTATGATTTCAAGTTCTATTATTGTAGTAATAATGGCTGTTTTATTGTCCACAAAAATTTTATGCATTATTGTAATCTATAATGGATTAACGTGTTTCTATTCCCAGTAACGGTTTAAAATCTGTTTTCTTTAGTTAAAATTAGTTTCCATTGGTGTGAATTCAGTTTTTTTTTCCTGAAACCAGTTTTCGTTAATAAATAAATAAAATAAATATATCATCACGGCATATTACCCATTTCTGGGTGTGCCAGTATCTACAACACATGTAGACATCGGTAATGATGACGATATATTTTACCGTGTGGGCGCTTACCAGGCGTCACCTCACGGGCACTCATAGCTGGTGTGGAGAGTGCACCACAGGGGTCACTTTTGTGCCATTTAAAATTGGAAATATTTGGCGTCTGTCGGGATCGAACCCTGTTCTCCCAGGTTCGCGACCAGACATTCAGGTTAAAAAAAATTATTACAAAACTAGCTGTACCCGTTGCAAATATTTGCAACAAAAATATGGGGTAACGTTATTCATTCATTTCATTTTATAACGTAAATAATTTATAGTCACCAACAAATATTGTTATTGTTGTAATCAACGTGTTTCATTTATGATTTCAAGTTCAATTATTGTAGTAATAATGGCTGTTTTATTGTCCACAAAAAAATTATGCATTATTGTAATCTATGAGGGATTAACGTGTTTCTATTATGCAAATTAACATCTTTATTCGGTTTAAAACAATATGCATAATCATTGCATGTCTATACCTTTTACAGTATGATTTCACACTTTTGAAATTCTATTTCAAGTTAACAAAATATGATTTCACATTAACGAACCTTGATTTCACACAAAGGAAACTTGAATTCACAGTAACGAAAACTAATTTATTACTCCTGAATACCGATTTTGTAACAATAAAAACAGAATTCACAATTTTAAACACCAGTTTCAACTAAATGAAAACAGATTTTATATAGGAACTTTAAATGGACACCTCCAAGGAAGGGCAGAAGGGACAGTAGCCACCTCTTGGAGATGCAAAAAAATAAAGCATTTTTATTGTCTCTAAAATATATTAAAATGTCTTTTTGTCCTTATAAAATATTAAATAAATAACGAATAGCATTTTTCAGAAACAATAATGAAACAATGATAAAAGTTTATTACAACAATGTTAGCTACTTTAGAAGCGAGAATATGTAACCCAACGGTTTAAAATCTGTTTTCTTTAGTAAAAATTAGTTTCCATTGGTGTGAATTCAGTTTTTTTTTTCCTGAAACCAGTTTTCGTTAATGTGAAATCATATTTCGTTACTGGGAATTCACTTTTCATTTGTGTGAAATTCGTTTTCGTTAATGTGAGTTCATATTTTGTTAACGTGAAATCAGTTTCAAAAGTGTGAAAACATATTGTAAAAGGTAGCATTAAGGGGTAGCGTTTAAGAGCGGGAAAATAGGGTTATCCAACTGGTTGATTATAATATAATACTCTTTTGTATTTAATGATTTCGTTATTTAAAAACCTGTAAATGTACACCTATCTCTTGTGCATTTTTAAATAGGTAATAATGCTGTATTTTAGATAAGGGATATATAATTCAATAAATTTTTAAAATTTAGGTTAAAAAAAATTATTACAAAATATGCATCTCTATTAATTTTGCTCAATATTATTAAATTACTTACCATATTTAAATTAATGAATTAACTATTATATTTATTAATTTTTGAGGGAAAAAATTCCTTCTCATGTTTTCATTGTAAGTTGACATGTTGACATATTTATCTGTCATTTAAGGTCAACTTTTGACTTTTGTATTATAAAAGCTTTGCATGATTTAAGATATTTACCTGTTAAATTATTTAACTTTGCATTGATAAACCAGCCCTAAATAATGCAAAATATTATTTTGTAGCAGTTTTCATAAATTGTATGTATTCTAAATTATTCTCTTCTTCTTCATGTTGCTCAGTGCTGCCATCTATCGGTTGACAGCGGTACTTAATAAAAAATCTTTAAGGCCTTATAAAAAATAGACGGAATCAAAACTGTAACATTTTAGATTTTTGTGCATATCTACCTGCTAATAGCTTTCATTTAAAAAAAGAATCATTAAAATCGGTTCGGTAGAAGTCCATAACTAAGGCCCCAAAGAAAAACCTTATTTTTTTATATATATAGATATGTATCTCTATTAATTTTGCTCAATATTATTAAATTACTTACCATATTTAAATTAATGAATTAACTATTATATTTATTCATTTTTGAGGGAAAAAATTCCTTCTCATGTTTTCATTGTAAGTTGACATGTTGACATATTTATCTGTCATTTAAGGTCAACTTTTGACTTTTGTATTACAAAAGCTTTGCATGATTTAAGATATTTGCCTGTTAAATTATTTAACTTTGCATTGATAAACCAGCCCTAAATAATGCAAAATATTATTTTGTAGCAGTTTTCATAAATTGTATGTATTCTAAATCATTATCTTCTTCTTCATGTTGCTCAGTGCTGCCATTTATCGGTTGACAGCGGTACGTAATAAAAAATCTTTAAGGCCTTATTTATAAAAAATAGACGAAATCAAAACTGTAACATTTTAGATTTTTGTGCACATCTACATGCTAATAGCTTTCATTTAAAAAAAGAATCATTAAAATCGGTTCGGTAGAAGTTCATAACTAAGGCCCCAAATAAAAACCTTATTTATATATATACAGGGTGTCTCAGGACGAGCTTACGCTATCTATATTTTAAATACTATTTAATATAATTTAACGAAATTTGGTATCTAGGGGTTATCCAACATGCCCGTTTTAACTAAAATATTTTCAAAGCAGTAGCACTTCCGGTTTGACCGGAAATTGAACTCAACTTTCTTATTTTAAATGGAATACGCTATATTTTATTTTACCATTGAATGCAGCGGAAAATTTTACATATGAAGCAATAAAAACATTTTACTCATGATCAACTACTTCCGGCGTTATTCAACTTTTTTTGATTTTTTGTCTGAAATCCGGCACATTTTCAAAACTCTGTATATCGGGAACGAGATCGAATTTTTATAATCTGAAAAAAGCCTTTTATAAAGGAGACTTTAAGCTAAATTATCCATAGAAGAATCCTCGATTATTTATAAAAATGTGACGGGTACGTTACACCAAAATTACAGTTGACAAACTTCAAAAAAGACAATTTTTTTAAATGGAAGCCCCCGTTTTTTATTACATAAATGTATTCTACGGCAAAAAATAAGGGTACTTTATGTAACATGTCCTATGTTGAAAGTTGATAGAATTTCAGTAAATTAGAAAAACATGTAATCTGTGTATAATTATTTTATTAATACGGATAAGTAAGCCATGGAAAAAACAAATAAATTCTAAATACAAAACTATGATTAATTTAATACATATTCAAACTGTCCTCCATTCATATGTAAGCACATTGTTACTCTATTCAATACTTCTTCTTGTGTAGCATTTTTTATCATCGGAGGAGACATGTTGTTAAATGCTGTTTGTACCCTATGTTGGCAATCTTCTTTAGTAGTTAAAGGTTTTTGATAGACGCCGTTTTTAATGTAACCCCAAACAAAAAAAAAATCAAGTGGAGTTAAATCGGGTGAACGAGGAGGCCACCTATGTGGTCCATTATTTGCCAGCCACCTATCTTCAAAAATTGTTTCCAAAAAAGTATTTATTCTATGGCGGGGTGGAGCGCCATCATGCTGGTACCATATTAAATTCCTTTGATCCAACGGTAAATTATCTAAGAAATCAAGTAGATGAGTTTGTAAAAACAAACATTGTTTTTCCATGGCTTACTTATCCGTATTAATAAAATAATTATACCCAGATTACATGTTTTTCTAATTTACTGAAATTCTATCAACTTTCAACATAGGACATGTTACATAAAGTACCCTTATTTTTTGCCGTAGAATACATTTATGTAATAAAAAATGGGGGCTTCCATTTAAAAAAATTGTCTTTTTTGAAGTTTGTCAACTGTAATTTTGGTGTAACGTACCCGTCACATTTTTATAAATAATCGAGGATTCTTCTATGGATAATGTAGCTTAAAGTCTCCTTTATAAAAGGCTTTTTTCAGATTATAAAAATTCGATCTCGTTCCCGATATACAGAGTTTTGAAAATGTGCCGGATTTCAGACAAAAAATCAAAAAAAGTTGAATAACGCCGGAAGTAGTTGATCATGAGTAAAATGTTTTTATTGCTTCATATGTAAAATTTTCCGCTGCATTCAATGGTAAAATAAAATATAGCGTATTCCATTTAAAATAAGAAAGTTGAGGTCAATTTCCGGTCAAACCGGAGGTGCTACTGCTTTGAAAATATTTTAGTTAAAACGGGCATGTTGGATAACCCCTAGATACCAAATTTCGTTAAATTATATTAAATAGTATTTAAAATATAGATAGCGTAAGCTCGTACTGAGACACCCTGTATATATATATATATATATATATATATATATATATATATATATATATATATATATATATACAGTCTGTCCCATTTAGAGGTGCCACCATTGGGATCTCGAGAACTATAAGAGATACGATGTCGGTTAAATGGAACTTTTTGTGCGCCTTTGGGAGGTTATCTCAGATGTGCTTTTGTTTTTCCAAAAATTTTCATAGGGCACTAGATAATGACGAAAAACTGAATATTGTTGATTTTTTCTTTTTCAAATAACTTCTAAACTATTAGTAATTGAGAAAAACGTTTCAAATATAAAAGATAGATATTTTTATTAACTAACCATTGGCGTACGAAATAAATTTTTACATCCGTAAATTTTCGAGATATAACATAAAATTATATTTTTTTAAATGGAACCCATATATGATTTTAGTCTCAAAAATATCATTATTTTTTTCTCTTTTCAATGATGTAAGGGTTATTATGTTTTATATTTGTTTTGCCTTCAAAATTATTATTTTTTCCTTATTTTGCATTAAATTTACAATTATTTTGAAAATATTGGTAGATTTCTATTTAGAAATACTCCTTGTATTTAAATAAATTATTTCGTTTGAAAATTTTGCTCAAAACTCGTATCAAATTAATTTTTATATTTTGTATCAGGTCGCCCTTGGTACATTATTGTGTAATTTGTAATTATTAGTCTAGAATGAAAATATTAAGTAATAAAGGCATAAAATAAATTATATCAATCAAATACAATATAATTAATTAAAATAATAATGCTTTTTGGGAAATATTAAGAAAATTTAGGAAAATAAAGAGACAAAATAAATTTTAGGAGCAAAAAAAAAATATAAAACGTCATAACCCTTATATCATTGAAAAGAGAAGAAAATAATGATTTTTTTGAGACTAAAATCATATATGGATTCCATTTAAAAAAATATAAGTTTGTTTTATATCTCGAAAAGTTAAAGATATAAAAATTTATTTCGTACGCCACTGGTTAGATAATAAAAATATCTACCTTTTATATTTGAAACGATTTTCTCAATTATTAATAAAAGAAAAAATCAACAATATTCAGTTTTTTGTCATTATCTATTGCCATATGAGATTTTTTGGAAAAACAAAAGCATATCTGGGATGGCCTCCCAAAGGCGCACAAAAAGTTCCATTTAACCAACATTGTATCTCTTATAGTTCTCGAGATCCCAATGGTGGCACCTCTAAATGGGACACACTGTATATATATATATATATATATATATATATATATATATATATATATATATATATGTATATACTAGCTGTACCCGTTGCAAATATTTGCAATAAACAATATGGGGTAACGTTATTAAATTATAAACTTTCCGTAACTATATTCAATGTTTGGTACTCTTCTACACTTTTTTAACCATCGCTGCTTTGCTGGGCATATAGGAATAGGGAGATTATGTGGCAAAACACTGGTAATAATAAGTAAATTATTTAGGGTCAGTTTGTTAATGCACAGTTAAAAGTGATTTAATAGCAACTGTTAGTTAGTTAAATTAAATGATTCATTTACATCTTTATTCGGTTTAAAACAATATGCATAATCATTGCATATCTATACCTTCTACAGTATGACTCCACTTTAACAAAACTTGATTTGAATTCGCAGTAACGAAAACTCCTGAATACCGGTTTTGCAATAATGAAAACAGAATTCACAATTTTAAAAACCAGTTTCAACTAAATGAAAACAGATTTTACATAGGAATCTTAAATGGGCACCGCCAAGAAAGGGTAAGAAAGGGCAATAGCCACCTTTGAAGAGGCAAAAAAATAAAAGCAAATGTATTGCCTCTAAAGTATATTAAAATATTTTTCTGAACTTATAAAATATTAAATAAATAACGAATAATATTTCTAAGAAACTTAACTAAACATTACATTTGATTACAACAATGAAAGAATTTAATTATAAAAATGAAAGAGCTTGATTAAAACAATGATGAAACTTGATTACAACAATGATAAAAGTTGATTACAACAATGTTAGCCACGCTAGAAGCGAGAATAAGTAACCCGAGGGTTTGAAATATGTTTTCGTTTATATGAAATTAGTTTTCATTGGTGTGAATTCAGTTTTATTTTACGTGAAACCAGTTATCATTAATGTGAAATTATATTTCGTTACTGGGAATTCAATGTGTGAAATCAGTTTTCGTTAATGTGAATTCATATTTTGTTAATGTGAAATCATGTTTCAAAAGTGTGAAAACATATTGCAAAATGTAGTATTAAGGGATAGCGTTTAAGAGCGGGAAAATAGGGACATCCATTGTTGATTATTATTTAAAAACATGTAAATGTACACCTGTCTTTTGCCCATTTCTAAATAGGTAATAATGCTATATTTTAGATAAGGGGTATATAATTCAACAAATTTTTAAACTTTAGATTAAAAAATTTATAATGCAAAATATGTATCTCTCTATTAATTTTGCTCAATAATATTAAATTACTTACCATATTTGAATTAACGAAATAACTACTATATTTATTTATTTTTGAGGGCAAAAATACCTTCTTATATTTTCATTGTAAGTTGACATGTTGACATATTTATGTGTCATTTAAGGTTAACTTTTGTCTGTTGTATGTTAAAAGGTTTGCATGTTTTAAGATATTTACCTGTACTATTATATTTATTAATTGTTGAGGGCAAAAATACCTTCTTATATTTTCATTGTAAGTTGACATGTTGACATATTTATCTCTCATTTAAGGTTAACTTTTTACTGTGGTATGTTAAAAGCTTTGCATGTTTTGAGATATTTAACTGTTAAATTATTTAACCTTTCATTGATAAACCAGTCTTAAATAGCACAAAATATTATTCTTCTACCAATTTTCACAAATTGTTTGTATTTTACATCATTCTTTTCATCTTAATGTTCTTCAGTGCTGCCATCTATCGCTTGACAGCGGTACTTAATAAAAAATCTTTAAGGCCTTATAAAAAATAGACGGAATCAAAACTGTAACATTTTAGATTTTTGTGCAGAATTATTAAAATCGGTTCGGTAGAAGTCCATAACTAAGGCCCCAAAGAAAAACCTTATTTTTTTATATATGTAGACTAGTTGTACCCGTTGCAAATATTTGCAACAAAAATATGGGGACGTTATTCATTCATTTCATTTTATTACGTAAATAATTTATAGACACCAACAAATATTGTTATTGTTGTAATCAACGTGTTTCATTTTTGATTTATGCAAATTAACATCTTTATTCGGTTTAAAACAATATGCATAATCATTGCATGTCTATACCTTTTACAGTATGATTTCACACTTTTGAAATTCTATTTCACGTTAACAAAATATGATTTCACATTAACGAACCTTGATTTCACACAAAGGAAACTTGAATTCACAGTAACGAAAACTAATTTATCACTCCTGAATACCGATTTTGTAACAATGAAAACAGAATTCACAATTTTAAACACCAGTTTCAACTAAATGAAAACAGATTTTATATAGGAACTTTAAATGGACACCTCCAAGGAAGGGCAGAAGGGACAGTAGCCACCTCTTGGAGAGGCAAAAAAATAAAGCATTTTTATTGTCTCTAAAATATATTAAAATGTCTTTTTGTACTTATAAAATATTAAATAAATAACGAATAGCATTTTTCAGAAACTTAACAACAATAATGAAACTTGATTACAACAATGATAAAAGTTTATTACAACAATGTTAGCTACGTTAGAAGCGAGAATATGTAACCCGACGGTTTAAAATCTGTTTTCTTTAGTTAAAATTAGTTTCCATTGGTGTGAATTCAGTTTTTTTTTCCCTGAAACCAGTTTTCGTTAATGTGAAATCATATTTCGTTACTGGGAATTCACTTTTCATTTGTGTGAAATTCGTTTTCGTTAATGTGAGTTCATATTTTGTAAACGTGAAATCAGTTTCAAAAGTGTGAAAACATATTGTAAAAGGTAGCATTAAGGGGTAGCGTTTAAGAGCGGGAAAATAGGGTTATCCAACTGGTTGATTATAATATAATACTATTTTGTATTTAATGATTTCGTTATTTAAAAACCTGTAAATGTACACCTATCTCTTGTGCATTTTTAAATAGGTAATAATGCTGTATTTTAGATAAAGGATATATAATTCAATAAATTTTTAAAATTTATGTTAAAAAAAAAATTATTGCAAAATATGTATCTCTATCAATTTTGCTCAATATTATTAAATTACTTACCATATTTAAATTAATGAATTAACTATTTTATTTATTAATTTTTGAGGGAAAAAATTCCTTCTCATGTTTTCATTGTAAGTTGACATGTTGACATATTTATCTGTCATTTAAGGTCAACTTTTGACTTTTGTATTATAAAAGGTTTGCATGATTTAAGATATTTACCTGTTAAATTATTTAACTTTGCATTGATAAACCAGCCCTAAATAATGCAAAATATTATTTTGTAGTAGTTTTCATAAATTGTATGTATTCTAAATCATTCTCTTCTTCTTCATGTTGCTCAGTGCTGCCATCTATCGGTTGACAGCGGTACTTAATAAAAAATCTTTAAGGCCTTATAAAAAATAGACGGAATCAAAACTGTAACATTTTAGATTTTTGTGCACATCTACATGCTAATAGCTTTCATTTAAAAAAAGAATCATTAAAATCGGTTCGATAGATGTCCATAACTAAGGCCCCAAAGAAAAACCTTATTTTTTATATATATAGACTATCTGTATCATGAAGTTTTTTTTTTATTATAGCGAATCATAACTTATGTTTATTTATATCAATATCGACACTAAAAAAATATTTTTAATATCCCTATTCACTTTTGAGTAGTATATTTTGAATATGTGAATTATTATTTATTTTTGTTTTCTCTTTTTTATAAAGTGTAATATAAATTATTTTTTAATACAAAAACTACCCAATTACCTTACCTATTCTTTCAAAACTAGGGCCGTATCCAAGATTTCATTTCGGAGAGGGTTCTGGTTATATATAGGTATATATACGTAGTCGTGTCATAAATTCTGTCCTTAATACAAGGAATGCTTATTTTACGAGTATAGAAACGAAAGAAACCTATTAAAAAAACGAATGTTATTTAATTGTTACATATTAATAATCAAATATATATATATATATATATATATATATATATATATATATATATATATATTCAAATTGACCGCTTTCTTTTTGCACCCACTTCTGCAAGTTTCCGACTACCCATCTTTTGCATTATGCAAACTTTCAGAGGTATGGAAGCTGCTGTCTTCATCAAATCAGCCTTAATATTGCGATGAGATTTGGAGCAGGGTTTCTCCTCTAATATATTCTACAAGAGGTAATCCAAACGACTCAGGTCCGAACTTTCGGAGGGTCAATCTTTAGCGGCAGTGAATTCCAGCAAATTCAGGTCTAACCAGCGTTACGAAGATTTCGCTTTGTGTGCGGGCGCTGAATCTTACTGAAAAATCCAGTGCTTACCAGAGAACAAGGAGTTGTTCAATGTCTTTACAACTTGCTCTAATATGTCGCTCTAGTAATCTTCTGCTCGCGTTTGCAGAAATGCAACTTTGTAACACCGTTATATGACGTCCCCCACCAAATCATCACTGACACTGGGTGGTGTCCCCTTTTTACCTTCGGGATTTTCTCTGCAGCTTTCCGAGAGCTGTGAGCATAACTCTATCATTTTGGCGGTTAAATTAAATGAGGCATTAAAGGCTGATTTGGCAAAGACAACAGCTTCCATACCCCTGGTAGTTTTGCGTGCTCGAATAGATGTGTGACCGGAAAGTTTATAGAGGTGTGTGAAAGAATAATGCCGTCATTTTGAATATGTATAAGCATATTAGTATGTAACAATTAAATAACACTCGTTTTTTCTAAACGAACTTTGACAACGAATGTAACAACTCAACATATATTTTTCTCAACGAGAAAAATTAATTTTTTATTACTCGTAATAATCTACTATTGTCAAGTAAAATTCAGAAATTCAATTGTTGCATTTTTTTGTTGTTAATTGTTTTCATAGCAGCCTTCGATTTACTTTTTTCAATTCAATTTTAGTATAAATAACAATTTTTGTTCATTTTTCTGTTAATTATAAAAATAAATTATTTGTTTTGTTTTATATCATTGTAAAGCTAAAAAAAAATCTCTATTTAAAAATGCCACAGCTTAATATGACCATATGAAAAATAAAAGTTGCTATCAGTAACTCGTAAATGGTTAGATATAAAATTTTTTGAGTACTTCTGCAAATTCACCATATAAAAATGCCTCAAGAAAGTGCAAACCAGAATCTCGTATTATTTCATATAACAAAGTTATAAGCAAAAAAAGAAAATCGCTAAATTTACATTTTCACCTATATCTAGTGACCTATGCATTTTTTCGCAAATAACAAAACACCATTAAAATAGCATCCTAATGGGGCAACTATTGTCTAATTTAACCAAACTCGTAGCTCTTACGGTTCTCGAGATACCAATGCATTCGTACCTTAAATGGGACACCTGTATATATATATATATATATATATATATATATATATATATATATATATACATACATGGTGTAAATTTTAAAACGGGTCATAGGATTATAACATAGAAAAACAATTTTTTAGACGCCAAAACTTTCTGTATTAATTTATTGAAAAAAGAATTAATGCATATTATAAAGAAAAAAATTACAAATTTTTTGATACCAAACACATTACACTTTGTTTCATATAAAGCCAGAAAATAAATTTAAAAATTTGCACTATCAAGAAAAAATGTCATTAGCCGTGACAGAAAAAAAAAACAAACAAAACAACTGTTGACTTAAAACACTCATTAATAAACGTTTTTTGCATATTATTTGTTAAATTATTATTATTTTTGTTTTATTAAGAAGAAATCGTGGATAATTTGTCTCCTCATGAAGAAAAATTGCAAATTATTAAATGGTTTTAATTGTTCCCTTGTAGTTTGCAGTTTTTCTCGTTTCTTATAACATTTCTTATTACATATAGATCATCTTTAATTTGTAAATACCTATTACAATAAATAATAATTGTTGATTAGCTCAAATTAATAATTTTAATCTGTAATTGTCCAGCATCATGTTATAAAAAATGACAATGTTTTGTTACTGTCAGTTTGAAGGCTAATGATATTTTTTCTTAATTGTACAAATTTTTAAATTTATTTTCTGGCTTATTATTTTTAATACCCATTGGCCATTAAATTATGTTGCTAGACGTTTGTTGAACGGTTGCTATGCGTTTGTTGAGCGGTTGCTATCATATAGCAACAACTGGCAGTAATTTTTTTACTGCTAGGTAAAAGTGACTTTCCGCAGACTGTTATCTGTTAAAAAATCGCTCTTTTAATATCGATCGGTATAAAACGAATTTGTGCCTCGAAAAGTTGACTCTGCAATGGACAAACGTTTTTGCTCTATCATTAATATTACTCGTTACTTAATAAAAAAAAAAAAAACATCGAAAATGACACAGCCTGCACATCTATATATATATAAAGCGGAAAGTTTGGAAGGGGTACGACCGTTCGGCAACCTTCGCTCCTCTTCTGTAGGATTCGGGCCTACGAAGTATAAATGGCTTTAAAATTTAATAAATATAATAATTAATTAATTAATTATAATATAATGAGTAATTTAATAATATAGATCAAATTTAATTAAAGAGATATGTAGTATTAATTGCATATATTATAATATGTTAACCTAGAAAATATTAACACATTTTTATATCCCTTGTCTAATCTAAATTACATTACGTACTTACATGTTAGGTATTTCAGATTTATAAATGTACGTCGCAAAAAAGAAAGGAAATTTACAAGTTTTTCAAAAAACGAAATCATTAAATAACAAAAAGTTTATTATTCGTAATCTGTCAGTTGCAGATTGCTATTTTCCCGCACAAGCACTAGATAATGTTAACGTTTAAACATATTGGTAGGTAAAACGAACAAAGATGTTAATTTTAGAAATAAAAACACAAAGTTCCTCCATACATTGTAGATTACAATAATGAATAACATAATTAAACTTGAAAACACAAATGGAGCATATTGATTACAACAATAATAATATTTGTTGATCACAACAAATCATACACTATAAAATAAAATAGTTTGATTCATAATTATATTATTAAAACATCAGCATAACACTGAAAGACGTAAATTTTACACTGGAACAAAAATCTTGACTACATTTTGAATTATCACTAGCATAAAATCAAGTCAATTAAATTGCGATTAAATAGATACCTACTATGGTTTTCAAATAAGGAAAACATTATAAAAAAAGTTAATTATAATCAATCGGTTGGATACTGCTTTTTTCCCTCTCTTATACACTAAATAACGATAAAACATATTGGAAAATCAAGTAAATATGTTAATTTGAAAAGTAAATACTTATTGCATTAAAATAATGAATAAAGTAAATAAAATTGAAAACTTAAATGGACCATAAATGGATTACAGCAGTAAATATTTGTTGCTACTGGTGACAAAAAATTGTGTAGGTATTATAGATTATAAAATTATATAATTATATTAATTAAATATATCACTGAAAGGCGTTGAATATAGAATGTACGGATAATATTGATAATCTATTAGAATAAAATATGTAGAACAATATACAAAATGCTCCATTAAATAATTTACAATAAAATCCATCCTATCCCAGTGCTACTCTATGATAGATCAAAGACAGTTCTCTATTTTTACTTCCCGCCATACCGGAGAAACGGGAGGTAATGTTTTCGGTCCAAAAATTCGATAGTGAGTTTTCAGTGAATAAGCACGAATTAGGATAGGTTAGGTTATTTAATAGGAACAACGAACATTTATGATTAGCTGAAAATTCATATTCTTTTAGAAATAGAAATCATTAGCATAAATGGAGTTTTAACGTGTGGTTAGGTGTGATGGGAAATAGAATTTTTGGGCCTCATTTTTATGATGAAAATTTAACTAGTGAGAGATATTTAAACTTTTTGGAGAACGAAATATTATAATATTTAGAATATTTAAATATGCAAGAAAGGAATACTATGTGGTTTCAACACGATGGTGCTCCAGCTCACAATACTGCGCTAGTTAGTAGAAGACTAGACATTATGTTTGATTACCGGTGGATTGGTAACAATGGTCCATACAAGTGGCCAGCACGTTCTCCTGACTTGACATCGATGGTCTTCTTTTTGTGGGGTTATGTAAAAGATAAAGTATATCCTCAGCCCATAACCACAAAAGAAAACCTTAAACAGCGTATTAGGGATTCATGTGTTTCACTGCCACCGGCTATTCTTAGAAAAGTTACATCAGAAACTGTAGTTAGGAGAATTATTTTATGTTTAGAAAATAATGGAAACAATTTTGAAAATTATTTGTGAAGTTAAATACAAGTTAATTGTTTTGTTATTGATCATGGCCTACTGTTTTCTGTTATCTTAAATAAAATTTATTTAATTTGCAAATATTTTTGTAATGTAAGCACATAAAATATTTATATATATATATATATATATATATATATATATATAGCATGTCTCTTAAATAGGGGGACATGGCTTAACCATAGATTCCTGAGGCTAAATTAAGACGATTTAACTAAACTTGCTTCTACCGGAAAGTGTATCATTTAGCCAGAATTCTGCTTCAAAGTTCTTCGAAAAAAAAAAAAAATAATTCGCTTCATACGATTTGGATGAAATTTGGTATGACAGTTCATATGGTTATAAGTCATCTTTTAAGGTGATACTTGTTATTATTAGGGAACCATTAGTGTATGAAACTTAGGTGTCCCAACATTGATTAGACCGTAACTTTTTAATAGCCACGCCGATAACATAAAACTATTTTTTTTTCAGAAAGATACATTCAATAGTAAATTTTTCTCTCTCTCTGATTAATTTGTGATACCTGTTACGGTTTAGACAGAAAAAAATAAAACCTGAGTGACTGTATCGTGATTTTTTTTTTAATAAATTTAATCTAGCAGTCTATCCAAATATCAAACACCTAATTTTTAATGACAGTAACGAGTTGTTAATCTTCTCAACTTGTTTAGGAGTAAGCTAACATATTTATTCTAGTTATTCTGGCTAAATGGTACACTTTCCGGTAGAAGCGAGTTTAGTTAAATCGTCTTATTTTAGCCTCAGGAATCTGTTGTTAAGCCATGTCCCCCTATTTAAGAGATACCCGGTGTATAAATAAACTCTTTGCCCTCCTGAAGTGTAATGGGAACTTTACAATTGTATACACAGTAAGTGTAACCTACATTTTACGCTTACTGTGTTGTATCTTGTCTAACTATGCGGTAAAATAATCAAAATACACTGGACGTTTATGGGCATTTAGAAAAGAAATAATCTTTACTATAATAAAGTTCATGTAAAAAAGTACTACCTACCTAAGTTATTTTTTTACTTTAACATTTCCTATATTTAAAATTAATTTATATAAACCAAAATCACGGCAACGACATCTGTCATTATTGTAAAAATCCGCCGTTACCGACATAGACACCGATCGATATACCTGTCAAATACGCGAGACGAAAATTGCTGAAATGGCAAATTTCGATATCTACCTATTATTTGTTACGAAGAAAACATGAGAAAATAAATATATTATCAGTCATAAACAACATCTGTTATTACAAATAAATTTTCGCTAGAAGAAGTACTCTAATGAAGGTAAGTAAAATCAAATTTGGAAATTGACAACCCCAGTATTTTAAACTAACCCTTTTCAGAAGTATAACCTATCTCATTAAAAAAAAAATGATTTTCATTATCGTCGGCCAAAAAAATTGATATAATTCTCGTGCGTGAAGTATTTTACAGCGCTCCAGCTAATAAGGCACTCGCCTTAAGGGCTCGTGCCTTAAACAAAGCTGTCGCAATACAACTTACACGCATTCGAATATAAATAACTATTTCAATTGTATTATTTAAGACTTTCGTATCAAAGTGAAGAACATATTAAATTTTGGTTAAAATTAATACACCGGGAGTGATACTTTATTTGAAGCTCTGACCGGATGTTCGTGAAAAATGAAATTCAAAACTTTTCAAATTTAGTATTTAAGACTTTTGTATTAATGAGAACGACATATCAGATTTTTTCTAAAATTGATAAACCGGAAGTGATACTTTACTTTAAGCTCTGAACAGATTTTCTTGAAAAAATATATTAAAATGATCCAAAACTTCTCAAATTTGCTATTTAAAACTCATATATAATTTGAAACAACATTTAGATTTTGACTATACGTATATAATATACCCGTAGTGCCAGTTTATTTGGAGCTCTTAACAAATTTTCGAGGAAGAACATGAAATATAATCCAAAATTTCGTAGTACAGACTTTTCTATTTATTGGAACAACAAAAATGAGATTTTCTTTACAAACGACTAACCGGAAGTGATACTTTACTTAAAGCTCATTCCTATTTTGAACATAGTATTAGCGGGAGTTTATGTGCTGGCCACATAAATTTTTTTTTCTGTGTAAATATTTTGAAATTTAACATCCAATCATTGAAGATTTTTTACAGTATTAACCACAGTATGAAAATACTTACATTTATTTATTCTGTAGTTTAGTTTTTAATATAGAGTTAGCTGCAAGTACACAAATTAGCAAATAGACTGCATATTGATAAACAGTAACAGTTATATATATATATCGTCGGTTTGAAGGTAAGAGGCACTAAGTATCATATGAAAAATTCATTAAGTTTCTACAGCATTCTACCGAGAAGGAAATTTCATCATGTACAATATAATCTTTTTCTGGTAACAGTGACACTCAGTAAGTAACTTAATGAATTTTTATCACTATCCTGTACTTCATGAATTTTTGCATAGTGCGCATGTCATAACAAGTTGAGACAAACAATCGTATGAGCATCCGTAAGCATTTAAGTTCAGTTTAGCAATAAATATTACGAGTTAAGTTTAAAAATTGGTGGTGTTTTTTGAAGCTACTGTACAAAATGTCATCAAGAACAAGAAGAATAGTGGAAATGTGTAAAAATTTTCCGGTAAGTTTAATTGTTTGTCATTTAGGTTTCTATTTGTTTCATAACCATGAATATATTAGCCATCTTTTTAATTAACTTCAAAAATACTTATCACTTTCTGTTTTGTTTTTCAGGAACCTTCAGAAGTCAAAGAAGCGACGAAAGACAATAATAGTCAGATTCACACAGATGAATCTTCTAACGACATAAATGTACCTTCAACTTCTGTGTTAGTGACTAAACCTTACGATGTAATATCTGGCTCTGATTTTTGTCCGAAAGAAAATCCGAAACGAGTATCTTCACAATCATTCGTTAGTTGTGAGGTGACTTCTGATGATTACGATAGTGATGCTGATCTTGAGTACATGATGTCTGGTACTGAATCAATTGACTTTAAAATAAATGAAGATATTTCTAAATCTAAGAATCCGAAAGCTCGATGGAGAAAAGTGTACATTAAAAACTGGAAATCAACTAAATCAAAAATACTACGATCGGAGTGTAAGCCTTACTCAACGAAAAGAAGGATGAAACCTGCAAAAGCTCCAAAGCCAATTGATTGCGGTAATTGTAGATTCAAATGTACCCAGAACTTTTCCAAGGATGACCGTGTTTCGCTTTATAAAGCTTACTGGGAACTTAAAGACTATAAACGTCAGAAATATTACATCATTCAAAATGTAAAAACCGAAGCACCTAAACGGCGTAGAGTGGAAGCGAAGAAACAACGAATAACAGCTAAACAATATTACTTTAAAAATTCAGATGGAACTTTTAGAGTATGTGCCCAATTTTTTGAAAAAACTTTGTGCATATCAAATGGACCAATAAATACTGCCCTGGCACAAACAGATGAAAGCGGTGCTTTCTCAGGTTTTGATAACAGGGGATATAAAAGGCCAGGAAATGCTACTAGTAAAGAGAATATCGAACTTGTCAAACAGCACATCGAATGATTACCCCGTATGCTCCCTCATTATGTAAGAAAAACCAGCAGTAGACAATACTTATATCCAAGACTAAGTATTCTTAAGATGTATTCACCATATTTGGATTTTTGCAAGGAAAATAATATCTCACCCGTAAGAAATCATATTTATAGAAAGATTTTCTGCACAGCATGAGAATCTTGCCAGAAAAGAAGATTGCTACAATGCAAAAGAAAAAGATAAAAGAAGAGCTAATGAAGACGAGAGTTTTCAAACAAATACTTTCGATTTGCAGAGTGTTCTTTAATTACCTTCAACAGATATAGAACAGTTGTATTATAGCAGAAAATTTTGCATGTATAACCTAACTCTTTATAAAGGAGGAAAACAAAATAAGGGTTACTGCTTTTGTTGGAATGAACTAAATGGTAAAAGAGGTTCAAACGAAATCGCAACAGCGCTTTTAAAATACATAGACAGTATACCAAACAACATAACCCATTTGTCGATGTTTTCGTATACTTGTGGGGGCCAAAACAGAAACCAATATGATGCAGCAGCTCTTCTACATTGTGTTCAAAATCATAGAACAATTGAAGTTAATTGAACATAAATTTTTGGAGTCTGGCCAGTCCTACATGGAATGCGGTTCTATGCAATCAGCTATAGAGAATGCAAAAAAAAGTAGATCGATTTTTCTTATGAACGACTGTAAAGAAATATTTAGAAGTGCAAGATCTAAAAATAAAACCAAGAAAGAACCCTATGAAGTTATTGAGTTAAAATATAGCGACATCTTAGATTTTCAATAACTTGCAAATAAATTGGTAAAAAATAGAAACAAGGATGAAGAAAGAAATGAAGTTGAATGGCTGAAAATAAAATGCCTCAAATATGAGAAAAATAATCCAGATGTTATTTTCTATAAATACAGTCACAACTCAGATTTTCAAAGAATACTGGTAAAAGGTAGAGGCAGACGCCGAGAGGAACCTCACATTCTCAAATCTACTTATCTTCATTAACTGCCAATCAATGACAAGAAGAAAAAGGATCTTATCAAACTCTGTGATACCGGTCTTATTCCTGAAGAATTACACAGTTGGTACAGAAATCTGCCTACTGTTTTGCGGGAAGAAGAATTAGCACCAGAACCAGCAGCCAATGAAACTGATTTCGAAGAAGATTAATCTCATTTTGACACCATGTTATTATGTTATTATTTATTATAATAAGAACGAATTTGTTTTGTTATTTTTCTCAAAAATTAAACAGTTAATTGATGTTTAAAATTGTTTATTCATTTACTATGTGTTGAAATTCCTGGGGTACTTCAAAGGTAAAATTCATTAAGTATGAAAATCACTTGTACTGCCGTTGTATTGAAATTTTTCGATTATTACTAAACACAATTATAGATTGCAAGTAGTATTTCCATTTACAGTAAAATTCTAGAAATATACAGAATATGGGTTTTTACTTCCTTGTACGAAGTAAAGGAAGTATTGTAATCGCGAAAAATTTCAGTTTCCAGATTTCAACGGAAATATCCATTTTGACCATCCCTTTTGACTAATTTCGTCGTTACGTCTGTACGTACGTACGTATCTCGCATAACTGAAAAAGGGGAAGCCGTAGAAAGTTAAAATTTTGTATTTAGGACTGTTATAACATCTAGTTGTGCACCTCCCTTTTTGGTCATTACATAGCTTTCGGAAGTGGTACTTTACTTGAAGCTTATAATAGATTTTAATGAAAAACTATATTAAAATATAATCCAAAACTTTTCAAATATGGTATATAATACTTTTATATCAATGGGAATAATAATATAATAGATTTTAGTTAAAATGGTCTACCCGAAAGTGGTACTTTACTTAGTTAACAATATTCAGTTTTTCGTCATTATCTAGTGCCCTATGAGAATTTTTTGAAAAACAAAAGCACATCTGAGATGGCCTCCCAAAGGCGCACAAAAAGTTCCATTTAACCGACATCGTATCTTTTATAGTTCTCGAGATCCCAATGGTGGCACTTTTAAATGGGACAGACTGTATATATATACTTATAGTAATTTTGACAAAATCATATGTTTGTGTACGTTGTAATTGAACGTAATTGTAATTACAAAGTACACAAACATGTGATTTTGTCAAAATTACTATATGTTTTTATTTTTGTAAATTTTAACCAAAATTATGTCAAAATTCTTCTGTTTTTTATAAAATCAATGACTTTCAAACATCTTCACCAAAACTGTCCTGATGATGTGTAAAAATCAAATACACGAAAGCTCGACAGATTTTAAAAGAATCAAATTTAATTAAAGCCCAAAATCCACTGACACACCCACAAAATTTTCTTCTATATATATATATATATATATATATATATATATATTGTGACGTAATAGATAAAGTAAAAAAATTGACAAAAAATTTTGACGTGATTTTCTGAGGGAAAATCACGCGTCACACTTACCCTCAGCAGCTCAATGGTTGGTCGTGGTTGCGCGAGGTCGAGGGTTCCTAAAGGGGTGGTTGTGCAGGGATGAAATGATGGGCGCCAGTTATGTCGGGTTAAGAGAAGACACAACAATTCAAAAGAAGTAACAATAAAATTTTAAGTTTATTTAAAATAATTAGTAAAAAATAGTTTTTAAGATAATTTTTAATTGAAATTATTAGTTGCAAAAAAAACAACCTAAAAAAATATGGTCGTACACACCTGGTTGAAGACCTGATTTGGGGTTACAAAAAATGATGGATCCTAGAGATGAGTGGGCCGCTGGAGGGGGGAAACCTGTCGCACGGCGTCGTGGTACGTTCGAATCGACTGCCTCGCTGATGAAGCTACGATCTGCCAAGTCCGCCTCGCTGATGACGGCTACGATATGCCAAGTCCTTCTCACTGAATATGCCGAAACGTTGTCCAGCTCTCGTCAGAGCAGGTTCACGCTGATGGTGACGTTAAAAACGCAGGGCGGCATCCAGAGCACGTAGGGCTTAGGCGTAGTAGTGATCGCTCTAAGTCTTAGGAACGGTACTTTCAGGCAGCGAGTGTGTATAGCTTGCGGAAGCGGTCTCTCGTCTCAATGTGAACTTTGCGGAGATGATTCCCCGCCCCAGCGATCCAAACAACTCATCCGGACCGGGACGTTGAAAAATCATAAAAAAAGACCATAAATTTTAGGCGTTACTACAAAAAAATTTAGTACAAAATACAAAAGAATCGTATCTACAACAATCGTATAGTAAAAATATTCTTGATAAAAATATGAAACTAGTTGTGAAAAATAATTTTATTTTTAAAACTGTGCACAAAAAAACAAGAAAACAGCTGGCCAAGCTGTAGTGGACAGTGAGATAGGAGATTAGAACAAGATAGGGTTTTATGGTTAGTAAAATGATTGAGCTCTAGCTTTAAGAGAAAATTCTCTACTCGGCGGAATTTTATAGTAACAAAATTATTAATCTAGGTAGCCTAAAAATTACTAGATAAAAGTTAAGATAGATAAACGGCTTACCCAGAAGTCGAAGATACTTTGAGATAGTTTAAGATAAACTCGTACAAACTTGAACGAGCAACAATACAATTGTGTTACTGTGACGTCAAATCAGCGTTAGCCACGTCTCCAACTCCCCGTATAAGATAGCTAACGAGCTGTATAAAAATGTAGTAAAAGTGAATAACAAATTTGTTATTATGATCCCAAAAACCTATTCAAGAATTTATATAAATTTCCCAACCAATTTTAGCCAAAATTATAAAAATATAGATAGATAAATTTAGAGATAAATTTTTGGACAAAAATTATTGGACAAAAAAATATAATTTATATAAATTTGAACCATGAAAAAAAACATGACAAATAGCTAATTTTTAATCCCATTAAAAATATTAAATCCCGAAAAAATAATTAAAAATAAAGCGATACAGAATTACTATAGGTATGGTGTACTCACAAAAATTGAATGCGCCAAACTCGGCGCTACAACCATGTTTTGGAAGGATGCCAAAAACATAAAAAGTTAAGCAGAATATTACGAAACAAAAAAGGGAATTTAAAGCAAAAGTGAAAGCGTCAAACGCTGGGAACCGGTGAACCGTACTGGTTATTGGTTCAGCATAAAAACTAATAGTTAAACAGAAAAACTATTATCGCCTCGTATTACAAAAAAACCTTAATTTTGAATAACCATAAGCCAAATGTGAGGCGATAGCCGTTCGGGTTATTGGCGGTGCAGCTACGGCATGTGCTGACGGTGGATGTAAAATTTTGACAAACAACTGATAGGAACAAAAAAAATATAATTGAAACTTACCAAATCAGATGTTAAACTAGCCAAATAAATGAATAAAAGATAACAAAAGTGTATCATAACACCGATGATACAAGATAAAAATAATATCACAGCAAAATTTGGAAAAAATACAGTCAGCTCACACGCGTAGTCTCCGTCACGCCAAGAACACGACTCGTATCGAAGTGAATTGAATGACAACATGTGCTCCGGGTACCGTTCAATCACGCGGAAACACAAAATATGTCGCTAATCAAATTGAACACTAAGATTTTGAAAAAAACCGCGTAACGATTTTTGAAATCGTTACACTGCCCCCTCTCCAAAAAAAAGGACGATTAGGTAAGGGATGAATCGTCCGATAAGTTTAGGGATGATTCAGGATCTTCTGGAGCAGGCTTAAGGTCCTTAACATGGTAAATACCAGCATCGGTTCCATTCAAATCGTGAAGATGATACGCTAGTGGAGAGAGCTTTTTAAATACTAAGCTAGGGACATATCGAGGCGCTAGAGCCGAGGAGTAACATTGGGAACCAACTGAGAGAACTCTATTACGGCGATAAACAATGTCACCTTCATTAAACTCGAGCTGTCGACGATGCTTGTTGTAGTACTTAGCGTTGCGTTCATATGCTCTATGAATACGTTCTTGAACAGTTGCAAAAAAGTCACGCAATTCAGCTAAAGAATGAGCATAATGAGTTGGATCGTCAGAGCAAATATTTTGTGGTAAAGTATGGTAAAAGTTTCCTGACAATGGTACATGTCGGCCAAAAGTTAAAAAAGATGGACTGAATCTAGTTACTTCATGAACACTAGTTCGGATGGCTTGCGCAAGGGCTTGAAGATTTTTGTCCCAAGCTCGGTGGTTATTTTCCAAGTAGGAGCGAATGGCGGTTTTGATTATGCGATTGGTGCGTTCCACAAAGTTAACCTGGGGGTGGAATTTTGCATTATACCATAACTTTGGTATTTCGTACTTTTTAATAAGATCTGTAAATAATTTGGAGATAAATTGTGTGCCATTATCACACATTACAATTTGAGGTACGCCAAATAAAAGGAAGACATGCTCTTCTAAGAATTTACAGATTTTAGGGCCGGTAGCTTCTCGCATAGGGTGAACTAACACGAATTTGGAAAACCAATCCGTGACCACAAAAATGTAGCGGTTTCCAGAGGAGGAAGGAGGTAGAGGACCCATAATGTCAATGGAAATGGCTTGCCAGGGGAATCTAATTACCTTTTCTTTTCCCATGAGACCAGGTGGGGGTTGTTGAGGTACTTTTTGGGATAGACAAACTTTACAACGTTTAACATAAACAGCAATGTAATGGTGCATTTTTGGCCAATAATATTGAGCTGCTACTCTATTAAAAGTTTTAAAAATCCCTAAATGTGCGGCAGTGACGTCATCATGACATCGTATGACAATATCCTTCCTAAACTCTCGGGGGACAACTAATTTCCATGAACTCAAATTTGACGGTAAAGAGTACGGAGTGGCAATATTTTTATATAAGAGATTGTTAGTGACACGCCAATCGGGATAATCAGTAGGGTTCAAAATGACATTTTCACGCATTCGGCAATACCAGTTATCACGGGTATTAGTAAAGTTTTCACCATCTATAACTGAAATCTCAAGAGGGCACCTCGAGAGAGCGTCGGGAAGCTCATGAAGCTTACCTGGCCGATGGGTAATAGTAAAGTCAAATTGCTGTAGCTGAACAGACCAACGAGCAAGTCTACCGTGAGGATCCTGCATACGAAGCAACCATAAAAGGGAATAATGGTCTGTAATCACCTCAAAATGAAGACCTTCAATAAAGGGACGGAATTTTAAGATGCCAAACACAACAGCTAAGCATTCTTTCTCGGTAACTGAATAGTTCTTTTCAGCCTTGTTCAGGGTGCGGCTAGCATAGGAGATAGGATGTTCTTCACCATCCTCGCCCTTTTGGGTGAGAACAGCACCAAGACCATAGCTGGAAGCGTCAGTGTAAATGACAAAAGGCTTAATCGGTTTACGATAGTCAGGACTAGCGAGTGTAGGGGATGAAATTAAAGACAATTTTAAGTTATTAAAAGCTTCTTCAGCGGAGGGATTCCAAGTTATGCTCGACTTCTTACCTTTTCCCTTAATTAATTCCGTGATGACAGCTGACATAGAGGCAAAGTTTGGAACAAATCTACGATACCAAGAGAATAAACCCAAAGCTCGTCGTACTTCCGTCACTGTATTGGGTTTGGGAAGACTGGCTATGGCAGATACTTTATCAGGATCGGTACGCAAACCATGTTGATCAACTACGAATCCGAGATATTTGAGTGAAGATAAACAAAATTCGCATTTTTCAACGTTTACCGTAAATCCTGCGGCTTTAAGACGATCCAAAACTTTATATAAGATAATTATATGCTCTTCGAAGGTAGAAGTAGCGATAATCAGGTCATCAAGATATACAAAAACATGGGGATCTAATTCGGGACCAAAAACTTCATCCATGAGGCGCTGAAGGGTTTGAGGAGCATTACACAAACCGAATGGCATTCGCACAAATTCAAAAAGACCTCTACCGGGCACTGAAAAAGCTGTTTTCTCCCTAGACTCGGTTGATAAAGGGATTTGCCAAAAAGCACTTTTTAAGTCAACTGATGAAAGGAATTTAGCCCTGCCTAGTTTACTAAGGATATAATCCACTCGTGGCAACGGGTAGCTATCTTTACGAGTTACTGAGTTTAGTTTACGGCCATCAAAACAAAGTCGGTATTCGCCAGAATGTTTCTTAACGAGAAGAATAGGACTAGACCACGGACTATTCGAGGGTTGAACGACACCAAGACTTAACATATTGTCAAGCTCTTTGTGGACATGTTCCATCATTACGGGAGAGAGAGGGTACTGACGCTGTTTAACAGGAACAGCTTCGCCAGTGTCAATGACATGTTGAATTTTTGAGGTGCAACCAAGTCCTAACGAGCCAAGTTTTTCATAATCAGCGATTACATTGTTAAGTGTGGACTGTTGAGATGAAGATAAATTTTTTCTACTGTGAACCGTAGAAGCAATAGATGAAACTTCACGACGGGAAGACCATGAATCGGTGGCAAAATTTAAAGTGAGTTCAAAAGAACGACAAAAATCTACACCGAGAATAACTGAATGTCGTACTGAAGGTACTATTACAAAGGGAAAGTGTTTCTCAACTTGACCAAAACTAACAGGAAGCAAAACTTCGCCTAAGACAGAATGAGTTTTTCCATCAGCCGTAGAGACTGACGTTACAGAACAAGGTTGAATATTAAATTTAATTTTTTTCAAAATGTCAAAGCCACGCCCACCTATTACTGAAATATTAGCACCAGAGTCAATAAGGGCCGTCATAGGGATATGCTTAATAAAAAGGGAGACAAAAGGTCTATCGTCAGATCCAGATTTGTTAAATACGGGACAAACCGTACCAGAAGAAAAAAATTGAGTTACGGTATTTAACCAATGGGACCACGCTACTTGTTCGGTTTTGAAGGAGACTTTGTCAGCTCTTTGGAGGCGTTTTGTGCGTCGGCTGACGAAAACGACACGCCGCGTCCGTTTTTTGAACATTTCGGGCATTGTGCTTTAGTGACATTTTTCCTACCACAAGAGAAGCAAAATCGAGCTAATGTTTTTGGACATTTAGGGTACATATGATCAGGGCTGTCACAATTCCAACAAACCGGTATATGTTTTTCCGAAGATGACTGAGAGGTACGAGTTTTATCTACGGCAGAAATATTAGTACGCGAATTTTTTCTAGAGGTAAAATGAGTTTTGCGATCTATTTGGCAAGACAGATCGGGCTCTAAAGTACCAAATGATCTAGGTGGTGGATCTTTAAATTTAGATATTTGAAGTTCAGCGTCCTCAAGTCGTTTACAAATGGAAATTAAGTCCGATAAGGTACAAATATTTTGCAAAGCACAAAATCGCTGAAATTCCGGCTGTAAATTTCGGATAATATAATTAACTCTAGTTTTCTCTGGAAGAGTATTACTTAAACGCGAAAATAAATTTTCCATAATAGCTATAAAAATTTCAACTTTTTCAGTAGAAGCTTGAGTACGATTTCTAATTTCATCCATAAGAGCAAGATCATAATTCGCGGGTAAAAAGGTTTGTCGAAGTTTAGTGACAAGTTCTGACCATGACGACACAGAAGGGCCAACCATGCGATACCACACATGCGCATGACCAGTAAATAGATCACCAGCTTGACGGAATAATTGTTCTTGAGATACTCCACGAGAATATGACATACTTTCAATTCGTTCTAAGAATTGATTAAGACCTGAATTTCCATCAAATGTGATGTTCCACTTACTAATAAGAGTATAATGGTCGCAAGCACGAGGTAATAAAGTACTACTGGGAACAAAACGCGGTAAAGGGCTTGATTGAGGGTTGAAACGAACAGTAGCTACAGGAGGTATTGTAGTATCTACGTTACTGAACCTAATAGCGTCTAGTTTTCGTTGAAAACGACGATAATTTTCCTCTAAGGAATCTAAACTGACCCTAGTAGATGATGGAGCAGGTAAATCAAACGGACTTGGGTTTGTCGGGACAGAAGTACTAGGAAAGTCGTCTAAATCGATTAGATTAGCGACTGTAGTGGTAGTAACAGGAGGAGTCAAGGTTGAGAGTGCTGATTTTATCATAGAGAGGTATCTTAATAATTCACTACTAAATTGAGGAGGAAGCCGTGTAATACGGAGGTATAAAGCAACTAGTCGCGAATTTAATTCTAATGAAAATAAATTTAATTGTGAAAAATTTGTAAAATTTATAATCATACCTGACATCTCTTTTAATTTGTCCAAGCAAACCTGAGCTTCGCGGGTGGGTTCTGGAAAGCAAGTAGGGTTTATAGTTGTTTGTCCAATAATTTCCATTTCCATTAATCCGCGTAGTACATTCAAATTTTCCCCATGTGTGCCGGTATACAGACAGTTTCGAATCTGGAGCTCATAGCTGACTTCGTCGTCTCGTAGATGGCTGATTTGCTCCACGGTAAGTGCCATTTTCGGGAATACAAAAAAATTTTAATAACAAAACTATAATTTTTATGGGAATTGTTAGTATTGAAGAGACAGTGAAAGAAGAGAAGGAAAACACGATCCAGCACAACCACAATTTCAAAAAAATTAAATAAATAAATTTAATAAAGGTCCCACAATGGTAGACGTCAAAAATTTTAACAAAGCCCCACGTTGTCGAGCGCCATAAATTATGTGTGACGTAATAGATAAAGTAAAAAAATTGACAAAAAATTTTGACGTGATTTTCTGAGGGAAAATCACGCGTCACACTTACCCTCAGCAGCTCAATGGTTGGTCGTGGTTGCGCGAGGTCGAGGGTTCCTAAAGGGGTGGTTGTGCAGGGATGAAATGATGGGCGCCAGTTATGTCGGGTTAAGAGAAGACACAACAATTCAAAAGAAGTAACAATAAAATTTTAAGTTTATTTAAAATAATTAGTAAAAAATAGTTTTTAAGATAATTTTTAATTGAAATTATTAGTTGCAAAAAAAACAACCTAAAAAAATATGGTCGTACACACCTGGTTGAAGACCTGATTTGGGGTTACAAAAAATGATGGATCCTAGAGATGAGTGGGCCGCTGGAGGGGGGAAACCTGTCGCACGGCGTCGTGGTACGTTCGAATCGACTGCCTCGCTGATGAAGCTACGATCTGCCAAGTCCGCCTCGCTGATGACGGCTACGATATGCCAAGTCCTTCTCACTGAATATGCCGAAACGTTGTCCAGCTCTCGTCAGAGCAGGTTCACGCTGATGGTGACGTTAAAAACGCAGGGCGGCATCCAGAGCACGTAGGGCTTAGGCGTAGTAGTGATCGCTCTAAGTCTTAGGAACGGTACTTTCAGGCAGCGAGTGTGTATAGCTTGCGGAAGCGGTCTCTCGTCTCAATGTGAACTTTGCGGAGATGATTCCCCGCCCCAGCGATCCAAACAACTCATCCGGACCGGGACGTTGAAAAATCATAAAAAAAGACCATAAATTTTAGGCGTTACTACAAAAAAATTTAGTACAAAATACAAAAGAATCGTATCTACAACAATCGTATAGTAAAAATATTCTTGATAAAAATATGAAACTAGTTGTGAAAAATAATTTTATTTTTAAAACTGTGCACAAAAAAACAAGAAAACAGCTGGCCAAGCTGTAGTGGACAGTGAGATAGGAGATTAGAACAAGATAGGGTTTTATGGTTAGTAAAATGATTGAGCTCTAGCTTTAAGAGAAAATTCTCTACTCGGCGGAATTTTATAGTAACAAAATTATTAATCTAGGTAGCCTAAAAATTACTAGATAAAAGTTAAGATAGATAAACGGCTTACCCAGAAGTCGAAGATACTTTGAGATAGTTTAAGATAAACTCGTACAAACTTGAACGAGCAACAATACAATTGTGTTACTGTGACGTCAAATCAGCGTTAGCCACGTCTCCAACTCCCCGTATAAGATAGCTAACGAGCTGTATAAAAATGTAGTAAAAGTGAATAACAAATTTGTTATTATGATCCCAAAAACCTATTCAAGAATTTATATAAATTTCCCAACCAATTTTAGCCAAAATTATAAAAATATAGATAGATAAATTTAGAGATAAATTTTTGGACAAAAATTATTGGACAAAAAAATATAATTTATATAAATTTGAACCATGAAAAAAAACATGACAAATAGCTAATTTTTAATCCCATTAAAAATATTAAATCCCGAAAAAATAATTAAAAATAAAGCGATACAGAATTACTATAGGTATGGTGTACTCACAAAAATTGAATGCGCCAAACTCGGCGCTACAACCATGTTTTGGAAGGATGCCAAAAACATAAAAAGTTAAGCAGAATATTACGAAACAAAAAAGGGAATTTAAAGCAAAAGTGAAAGCGTCAAACGCTGGGAACCGGTGAACCGTACTGGTTATTGGTTCAGCATAAAAACTAATAGTTAAACAGAAAAACTATTATCGCCTCGTATTACAAAAAAACCTTAATTTTGAATAACCATAAGCCAAATGTGAGGCGATAGCCGTTCGGGTTATTGGCGGTGCAGCTACGGCATGTGCTGACGGTGGATGTAAAATTTTGACAAACAACTGATAGGAACAAAAAAAATATAATTGAAACTTACCAAATCAGATGTTAAACTAGCCAAATAAATGAATAAAAGATAACAAAAGTGTATCATAACACCGATGATACAAGATAAAAATAATATCACAGCAAAATTTGGAAAAAATACAGTCAGCTCACACGCGTAGTCTCCGTCACGCCAAGAACACGACTCGTATCGAAGTGAATTGAATGACAACATGTGCTCCGGGTACCGTTCAATCACGCGGAAACACAAAATATGTCGCTAATCAAATTGAACACTAAGATTTTGAAAAAAACCGCGTAACGATTTTTGAAATCGTTACAATATATATACAGGGTGGAAACGAACTCAATGTCATAAATTTAAGGATGAGTAGTATGACATGTGTAGATTACGAAACTGAAAGAATTTTTTAAAATTCGAAAAACGAAAATTCGACTTTTCTTAAGGAAACTTTTTTTTACTGCTGTTTTTATTCATATTTCATTAAAAATATGTTTATCAAAAATTATTCAAAATTAGTTGTATTATTAATAATTAAATTAAATTATTCTTAATAATTAAATTAAATACCATTTGCACCGAAAATAATTGTGTAATAGGTACATAAAATATTTCATTATTCTCGGAAGTGTTAGTGACAAGTGATTTTTGCTGTGCTCTTGTTAAAAAATGTATTCTAATTCTGAATTAGTGGATATGTTGTTGATTTATGGTGAATTGGGACAAAACGCGGTTTTAGCAGCAGGTCTGTATGCCGAACGGTATCCTGGAAGACGCCAGCCTGATCGCAGGATGTTCATCACCGTGACACAACGGCTTCGCGACATAGGCAATTTAAGAAGAAGTAATGGACGAGATGGCGGCGGTCGCAGACTACACCACAACATTGAAGATGAAGTCTTAGACTTGGTGCATGCTAACCCGGAAATTAGTAGCAGAGGAGTGTCTCGTGTTGTAGGAGAAATATCTCACACGAGTGTTTTGAAAATTTTACACAAGAATGATTATCATACATACCATTTTCAACGTGTTCAAGGATTAATGCCTGCTGATCACCAAGCTAGAACGATATTTTGTCAGTGGATTCTGCAACAACATGCTGCAAATTTTAATTTTACTTCACTTATAATATTTAGTGACGAAGCAATTTTCACACGTGGCGGTGTCCATAATTTCCACAACATGCATTATTAGGCTCAAGAAAATCCACATGTTGTAGTAAGAAGTAGTGTGCAACACAGATTTTCTTTAAATGTTTGGGCTGATATCTTAAATGAAAATTTGCTTGGACCATACATACTGCCCAATAGATTAAATGGTGACCAGTATTTGGAATTTTTACAAAACGTTCTGCCAGTATTATGTGATGTTTCCTTACTCCATCGTCAACATGCAAGGTTTCAGCATGATGGTGCTCCACCTCATTTTTCAAGAAATGTGCGGCAGCATTTAAATAATACCTATGGGAACAGGTGGATTGGCCGTGGAGGTCTTGTATCATGGCCACCAAGATCACCTGACCTCAATCCCTTAGATTTTTATTTGTGGGATCGTTTGAAGTCCGTGGTGTATGATAATCAAAACCCCCCTGAAACTGTTGAAGAATTGAGGATGCGAATTCAAAACTGTGCTGAAATTATTAAACAAGAAAATCATATGAACCTGGCATGTAGTGTCTCATTAATTCAACGTAGTGTATTGTGTGTAGCTGTGGAGGGTAACAATTATGAATAATATTTATGACTTTTATGTTTATTCTTCAATTGATTTTTTAGGTAAGTTTTTTCATGTTAATATTGTTACATGAAAAGGTTCTAGTATTGTTGTTATTTATCAGTTAATCCATTCTGTTTTTTTTTCTTTAATAAAAATAATTCTGCGAAGTATAAATATTAATATTTGATATAGTTCATTGAACTTTCAAAATAAATTACGCTAGAAATAATTAAGATTTGATTAAACACAAACATTACGTAAAGTTGGGTATTTCTTTAATGCAAATGACGGCATCTTACAAAATCATAATTTCTGAGGAGGATGTGTTTTCAGTTGTTTTAGTTGCTATAAAAACAGTAGACTTTGTTGGAACAAAATCATCGTAATTGACATATTTTGCTAATTAGTGCGGAAACACCTGTAATTTCTAGGTTTTTTCATTTTTATGTAAAATAAATAAATCAGAATCGTTATTTATCAGAAAAGTAATTGTAGCATTTTGTGAAGAAGGACGATCTCAACAGTATATTACTGAAAGGCTTGGGGTCGCTCAATCTTCAGTGTCTAGAGCATTGCGAAGATTTCGAGAAACGGGAGAACATCGAAGACGTGCAGGACAAGGTCGTAAAAGGGTAACAAGTGCCAGACAGGATAGATTTCTAAGATTAGATGCCTTAAGACAGCGATTTGTCACAGCCAGGTCTTTAAGAAATCAGCTTTTTGAAACCCATAATGTAGCAATCTCAGTGCAAACTACCAGGAACAGACTGAAGGAGTGTCAACTGTTTTGTAGACGACCAGCAAGAGGGCCTCGGTTGACTGCAGCGCACCGTAGAGCTCGTTTAGCATTCGCGCGCGAACATGAACTGGCAGCAAGCTGGTTGGCGAAGGATTCTCTTTACAGATGAATCGAGATTTTTAATGAGGGGAAATGATAGACGTGACAGGGTGTACAGACGCAATGGTGAAAGATTTGCGCAGTGCAATTTCGCTAAAACCGATAGTTTTGGTGGTGGCTCTATAATGGTTTGGGGGGAATTTCTTTGGACGGCCGTACAGATCTTGTTGTCCTGCAAAACGGAACTTTATATGCTGAACGGTACATAACCAACATTTTAGAAGATAATGTGGTACCTGTAGCCGCAATCGTTGGTCATGACTTCGTGCTTATGCATGATAACGCCAGACCGCATGCTGCTGCAGCTGTTCGAAATTATCTTGGGGACCAAAATATTGCAACTATAAATTGGCCAGCGTGTAGTACCGACATTAATCCCATACAACACCTATGGAATATCATGGGTAGGCAAATTAAAGCACGCAGAAATCCCCCAGCCATTCTAAATGAGTTAAGAGTTGTTCTTCAGGAAATATGGGACAACACTGACCAAGAACTTATCAGTAACCTAAAAATCATCGCTGTTAAGCGGTAATTGCAGCAAGAGGGGGTAATAGGGTAATTCCGGGAGAGATGGACCAATGGTTGAGTTGGTCCAGTATTAATATTCCTATCCCTATTCGTTAGATATCTCTACTATTTTTTTCAGAGAACCGTGTCATGCGCTTGAAGTCCGATGTGCAATATTAGCTGTTTACTGTGCGTGATTTAGCAAATACACATTTTTTGTGTTAAAATTGAAGCGCAAAAAAATTCACTCCTCTTTTCCGTTGGCTATATTTTTTTTAACGATAAGTTTTTTCTTTTGATTTATGTTTAGTTATAATTATTCATTATTATTTACACAATTTAATTTGAACACTTAACACTGTTCATTGTAACTAAGTTACAGAAATTCACTGTTGAATTACATCTAAACAGTTCTTTACATAATTATTCATGTTTGTTGCTTACAATATAACCTTAAAGAACTTAATTCTTCTGTTTACGACATAATTTGAATGGTGGTCCATCCATACCTTACAAATAGGAGAGATAAACCACTATATTTCGGGGTTAGTTGGTCCACAAATAATTAGTATTTAGAGGTAGTTTATTAATATTAAATAAATTGTAAATATTAAAATTTTCAAGTGGAAATTGTCAGCAGGGAAGATGGACAGAAGAGGCCTTATTGAAAGCTGTAGAAGCCGTAAGACAAGAAAAAATGGGAATTAATAAAGCAGCATTGGCATTTGGGATTCCGAAGTTAACATTAAAAAGAAGGCTAAAATCACAAAATTTCACTAAAGAAGATCGTCCTGTCTAGGTTTCGAAGCGGCGATGAAATGATATCAGAAAAATTGCTGTTAATTTGGCTGAAAAATTAAATATTGCACACAAATTGAACAAAAATCTCGGTATCGCAGGAAATTATTCTTTAAACGACATTCAGATTTGTTTGTGAGAAAAGCAGAGGGAGTCTCAATTGCTCGTTCTAAACGACTAAACCAAGAAAGTGTTAAAAGTTACTTTGATCTATTAGAAGAAATTTTATTGCAAAATAATTTAATTATTGATAAGCCTGGAAGCATCTACAACATGGATGAAACTGGACTTCAGCTGAATAAATATGTTAACATTTGTGATTTGTGTGGAAAATATGCAAAAAAGAAAATTTCTTGTAAGAAATAATATGGGTCCATCTGTCCTATAGATTATTTTTATTAGTGGTCCAACTCACCCATTTTTAATTATTAAACATTATAGAAAAGAATTTTGTGTTTATTTGTTAAAAAATATAAAAATACAAAGATTGGTTAGCAAAGAGGCGTTTTCCTTTTATTTTTATTTTAAAAATTCAAAAAGTTATACGTGTTTAAATATAAGTGATCCATCACTCCCGGAATTACTCTACCAAATATTGACTCTAAACTTAAGTTTATTTTGTTACTTTATAGAAACGATATATAATTCTATTATTTTACCACATTTTTATTTTGTGGGATCATTAGTGTATTTGAGTAGTGAAACAAATATAAAAAAATTACAATTACTCCAAAATAGGGCAATGCGAGTAATTTTAAACTGCAATAGGTATACAAGTGTACAATATATGCTCTTACAATTAAATTGCTGCAATATTAAAGATTTAGTAGAAATGCAGATAATATTATTGATACATAAAATAAAGTTAGGGCTTCAACCAGAGTACTTTCAAAATAAATTAATTAAAACTGAACAGGTACATAACTATAAAACTCGCAATAATGATAAATATTACAAATTACAAAGAAACACAATACAAGGGCAAAATACATTGTTTTTTAAAGGAGTAAAAATTTATAATGATTTACCTGTTATGTTCAAAAATTTAGAATTAAAAAAATTTAAGGTTAAATTAAGAGAGTATTATTTAAGTAAATAGGTTATACTTATGTATTATTGTATATTGTATATTTATTGTATATATGCAAATTTATTTTTTGTTATTATTGTATAGCTTTTTTATGCTAAATAAAGTTATTATTATTATTATATTATATATACTTTACTGTTGCATTTATTAATTATTATATCTCGTTTATTGTAATTTATTGCTTAGTAACAATAGTAACCAAGTGTAAATAAAAAAACTGTGTACATTTTTTCAGAAATAAAGTGTTTTTATATATGATAATAAAGTATTCGCCATTACTTCAAAAAACAACTCGTTTGCCCAAAAAAAAATGTGCGAATTTTTGTGTGAAGTGTAGATGCAACTTGGTGGCACCATAATAGTTGAACTATTAGATATCCATTTAAAATTATTTTTTTCGTTTTAATCGAAGTCGTCTTATTTGCATGTCATGTTAAACGTTAGGCAATTGTTTAACAAATCAAACAATAATTATTTCAATATTTTGTTGTAATTATGGCTCGTGGTAAGCCGTTATCTACAGATCTGAGAAAAGCAATAATTAACTTAGCAAATAATGCTAATTCTACATATAAAATAATAATAATAATAATAATAGTTTATTTATACTGCAAATATACAGAAAAATTCCCAGTTACATATTTACAGTTTCTTATTCAATAATGCAAATACACATAAAATATACATAAAATACAAATACACACATGTTAAAAAAATAAATTAGTAGTTCAATTAAAAACATATCAAATAAGAGCACGAATACAGTTTTTATTGGAACAAAACACATCTAAGTTTCCTATTTTAGAACATATTTCATTCACCAGATGAAATGCATTGTTTAACGGCGAGCAAGTGTTTTTAGTGACATGAAATATTTTTTCTCTAGGTCTTAATACGACAGATGGTGCATAAAAAGGGCACGCTTCTAGTAAAGTTGGCGAGTCAATATTAGAATGAATTATATTCCATATAAAGGTGAAAATGATCATTGAAATAGCAGCAGAATTAAATTTATCACGTTCAACCATTCGAAATATTGTAACAAATTATAAAGAAAATGGTTCAACTAATTTAAGGAAAAAGACTGGTCGGCGATCAACATTTTCCTCCGCAGATTATCGCATTTTGGGTAAAATAATCAGACAAAATCATCGTTCTACTGCGACTGAAATCGCGATCACATGGGGAAATTCGCTAGGAAGAGAAGTGTCAGCTAGTACAACATTAAGATCTTTTAAGAAAATAAGCTGCGGATTTTACAAGGTAAGTTTCATAGAATTTATGAAGGTAGAAATATGCTAAAACATTTTAATAAAATTATTAGGCAAAATTCAAATTATTATTGACAGATTTACATCGTAAAAATAGAGTAAAATGGGCGAAAACTTGCAGAAATTGGTGTCAACGTAAATGGGACTCCATTATATGGAGCGCCGAATCTCATGTTGAGGTTTGCGTGCGAGACTATAGTAGCAGAATACTCAGAAAAAAGAATGAGCCATTTAGAAAGGATTGTTTAAAACAAAAAGCTAAATTTCCTGCTTCTGTCATGGTGTGAGGATGCATATCAGCAAGAGAAATAGACAGTCTTCATTTTGTTGATGGCATTGTCAATACCAATAAATATATATAGATATACTCAAAGCCAGTCTTTTGCCATCTATTCCTCGTCTGCAATCTTGCTACGAAGAATACACATTCCAGCAGGATGGTGCAGCATGCCATACTGGATTGAAGATAATAATATTCCTTTGTGAAATGGCCATCATCAAGTCCAGATCTGTTTCCAATAAAGACACTATGGGGGAAAATGAAGAAAGAATTAAGAAAAAATACAGCACGCACAAAGCAAGAGTTAAAGTATAAATTAAGAGATATCTGGAACTGTTTTACTCCAGAATTCTGTCAAAATCTTGTAAATTCGATGCAAAAGCGCATATTGGAGTAACTAAGTATTAATTTTAAAATATTGTCAAATATTCTGCTAGTTTGTAAATAGTCCAACAATTATGACGTGTCCTAGTTTTGTGTAGACTCATATATTATTGTTAATTTTAAGAAATTAAATTAAGTAATTATAATATCAACTTAATAAGATGTTACTTCAAATTACATTTAAAAAAAAATTAAAAAACTTGTGTGTCTGCGGTATTTACTACTCCAAATATTATGAATTTGGGCTCATATATATATATATATATATATATATATATATATATATATATATATATATATATTTAAAAGTTACTATTAACTGTAAGTTTGTTGTCAGGCATTTTTATCTTTGCATTCATCACTAAATTATACATTAATTATTAACTGAGTGTTGTGTTGAATAATTAATCAGAGTTTTCCCCATATACATATTGAAAAAAAAGCAGCGGGGGATAGTTTTAAAAAACCAGTGTAGCACAGAACTAATCATTATAAATACAGAATTTTTTTTAATTTAATACCACTACGCCTTCATATTGTTTGTTGCAATGTTGCAAATATTTGCAACGGGTACAGCTAGTAATAAACATGACATACTGATATAACAACTAACTGTCTAAAATTCTCATGTGGGAAGAACATGAAAAAAATTTACATATACTTTACCTATCTCTAAGGGTTATATTGGAATGGAATGATGCTAAAAATTGTATATTTAGATTTTAGTGAATAAGTATGTTTTAACGTCCCTAGAATCAGATTATAACTTTTTACCGTGTGTGTGTGTGTGTGTGTGTGTGTATGTGTGTGTGTTTGTGTGTGTGTATGAATAAATACACACTTTTGTACCATATTAATATAGTTTCTCAATACCTAATACATGTCTACCTACGAATTATTCAATCGGACATAAATCGGAAGAGCTGATTAGGTTTTGATAACGAATGGAAACCCGGAAGAAGTAGTTTCTTAAAAAAATCTTCTAAATATCATTTTCTGGAAATTTATGTTACTACAAATAACGAAGAACATTAAATTCTAAATCTGATAATTTTTAGTTATTATATCTTCTATAGATTTAGAGATAAAGAATACAATATGTAGAATAAATTGATGTAATAAATCACACAGTCCATCCGCACAAAGAAAACCAATCGGCAAATTCAAATGTTTGTAACATAGTTTGTACTTCACAGATAAATGTCATTGTAAAAAATTAACAGTTTTAGTGACATTACTGAAAGCTTTTTCTAGCAAGTACATTTAATTTTTTAATTAAGTATTAAAAATTGTAGGTAAAATGCGTATATCCATGAAATATACTACCAATCTTGTTAATGAATTGGAAGAACCTCTGACATTTAGGTACTTTTCCACAGAACGAAAGACTAGAATTTTGTGTGCATAAGAAATCATAAATACAATAAATAAAACGATATTTGGGTAAAGTTCTGTAATTTTTTTTAAATATAAAACGACGTTTTTATGGCGAAGTGCAATACAATACTTACCTATATAACATAAAATGGAAATGGAGATAGGTATTGCGCTGGCCACAACAGATTTTTTTGTTATTTTATTCTTAACCAAAATCAAATTAGCGTTGTAAAGATTTTTGTGAAATATTCATGGCATTTACTTAGACTTGAACCTAGGATTTTTTCATCTAATAGTAGCAAAAAGTTCATTTTGTAAATTTGCGTTACTTTCCCAACTGAGCTACGAAGTTCCTTTGAAATCAGTGAATACTTTGCCGATCTTTTGCCAGTCTTAAACGAGTACACTTCCGATAAATAGTATTGAATATTCATCTGACAGTGACGCACTTGGTGATTTAAGAAACTGTTCTTACACAGTTATTTTTGTAATATTCAGATTCAGAGCTATGAACGTTACAAATATTAAATATCAAAGAAAGACTTTTTTTAAAATTTATGATCATTACTTGTACTTACTCTGCCAACTGAGCTACTTTTATACAAAATAATATTGAAGCTGACTTACGGAATACAACTTTAGGTGATTCTAATTTTGACAGATATGAATGAAGTTTTCATTTCAAAACTTTTAGAACAATGGAAGACGTTCCATGGTTTGTCGACAATGGTGTTATTTACATTATTTAGTTCACCACAAGCCAATTTGAGCAAAGCAGTGTTAATTTTAGTAAGTTATCGTAACATATATCTTAGCTTCAACTTCATCAACGCCAAGTGTTTTAGTTGTGAATATGTTGTAAAAAAGGAAACGAATTTGTACAAGGCATAAAGAGTTGGTTACGGGATATTTAAAAAATTACAAATTAAAACACACATGTAGTGACTTAGTTAATAACTGACCACAAAATACAAAATAGTGATAGTAATACAACTATTAATAACTTTTTGAAGAACTAAAAATCACTTCATCTTAATTTTATAGGTATATATAGGGTGGTGGCAGTTAGGCATGAACATAGGGATTTAACATGGGATTCTAGTTTTACGAAATTACCTGCTCGCCTGTTCATTTTACGGTAAACACTGTAGAGTAAAAAGTTTTTAAAGAATTAAAAGTTGCATACAAAACTCTTTTTACATTTTTACCTCCCGCTAAAAATGTAAAAACAGTTTTGTACGCAACTTTTAATTCTTTATAACTTTTTACTCTACAATTTTTCCCATAAAATCAACAAGAGTGAAAGAAATTGTGTAAAACTAAAATCCCATGGTAATCCATGTTCACCCCTAACCACCACCATCCTATATATAATAAAGAAACTGAAAAAAAAAATGTATACGCGTACAATTTGATAAATATTGCTAGTAATAAATCGGATTAGACTGTATGATGGTTATATATTTTCAGTGTCGACAAATGAAACTACGCTAAACGATAACTATACAGTTTTTCTATACTTATGGACCAAACTTTAAGGGCATATAGTACTGTCCAAAATGAGTAAAAAAGGCTTAATCATTATAAATTTGATCTTCAACAGTTTCCGAGAAAGAGGCCATTTTGTATTAGAAAACTTACAAAGATATTAATCCAACAAAATTCTAAATATCTATGCCTTAAATAGTATCATTATTTAGAATTTTGGCAATTAGATTTTAGGGTTTTGCAGGAGCATACTGTGCCATGAAGTTGACGAGCACTAATTAAACAAATCATGTTCGTTGCTATAATTTGTGCCAAACGTCAAATTTACTTCCAGAGAAAAACTTCTTAGCTTCTATTTTATGAAATATAATATTCACATTTAATCTGAAGCATCAAATTAAATCGAATTGTATAATTCGTTTTTGTTGTTGTAATGTCAGTATATTTTTTCAATTTATAATAGCTATAAAGTAATTTGAAATTAAATATTGGCCAAGGTCACCGGATAATTTTACTTAGGCTCGGTTTTTCCATCTGGATAAAGTGTCAGTTAATTTAACTGCCAGATAAAAGAATAATATTTCATCCTGTAATTGACATGTATATAATTTTGTCAATTTACGCTCTAATATTGATGCGATATTTTCATTTTATTTGGCAGTTAAATTAACTGAGGCTTTATTCAGAGATGGGAAAACCGGGCCTTACTACAATTATTTATTTATTTATTTATTTTTTGAAGAAAGAAATGTACATTAAGTGACCTCTAAAAGGTAAATAAAAGTCTTATTTAATCGAAGTCGTAACTCTTATAGTTTTCGAGATAGCTTAGGTAAACCTAGTAAAAACTCATTTTACACTACCTTATATCTCGGAAACTATTGAAGATCGAACCCATTTTGACTAAGCTTTTTTTACTCATTTTGGTCAGTAGGTACTACTGCCTTTAAAGTTTGATACATAAATACAGAAAAGAAACACATTCAGCCGTATTCATAGTGCTTCTGTTCGAGTCTAAACCTAGTCTATCTCTAGTCTAACTTAGACCGGCGAAAAAAGCTATTCATAGAGGCAGTTTAGAGCTAGTACAGGTCTAACTCAAGACTAAAATTTAGACCTGCTCGTACCCTAGTTTAATGCGGTATTAAGTCAGTTGACAGAACTATGAAAATATAATTTTGTGTGTTTAATGCAAATTAAATACGTTATTACTTAATATAATATTTTTGGTAAGTAGTATGTTATAAATATTGTCATATTAATGTTTATATTATTTTGTTATGTATTCGTAACGCATTATTTCATTTTTAGGAAGTTCATGATGGATAATGATCTTCAAGAAATTTTTAAGTATATTAACTATGTGGAAGATATTAAAACAAAACATAGTTGAATATAGGAGGAGGAATGAAAAAGGTTTATTTTACATAATATGAATCTAAGAAATTTATTATAGGTTAAGTAGTATTTCAGGAAATGTTAAGTTGTTGGTATTTTAAAGTGTTTTAAATTTGCAGATCTAAGAATTAAAACTACAGAATTTAATCGACAGAATAATACCAAAAGCGACCAGTTTCAGTTGATATACAAGTTTTGAGCATTATATCTTTGAATAGAGGATTATTAAAGTGAATCTGGTAATAATTTATTACATAAAATGTTAAATTGTAACAACTTATTTAAGTTAAACAATCTGTTTCAGCAAACTTACACAGTTTTCCCAAAGTACAATGATTTGCATTGGATTTGGAGTTGTCAAGAGCTATCACTTCTCTTTTTAAAACAATTATGATCACACCATAATTTATATTGATTTTTGTGCTCCATCCAGCTAAAGCTACTACATCAAAGCTCATATTTGGACAATAATAATACTACATAATATACCAGTGAACGAAAGAATGAACTATATTGAAGGAATTTTAATATATAAAATATTGTAACATTATGTATTATATTATGTAAGCGACAGTGTTATTGTTATGTATTACTATTAAAGGTATTAAATTTTTGAACAATTTTGCATGTGTTGTACGAAATCATTCGATTAAAATAAATAAAATAACATTTGACTGCAATCCAGTAATATTTTATCATAAAAAGTTCATATTCTTCATTTAATGTAATTTAGTTTTCATCATTTCATATTCCATTTTATATATTAAATTGGATCTCTTGGTTCTAATACTAATATTTTATTTATGGACGTAGTTTGAGCGTTATTTTTGGGGAACTGCAAATTGTATTCGTCTAAATATATACCATATCCAGAAGCATTTCATTTTTATTTCCATCTTCCCTTGCAAATCCTGATGTACTAAAACCATCAATGTGTGTTACCGCAATCAAGGTGAAAATTAATTGTATTAATGTCGTTGTTAACAGTAAATAAAAAGTTTTAGTTGTAAGAAATCAGCCCAGTCAACAACAGCTGTGATTACAAATGTCAAAATTGTATTGCATAGCCGACTAGATAGAACGGTTTAACTGCGATTTACTTAGACCAGGTTTAGATCAGGTCTAAGTTTGACTATGAATAACCATTTTTAGATCTGGTTGAAACTTAGTCTAAGTAAATCGAAGTTAAACCAGGTCTATCTCAGTTACTATGAATACGGCTGATTGTATTTAGTATGTACCGTGAGTATTTTTTAACGTGAAACATTGGGTTTGTCATATCCATGGTTACGACTTGACATTTGATTGACAGCAATGTATTTGCCCGTTCCATTTAAAATGAAACATAGGGAACAAATTTGACATTTGATAAGACGTCAACAGAGGATAATTTTGTTTAAATAATTATGCCTGCATTCTATATTAAAATTAGTTGTAGAAAAAATATAGTGTGCACCTTGTGCCTGAGTGGTTTTTTGACTCGGTTAAATTTCTTACAATATTTAAATATACTACTTCTGTCAAATTTACTCCCCATGTGTCATTTTAAATGAGACAGGTAAATACATTGCTGTCAATCAAATGTCAAATCATAACTTAAAGGAAAATTCAACGGTTATCTGTCATATTGACAAGATGTCATTAGAGGTTAATTTTGTTTAAATAATGATTTTAATTTAGATGTAGAAAAAATAGTGTGTGCACCTTATGCCCGAAATATGTTTAGTTCTCTCGAGTGGTTTTCTGACTCCGCTAAATTTCTTACAATATTTAAATATAATACTTCTGTCAGATTCGTTTTATGTTTTATTTTAAATGAAACGGGCAAATACATTGCTGTCAATCAAATATCAAGTCGTAACCATGGGTATGACAAACCCAATGTTTCACGTTAAAAAATACTCACGGTATATTTATTTAATTTCTTTAACTTTAATAGAAACAAATTCTTAGTTAACATTATAAACATCATTATGAATTGAAACTATTTGAACCAATACAGAATTTCAGGACTCCAAAACATTATGAATTAATCTTATGTTTCGACAAGTTATACTAGAATTTCAAGCCATTGGAGATTCATAGGAATTCCAGGCGACAATATGAACGCTGTAGCAACTAAATTACATTATCTGCTGTTCACCTGATCGAGAGGAATGTCGTAATTATGCCAAGTTGGCGTTGTCGTCTCGAACATAGTCGCTGTTCTAATGTTTTGATTATTGTAGTTGTTGTTTCTATCAAGTTAAGGTAAAGACAATGCGCCGTGTTAAATTTATCATTTATCTGACAGGGTAGAAATTATTGGCCCTCGTTCATTAAAACCCTTTTAATCGAATATTCTAAATGTTTAGGTTACAGGTATATGATTAAATATGTTATTTTATTAAAAATATATTATTAGTCATGTTGTTATCATTATTGAAGTGTTTCATATACGAGTATAATGACAAATATACAGGCTGTCCAGGATAACTTGTCCAACTTGCGAATCTCGAGGGGAACTATATGAGATTTGAAGTCGGTTAAATTAGACAACAGTTATCCCATTAGGAGACCATTTTAAAGGTGTTCCATTATTTGGAAAAAAATACATAGGTTACTCGAATGGCGAAGCTCAAATTTTTTATCACTGTTGGTTATGATGTCATAGTTTTAATTTTTATATGGACGCCATATTGGAAAGTTACATTATTGAAAAAGAATAACGTGGCTATAATCATTTGTTTAAAATTGCAAAAAAGAAACAATTACTCAATTTATAAGTTAAAAACAATGCAAACTTTTCTCGAATGTAACCGACTTCGTATCTCGAGGTACACATGTAGGACAAGTTATCCTGGGCAGCCTGCATACATAAGTAAATCCACTTTAATAATGACTATGGTTTGACCGATTAGTAGAAAGTATCTATTGATTGCGGACTAAATTTATATGTACCATTTATTTCTTATACCACTCTTCAATCGTTTATTGCTCAAGATATGAGTCAAGTTTTTTTGTGGCGTGCAGACGTGTTGTTAGTTTTCTCTACTATATTTTGATTTTTAGCTAGTTTTTTCAAATATTATTTAAATTTAAGTGGTACCTTGTGATGCAGTGTTTTTAGGGGATGTTGAGTGTGCCATTCTTTTTTGCCCATATTCTACGGATCGTGAGTTTTTAAACTTTTAATTTTTAAGTATATATTTTTGTGTTTTTACTTAAGGCATGGTTTTTTAACTTTACTTTGCCGTTTTATTCTTGTCGTATTCGTCTCCGCCCGTCTACGTCACTATCTATTTTACAGTGATTCCAAAACTTTTAGCGCAATTTTATTTTATTTATACTTTGTAGGTTTTATTTTAGGTTTTAGGTATTGTTTGGGCTCTTTTCTTTCTTTTTTCATTTTTTTTTCCGCATCGTCAATAACATCTTAGTACTCTACTGTTATCCTTACCGTGGTCCTACTCCTGTTTGTTTATACCTTTAGCCGTGACGGACCCCACAGGCGTTTCCTTTCTCCTTCTCTGTTTACTTTGTGTAGTTTTTCATATTCATATTAGAATTGTTTATATTGATTCAGTTTTATTTATTTATTTATTTATTTTTTTAAATTTGTTAGTTTTATAGCAAAATGTCTAGTGATTGTGGAAAATGTAAATTTAAAAAATCTGATGGTTTGGTCGGGTGTGAAGGAGATTGTGCACAATGGTTCCATTCATCATGCATTAATCTCACAGATAATCAATTTAAATTTCTCCAGAGTAACCATAATATATTATATTTATGTGATACATGTAAAAGAAAAAATCTGATGTGGCCAACACAAAACCTCCCGCTATTTATTTTTTACATACATACATACATACATAAAATCACGCGTTTCCCACTTAGTGGGTTAGCAAAAACCCGGAAACAATAGTAACAATAAGAAAAGAGATAAGAGTAAGAGCTCAGTTAACTCACTTCACTCTTTAACAACCTTCTTCTTTCGCCTTGTCCACAATCATCATAGCATTCATACATAAGAACATATTAAAGTGACTGATTTTCGGTAGCGAATAACCGCATCTGGACCACAATAATAGTTACGCAACAATCATCCTTCCACACACATCCCTATCCATTTTTATTAATTTAAATACATACTTACGTATTTACTAACGCTGCAAACTGTTCCACTGCATAAAACTATTGATTTATTTACTATTTTCTTTTTAAAATGTTACTATTATTAATTTGAAGTGATTAGTTTTTTGACAGTGACATTTACTGTCAGTTACATTCATTTGAAATATAAACTGTGCAACAAAAGAATTATTGTGTTTATCTTAGGCTTCGCGACTAATAAAAAAAATTATTTTTAAATTTATCTGTAAAATAAATAGAAAAAGTATTAATGCATTCCTGTAGAAAATTCAATAATCTTTAATTTTCATAAGACATAAAATGCGAAAAAATGGCATTTAATGGTATTTTTTGAAGAAAAACCATTATGAGCTTCAAGTAAAGTACGATTTCCGTTTATCCGATTTACACCAAAATCTAATGGCTTCTATTCCTATTAGAATATGGTAAAAATACAAGGTTTTAGAATTTTATGAATGATAGTATTTGAGTTAGAGTGCAAACAAAGTTCGTACACATACACACATACACACACACACACACACACACACATACACACATACAGACATCATCGTGAAAATGTTAAAAATGGATTCTAGGGACCTTAAAACGTGGTCATTTACTAAAATCTCGATAAGAGATTTTTAGCACGATTCCTATACCTCCCTTACCAAGGGTAGCGGGAGGTAAAAATGATGTTTATATTAAATCTAAATTGGCAAATTTAGATACAAAAATAAATGAGTTAAATAATAATATAACCTCAATGTTCAAAAATATTAATGATGACTATTTTAATTCTCTGTTTGATAAGCTTCAAGAAAATATTGCATCAAAATTTGAAGCTTTTTGCGCTACAGTCAAGTGTGACAATAATAAATCCATAACGGAAAAACTAAGTTCGCGTAATATTTCTCCTAGTTTAAATTCAAACGAAAAGCTTTATTCTAATGTTGCAGCGTCCAAAACTATTGAGCCACCAGTCATTGTAAAACCTAAAAATACAGCCCAGAAGTCCATAACCACGAAATCCGATTTATTAAAATCCGTGAATCCGGTAGACGCAAAATTACAAATAACTGGTATCAGACCTGCTCGTAATGGCGCCCTACTTATAAATTGTGTCAACAATACAGAATCGTCCAAATTTAAACAAATGGTCAATGATAAGCTTGGCGATAAATACGAAGTCCGACAACCTGCTGTACTTCATCCAAGAATAAGAGTAGTTGGTATTTCGGAGCGATTAGAATCTGAGCTGATTGTGAAACATCTAAAGACCCTTAATAAATCATGTTTCAATGATAACTCGACATGTGATATTAAAACAATAAAACCTCTGCGTAACAATAAAAAATTATTCCAAGCCACCATTCAAGTTGATCACAAAACTTATCACGAAATTATGAACTATGATTATTGTTCCGTATATGACGCAATTGATTTACGTCGTTGTTATAAATGTTGCGGATTTCACCATCTTGCTTCTCAATGTACAAAGTCTATCCCTACATGTCCTAAATGTGCGGAATCTCATGAACTCAGTAATTGTACTTCTTCTGAACTTAAATGTATACATTGTAGTCATTTGAAATCAGCACAGAATTTAGATATCCCCACCAATCATGCAGCATGGGATGCAAACTGCCATGTGTATAAAGAAACACTGAGCAAATTTAGAAATACAGTATTAGGTAATATATAGCAATTACAGAACACTGCCCAGCAATCTTCTATTAATACCTCAAAATATGCGTATCATCATAATCGCTACAATTTATCATGCTATTATCAAAATGTGAGGGGATTAAAGACAAAATGCAAAGTTTTATTCTCAAATTCACTAAATGCGCCACAATACCAAGTTTACGCTCTTACTGAAACTTGGTGTAATCAAGGAATTTTAGATGGTGAACATTTTGATACAGATAATTTTCTGGTTTTTCGTACTGACCGTGATTTCGACAAAACAAATTTAAAATGCGGCGGTGGTGTTTTATTAGCCATGAAGAAAAATATCAAAGCAACGATTGTAGATTTTTACTCTCTGTGCCCTGCATTACTAGATCTACCTATTATTGACTGTTTATTAGTCAAACTTTCTGTAAAAAATGTTAATTTCTATGTTTTAAATATTTATATACCACCATCATGTTCCTTAAATGATTATAACATTCTATTTAATTCACTTTCTACAGTTCACCAATTATTTGACTCCAATATCATTATTTTTGGAGATTTTAATATTACAGAATATTTAAATTGTGAACTTAATATTTCGTACAGCTCACTTCATAACTCTCTTATTAACTTTCTGCACTTAACAAACTTAAAGCAATTTAACTTTATCGAAAATAAAAATAAACGAATACTTGACTTTGTTTTAAGTAATAACAACTGTTTAGTCTCTCGATCAACTGAATGTATAATATATGAAGATGACCATCACCCTTCACTAGATATTGAATTTGAATTCAAGCCGGAAACGAATAAATTTCAATCCATCAGTAATGAGAATTTTAACTTTAAAAAGGCTAATTTTGCTGAGCTATATAATGATCTCCTTAACATTAAATGGGATTTCCTCCATACCTTCAAGAATGTCAATGCTGCAGTTGACGCTTTCTATTCAATTTTAAATGAGCTTGTTGTAAAACATGTACCTAAGAAAATAAAATGTAGAAGTTCTTACCCCACATGGTATAACGCCTCTATAATTAACAAAATCAAAAATAAGTTCAAAGCATGGAGAGCATATAAGAAGACTGGTAACGTGAATGATAAAATGAAATTTGAAAAATTACGGGTAGAAATAAAAACTGAAACTAAACTTGCTTATGAAAATTATTGTAATGAAATACAAAATGATATTCGTCTCGATGCCAAGAAATTTTGGACATTTATTAATAATAAGCGTAATACTTCTTCAATTCCATCTGTTATAAAATCTATGGACGATATAGAATTGGATCAACCACAAGAAATAGTTTCCAGTTTCGCTCAATACTTTTCTAATTCTTTTACGAGCCCCACTGCAAATACATCAAATACATCTAATCAGTTATTACTAACTCACTCTTTTCCTACTTTGGCTTGTTTCGAAATCAGTGAAGAAGATATTATATACGCTATAAAAAAACTAAAAGACAATTTCACTGCTGGACCAGATTTATTTCCGGCCTTTATTATAAAAGACTGTGCTTCAGTTTTTACTATGCCTTTAGGTATTATTTTTAGTTTAATTTTAAAAACATCTATATTTCCCTCTTCTTGGAAAGTTTCACGTGTAACACCAGTTTTTAAGAGAGGAGACAAAAATGATGTAAAAAATTACAGACCAGTTGCCATTATCTCTAATTTCAGTAAACTCTTTGAAATTATTATTCACAATAAAATATACAGCCATGTGCACGGGTTACTGTCAGCTAATCAACATGGTTTTATAAAAGGTAGATCCACTGAAACCAACTTAATGTGCCTCACTCAATCTATCTGCGAAGCTTTAGACAAACAAAGTCAAGTGGATGTGGTTTACACGGACTTTTCTAAAGCCTTTGACAAGCTAGACCACCAACTTTTATTACGTAAATTAGAGTTCTTCGGCTTTTCTAACTCGCTTATTGCTATTCTGTCCTCATATCTGCACGAAAGGTATCAATATGTATGTTACAATGGCTTTAAGTCTGAAAAATTTCCACAAAAATCAGGGGTGCCGCAGGGTATGGTCTTGGGACCATTGCTATTCAATATATTTATGAATGACATCACTACAAATATTGATGTTGAACATTTGTTGTACGCAGATGATTTAAAATTGTTCCTTCGAATTTCTACAGTTGCTGACTGCGTAAAATTACAGAATAATTTAAATATGATCCACAAATGGTGTGTCGACAATAATCTTTTGTTAAATATTGTAAAATGTAATATCATGTCATTCACAAAAAAATCGGAGCCTATTATCTTTAATTATTCAATTGGATCTACTATTTTGGACAGGCCGCCCATTTTCAAAGACTTGGGTGTTATATTCGATCCTTAACTGACATTTACATCGCACACGGACGCAGTTGTTAAAACTGCTTACAGGTGCTCAGGATTTATACTTAGAAATACACAACAATTCAATAAATATACTTTGAGGTTGTTATTTATATCTTTAGTAAGACCCCATCTAGAATACTGCTCAGTAATATGGAATCCCATTTATGACCAACAAAAGCAATCCATTGAAAAAAATCAAAGATTATTTTTAAAATCTGCGACATATATAACTGAAGGGTCATATCCAATTAGAAATATTCCACAAGAAGTACTTGTCGATTCCTTCGATTTACAACTACTACACCAGAGACGTAGTACTAATGCTGTAGTTTTATTATTTAAAATTATCAATTGCCTCATTGACTGTCCAGCCATTTTAAGTAAAGTTCCGCTTCAAGTTCCAAGATTATCATCTAGAAATAACAACATGTCATTTTATTATCCAGCTCCCAGGTCCAACTCTTTGGTTAAATCACCTCTTCATTTTATGTTTACTAGTTACAATATTATTGAGCCTTACATTGATTTATTTCACAACAATATTAAAGACATAAAAAACTGTATAATTTATTTCACTTAAATGTATCTTGTACTTATCAAAGTTTTTCCTTACCCTGTAATTGGGCATTCGCCTGTAGGGCATTGTATCAAATAAATAAATAAATAAATAAATAAATAAATAAGATATGATTTAATTGACGTAAATTATTTAATTTTTTTGTATAAAATCTTTATTAGTTACAAAATCCAGTTAGTTCTTAATGTAAATGTTATGTTCTTTATCTTTTTCTTGGACATGTTTACCTGTCTTGCATAATTATCGCAATGTTGTTTTATTTCAGTCCTCAGTGCTTTATTGCATGCTTTATTTTTTATCTTTTCTTTTTTTTCAGAAATGTTTCTTTATGCAAAGGTACCAACAGTTTTCTGCAGGCTGCATTTCTGGATTCTGGATTTGAGGTGGAGGGTAAAGAAAGAACTGCACGCGCACTTAGGCCTCACAAATGGGCCCATTGTACTACCTCCTATAGCACAGCTTCCGACCTACCGATCTTGAAGCCATTCTACGCTCAGGAAGAAGGCTAACAAGTTAGCGGGGGAAGTTGAGCTAAGTGCGGCCATGGAAGGCCAGAATTCCCCTAACATGGATCCTCTCATTAACGCTAGAGCGGGACACTCGAGAAGAATGTGTTCCACTGTTTCGTCATCCATCTCACAGCCTCTACAAAGAGGACTGTCGGAGATTTTTATGCGGTACATGTGTTTGTTGAACCGACCATGTCCCGTAAGGACCTCAACAAGAAATTTAAGGTTGTTCCTCGAAAGTCTGATGAGATAATTGGCTAACTTATAAGTTGGTTTAGAAATAAGGTTTCTCGTTTGTTTACAGGTGGATATATTTCTCCAACCAGCTGAAAATTTTTCAAAGGTAATGTTTCGAGTAATATTGTGAAGGAACGATTTGGCTAGGGGTAGCATGGGCTCTGGGCCCCAGGGTAAACCAGACGAACCCTGTTTAGCTAGATTATCGGCACAGATGTTACCTTCAATACCATTGTGTCCCTTTACCCAAGCGAGTTCCACGACATTGTTTTTGGATATATCCGACAGTGCAAGATGACAAAGTTCAATCAGACCTGAAGTGAATTTAAATCCACTAAGGCTTTTAAGAACTGCTTTGCTGTCTGAAGCTATCCTGATGTTCTTGTTCTGAACTTTATGTTCTTTAATTAGTAGTGCACTATGCAAGATACCTAGAATTTCGGATTGAAAGACGGTGGCATAGGCACCAAGGGGAATACTGACAGACAGGTTCATTTGTTCGGAGAAGATTCCTGAGCCGGACCCTGTACCACTCTTCGAGCCGTCAGTAAAATTGAGAATGTCAGGTATAGAAGGTGTCTGACAGTCTAATTTAATTTGATATGGTTTCTCAAAATAGAATTTTGGAGCAATGTAGTCGTTACTTATCTGAAGAAGTGGAGCCCGCAAGGCTGCTTCTTTGAAGATAGAGCAGTGTTTACTATTTGCTCCTATTTTAGGCCAGAGACCTAGTTGGGAAAGGCGCAGAACAGACCTCAGTGCAACCTCCTCAATGTAGATATTAAGAGAGGGAAGGCATAGAAGAACTTCCATTGCTGCCGTTGGTGTAGTGCGCATAGCGCCAGTTATTGCTAAACATGCAAGCCTCAACCAGACAATAGCACCATATGTAATCATTGGCCTGATAATGGCTGTGTATAGCCAAAGGGTGAGCTTAGGTGTTAAGCCCCAAGTTCGACTCAAAGCACGGCGACATTGCCAAAAGGCTATACAGGCTTTTTCAACTTTATTGGTTAAATGTAGACTCCAGTTGAGTTTGCTGTCAATTATGATACCCAGATATTTGACACTGCTTGATAAACTTAGAGTTTGATTGAAGAGTTTCGGCATCCTAAGATCGCCAATTTTGCGTTTCCTAGTGAAAAGGACTATCTCTGTTTTGGCTGGATTTGCCGAAAGGGAGTGTTCCTTGCACCAGTTTTCGATCAATTTAAGAGCGTTGTTTGCCAAGTTGGCAAGAATGTTCTCAAATTTGCCATTTATCAGAACTGTAATGTCGTCTGCATATCCAATGGTGTGGTATCCATTGTTGTTAAGAAGTATAAGAAGGCTGTCTACCAACATTGCCCAAAGAAGGGGCGAAAGAACGCCACCTTGTGGGCAGCCTCTGGTGACATATCCTCTGATATTAGTTTCCCCGGAAGAAAATTGTACTACTCTATGCTCTAGCATGAATTTTATCCATTTGAACAGAGGAAGTTCAACTCCGTGTTCCTCTAGAGCATTGACTATAGAATCGAAGGTGGCTTTATCGAAAGCCCCTTCTATATCTATGAAGATTCCCAGGGTGGAATTGTTATATTCCAGAGATTTGTCGATCGTGCTGACCACAGCATGAAGAGCAGTTTCAGTCGATTTACCCTGAGTATAAGCATGCTGGTTAGGGTGCAGTGGATTGCGAGCCAGTGCAGTATCCCTAATATGTCTAGCGCAAAGTCTTTCCAGAGTTTTGAGGAGAACTGAGGTAAGACTTATTGGACGATATGATTTAGGTGTTGAGTAGTCTAAACGTCCAGGTTTGGGAATGTAGACTACCTTAACTTCCCTCCACTTAAGAGGAACATAAGTGAGGGTGATGCAAGCTCTAAAAATCGAGATAAGATGATGTATTAACAGATTGCAGCCCCACTTAAGGAGGGCAGGTACAATCCCATCTAACCCTGGTGCTTTATAGGGCTTTAGAACATTAATCGCCCAGGTTGTGCGTGTTTCATCAACGATCTCCGAAGAGAGTTTGAACGCCTCCTCCGAAAAGGAGTGTTCTTGAACTGCCCAACTACTTACTTGAGAAATTACACAGCCTGGAAAGTGACATTTTAGCAGAATTTCGTTATTTTCTGTAATGGAGGTAGCATATGAGCCGTCCTCACGTTTGAGGCAGCTGAGCTGTTGGTTAGGGTCCTTAGAGAACATTTTTTTTAAGCGAGCTACAGGGGCAGTTCCTTCGATATTGCTAACGTAGTTCTGCCAAGCAGTTCTCTGCTTTTGTCGTATAACTTTTTTGTATTTAGTTTTCTCTATTTGGAAAGAACGCCAGTCGGCTTCGGCCTTAGAGTTCTTCGCTTTGTTGAACAATTTCCTAACGATTGTTCTCATTTTACCTAGTTCACTACACCACCATGGTGCGTTCGTGGGCTTAATTATACTTTGGGAACATGCCTGTTCGTATGATTTTGTAAGAACCTGCTGAAGATTACTAGCGCAATTTTCAAGTGTTTCTATATTGATTTGTTTGGGTACTTGACATTCCTTAATTCCAGAAGACAGAAGGTCAAGAAATACTGTTATGTTAGTTTTCCTGGGGTTACGAAAAACCTTTTTTTCAATGCATTTAGCATTTAGTGTAAAACATATCGACCTGTGGTCAGACATTGAAAGATCAGATGATACACACCATCCTGATATGTCGCTGGATATGTTTGATGTGGCTAGGGTGATGTCAATTCTAGTTTGAGCACGGGAAGTGACAAAAGTAGGTTCATCGCCCTTGTTTAGTATTTCTAGAGTAGTGCTAGTGATGTATTCACTTAAAGATCTACCTCTGGGATTAGCATCTTTGCTCCCCCAGATTGGGTGGTGCGAGTTAGAATCGCAGCCCACGATTAGATGTTTGTGATTTTGTTCACAGAACTCAATCAGCTTCACCAGTTCAGGACTAGGAGGAAGTTGTGAAGAGTCTGAAGGGAGATAACAGGAAGCAAGAATAATGTCTTCCTTGGTATTTTTGGTGATTTCACTAAGAAGGATTACAGTGAGATCACGTGTACAAAGTTGTTGAAGGATAACAGCTTGTATTTGTTTAGGAACTATAATGCATGTCCTCGGTTTTTAAATACCAAATCCTGTGAAGGTAGAGGTATTTTTGTCGCCCAATCCACAGATCTTGGATTTAACTACCCAAGGCTCTTGTATTAGGGCTATACTATTCTGCTTGCTGTCTAGGTGTCGTCTCAGAGTGGCTGCATTTATTTTTAATTATATTTTTCTCAATAACATTAATCATAGAATTTTATGATATCTCTAGTGAAGTCGTTTTAAATTATATTCCATAAATTTTACTAAATATGTAAAATATCTTACATAAAATTATTATTAATTAAGTTAAAATTCATATGTAAAAATATTAAATATGAATTGGATTCGGAAAACACTTGTACTGTTTGTAACGTTTTATAACTAGAAACACTTTATCACTTCTGCGTCTGTCCCATTTACATAGAACTGACAACTATTTCTTACAAATTAAAAACGAAATTGATTTATTCCGGCTATTTGAAAATTTGAATATCAATAAAATCAACAATTTATTTTATCATACTTTTAATGCCTTCAAACTGAAAAGTTTTTGTACTAACGATTATTATTATTATTATTATTATTATTATTATAATTATTATTATTATTTTATTTTATTTTATTTTCACCTTTTAAATATACACAGTATTCTACATTGTATACTATTTGATGGTAAGTATAATTCATATACTGTAATTTATAACACAAAATTTATTAATGTGTATCTTCTACAGGGTAGCATGGATTCTTCATCGGTCGCAAAATAAAGAAACTGCAAGTAGACCCTTGGACATTTTTCTAAGAGCTGGCCCTGCCTAGGTGTTAGGTGAGTACTATACGGACAATGTTACAAGTTTTGAGAATTGCAGCTTTTTGTAAATCTCTGTAAATTATTTTCTTCAATTTTAGGATCTCATTGCTCTTGAAAAGTGAATTAGAAATTTCACCCGTTGCTCCCAGGATGATCGGAACAACTAGTGTTTTATTTTGTCGCCATACTCTATGAATTTCATCCGCACAAGGTGAGTAATCTTTTATCTTTTGTTGAAAACTATCCTGTATATTCGACACTTTTGGAAATGCTATCTTCCAGCACTATATCCAGTCGTATATGTTCTAATTCTTTTTCTCTTTGAATTAGCCTATCCCAGTATAATTTGTATTTGTCTTTGTCAATAATTCTTGTTGGTTTGTAATTGTATATAGTGATTCTGTCAAGACGACGTATTTCTCGATTCTTGTCTTGTCTCGTAGTCGAGATTTCTCGTCTCGTCGAGTGTAAAATAGTGATTTGTGTATCAAGAGCAATAAAGATACTTTACGCTAGAGATGCACACATAATTTTTTCTACGACTTTACTAACCAAAATAGAAAAAATAATAATACCTATTTAGTAAGTTCAATTCAACCTCAACCAATTTCTGTTTTGTGTTGTGTGTAACCATGACGAAGTGAGTATCCAAGTAAATAAATACAAAATTCTGTCAGTAAAAGATAGTGATTTTTCCTGCACTCGTCCAGATATATTTGAAACAGCGCAAAATACTCGATTCTCGGAAACTGTTTCGCGATTTATCGGTTCTTATGAATTATATTTGCAAACGTGTGCATGGCATTTTTGAACAAAAAGATAATAAAGTATTTGACATTTTATCTGTCAGAATTTGTTAAGCGTGTCTTACACGATGAAGTTTTTTTTTTCAAGTGACTTGAAAAGTTTTCTCTCTCGCACAATGACATGAGTGCAATAGAGATAAATAAATAAACTTTTAACGAAAAACTTTTAAAGAAAAACTGGGACATGCTCTACATTTTCTTAAAAATCTCTACAAATTTTAACTTTCAAGTAACTGTCATTTGTGTTTATATTTTTGATGTATACAAGTAGTGTTATAAGTGCTCGATATTAAACTGAAAAATGGCAAAATGGGATACGAAAGTAATTGAAAACTTAATGTAAATATAACTCAAATTTTGACAGGGATATTTTAATGCACGCAAAACTTGATCGTGTAAATATAATTGTAAGGTCACAAGACACTTTTCAAGTTACTTGAAAATAAAAACTTCATCGTGTAATCCAGGCTTTAGCTACGACTTTAGCGGTATTTTCTTTTTAATGTTTTATAACATATTAGAAAATTCTAGATTTATATTAAATAATAAAATTATAACAATCAAATTTGCTCAAGTATTAATTATATCCAATTTTGACAGATAAAACGACAAATATTTATCTTTTTGTTCAAATTACTATTAATACAAAATTGTATAAATTAAATAATTAGTTTATGGGACCAAAATATACATATTAAATTTTCGTCGAGAAATCTCGGCCGAGACGAGACTCTATTAAAAGAGGTGAGAAAAATTTCGAGACGAGACATAATTTTATGAATTTTAAACGAGACGAGACAATGAATTTCTCGTATCGTCTCGTCTCGTGTCGACCGAATCACTAGTTGTATAAGTAGTATGGCGTGTTATCTTGTTCTTTCTCATACATATTCTTTGTGAATAATTTTTGCCACATTATTTTGTCTGACTCGGTATTAAGTTTGACAGAGTTTGCTGTACAGCGCGATAATGTGGTCTAATACCCTACATTTGTCATCTTTTCCTTCATCGCTTTTTATTGTTTTTCAGGTAGTTTTTCGTCGCAATCACTTGGTTCTGTATTGCAGTCATGAACGCTTTTCAGTTCCAAAGAAGATTATTGTTATCAACATTATTATTATTATTATTGTTATTATTATTTACTATTATTATTATTATTATTATTATTATTATTATTATTAAGTTAAAATTCTTGAAAAAAATTTAGTTGGCAGTTTTCAACTTTAAAAGTGGAATTTTTCAAATGAATTTGAAACAGCGAAAGGGCGGCAGTTCCGGTATGTGCAAAGAAAAATGCGTGCGACATGTGTAGCGTCAAGAATACAAATAGTTTTCAACAGGAATATTAAAAAAAAAAAATCTGTTAGTATTCAGAATAATAATAAAATAATTGTACATTGGCTTTTTTAAAAAATCTGATTTCTTTATTCCATATTTTTCTTTATTCGATGATGGTCCGTGATTTGCATCCATATTGTATTCTAGAGACTTTTAGGTTTTTTATTAGTTCTATGTTCGTTACTTACTAAGCCTTTTTGGTGTACCTTCAAATTTAATATCATTATCTGAGTTTTGTGATATTCCAGTACCAAATTTTCTTCTATTCTTTTTATTTTCTACTAATTTAAATTCGCTATCTTTATTTGGAGTATTTAAAACAATTTTTTCTGTTGTGTTAGAGTGATTTGTATCATTGATAGTATTTTGTTTTGTTTCTTTGTTTACTAATTGGTTTGCAGTAACCTGTAATTGTTGGTGTGTGTTGTCCTTGGTGGCATTGATAGCATCAATCGCATCAGATGCGACCTCCGCACAGTTTGCTCGTTTGAATTATTACTTATCGACTGAGTACGTGGATTTTGACAATTGTTATTATTTTTTAATGAATGTACTTCTTTGGTAAGGTTGTTTATTGTTTTACTTAGTTCATCAAATTTGTTGAAATTTTTTTGAAGGAGTGATATATCTGACTGCTTGTTATTGAGATCACAGTTTATCAATTTTCCTTGGGCATCAAGTTTGCGTAGAAAAGTTCTTCGAAATCTGTGGATTAATATGGAAACCTAACTCCAGCAAGAACAGTGAAATTTTTATTTGTTACAGATCAACAGATGGTGGCAACAATTTTACCGTTTATTTATGACAAACTTGTTGATGTTTTTAACTATTTAATTACAAAAAAAATGTATAATGTAATTATTTTAGGAGATTTTAATATAGATCCGCAAAGAGACAGTAAAGAATATAAGTTATTATGTAATCTTTTTTGTTATTTAAATGTAATTAATGTTGTTTCTTCACCAACTAGGGGTGACAACAAATTAGATCATGTTTTTACAAATGTATCATGTAAATGTAATATCCAAGAAAATTTTATATCTGATCATAGAACAGTAATTTTATCTTTTAACGAAATTTTTTCTGACAAACCAATAAAAAAAATTGTAAGAGATTTTCATTCTTCTGCTACTGAAAAATTTAGTTTTTATTTCATGAAAATTGGGAAGCAATTCGAAATAGTACAAATGTTAATGAAAGTTTTAATCATTTTTATAATATTTTCAAGTATTATTTTAATTTGCATTTTCCTGTAAAATACAAACATAACAACTTGAAAAGAAACAGGGGAATTTCAAGAAGAGCTAAAATTAAGTAAAGTAACACCTATTTTTAAGAAAAAAGATGCTCAAAATATTGATAATTACAGGCCCATATCGCAATCCTCAATTTTTTTTAAATGTTTGAATACTGTTTCCTTGCACAATTAAAATCATTCTTAACACAAAATAATATTATTACTAATAATCAATTCGGGTTTCGACATAATCTATCAACCATACAAGCTGTTCAAATTTTTTACGATAATACCATTTTCAAAATGGAAGCCAATGAATATCCCGTTGCCATTTTTTGTGATTTGTCAAGAGCTTTTGACTGTGTTAACCACTCAAAGCTTCTTGACAAGTTAGAAGAATATGGCATTCGTGGAGTAGCTCTTACATAGGTAAAGTCTTTCCTATATAATCGGCAACAATATGTATCTATTAAATACAATGATAATTTTAAAATATCGATAATTAACTCGAAGCATTCTGCAGGCAAAATAGGCGTGCCACAGGGTTCTATTCTAGGACCCATCTTATTTTTGTTGTACATTAATGATATGGACTTTCAGGGAAACACTAATGTTAGTTTAACCATGTACGCTGATGATACATCAGTTATTGTGTCTCACTCGAATACAATAATTTTAGAACTCACTTGTACTGAAGTTTACAATTCTCTGTCAACCTGGTTCAACATAAACGAATTATTTTTGAACGCAAATAAAACTAATTACATAAGATTTCATAATCAACTAAATAAAAATGATATGAATATTAAAATAAGTAACAATACGGTGCAAAGAGTGAGTGACACAAAATTCTTAGGTTTGCATATGAATGAACATTGTTTGTGGAACGACCATTGCCACGATATTATTAAAAAATTAAATTCCACATGGTATTTAATAAAAAATGTTAAAAATATATTAAATATAGACCAATTGATGATGTTATATCATGCGCATGTTGGGTCTGCTTTAAATTACGGTGTTTGTTTTTGGGGCTCCTCTCCAATGGCATCTGACGTATTCATTTGCCAGAAAAGAATACTTAGATGTATTGCTGGTGTCCCAAAGTCAACTTCATGCAGAAATTTATTCAAAAAATTCAATATTTTACCATTAGCTTGTGTATTATTACAGGAAATGTGGAATTATGTATACAAAAATAAGCACAAATTTTTAACAAACATGGATTTACACAATTATAATACAAGAAATAAACATGAGTTTAGATTGCCTTTAACAAATTAAATTTAGGAAGAAAATCTCCACAATATTTAGGTCTAGATGTTTTTAATAGATTACCATGTGAGATTAAAAACTGTAGCAACTTGCGAACATTCAAGGAAACTCTTAAAATATTTTTAGTTAATAATTGCTTTTACTTTGTATCAGACTATAATAATTTTAATAATGAGATTTCTTAATATTTTAAATTTGTAATTCATGTATGTATGTATCTATCTGTTCTTTTATAACTTTTTCAACACATGTATCTTTGTCAAGTGAAATAAATATATTATTATTATTATTATTATTATTATTACTCACATAAACTGTGTAATAATAATATATATCGCTCACTTACGTAGACCATAAATAAGTTACCGTATTTTTACTAATACATACTGCCACAGCCGATCAACACATAAAAATAAACACCCATGATACGAATTAGTTTTTTATGATTATATTTTTTACATTAAAAGAAATGCCTTGATATTCTTATCGTTTTGTGAATGTGTATTATTTGTTAAATTTTTGACATGTTATGGAACCGTCACTCAGTGGAATTCTGTAACTCGTCCGATATCAAACGGTACCATTATCACTATAGGAACATTTTTTTTTTTTGAGATGATTGGCATATTTATTTATTATATAAACACAATTGTTAAATAAAATGTAATTTTCAATGTGGCCATAGAGATATCGGTACTGATTACTATCGGACGAGTTATGGAATCCTACCCATCTGTCATGAATAATTTCGCTTCACAAAAGCAAATTTTATTAATAAAAATTTAAAAATGTTCATAACGTTGTAAAACGTTCAAGGCATTCCCATATGATACGTTTCTGGTTGAGATTCAGAAACAGAAGAAGGTATAAACTTTCTTCTAAATAAGTAGTATCCCCATAACAAGTTTCAAAATTTTAGTGTTACAGTTACCAGTGTTATTAATAAAAATGTGTCTGGCGAAGTGCATCTACAAAGGGCTGTAACTCTGTAATGAAACATTTCTAGACAAATCTTATCAAAATATATACAAATTTTTTACTCAGATAAACAGCTCCATTATATGGTTTAATTTTGTTACACTAGTGCTTAATTACCCTGTATGTATTAATTATAATCTCCTTTAAGTTAATACACTTTTTCTAGCGATGCTTCAAACGCTTTAACTCAACTAAGTAGTAGTTGCGTCTTCTTATGCAAAGTAGGCTTCTACGAATGTGACGACCGCTTCGTTCGATGAACATTTCTGTTTTCGAGCCAAACTTTGATCTTAGTAATCAGATAAAAGTGGCTTTGGGCCAGATTTGGTGAATACGGTGGGTGATTAATGAATTCGAATTGTAAATCGTGATTTTTGACCACGGCGCCTGTCGAAATGTGAGCCAGGGCATTGTCTTCTTGGAGAAAAATTTTCTTTTTCTTCAAATGCGGCAGCTCTTTTTTGCAATTCATGGCTTCGTCTGTCAAGTAGCGATGCGTAGTACTCCCGCCCTACAGTTCTAACCTTTTCAAGATAGTCAGATCCCAAAAAACAATCGCCAACATCTTTCTGGCCGATGAAACAGTTTTCGTCTTCATCATAATAGGTTCGCCCGTCACTGGTTTGATTGTTTCTTTGGCTCAGAAGTGTAGTGCAAATCCATGGTACATCAATAGTTATAAATCGACGCGCAATAAATCACTCCAACAGGGCCTTCAAAGATACTTATGCTCAATTCTTCATGTAATATATGTATGATAAACGCTTTCCTTCGTTATGCTTACGCTTACAGCCTTTGTTATCTTTTTAACCTTGATTCGACGATCACCTATTATCATTCACTATCAAGAACATTTTCGATGTTATCGGTGGCGTTCGCAGTTATTGGTCAGTTCGATCCGAAAGCTCAAACAAGCTGGTACAACTTCATTTAAATTAGCTGTCCATTTACTTACGGTGGCAAATGATGGACCAAGTTTCCACAAACAGTGTCTAATCGGCTTTAGTTTACGCAGACATATTTCATTTTAAATGCAAGAATTTAATTACGCCATGCTATTTGATTATTCCCAATTTTAGAAAAACACTATCAATTGCCACTGTCAAACAATACCTGAGCCTTCAAAATAGCTCAAATTTTTAGAGATATCTTAAAGCATGTATTGTACGATATGTGACTTTAATTAAATTTGAAAAAAATAATAACGTATTTTTAGTGTGACACCACAGAAGTTTAACAGGGGTATTCTGTAAAAATATCGTTATATGAAAACTATCGTTATTAATAAATATAAAAATGTGATTCTGAACGATATTCTGTTAAGATCTTATTCACTAAGAAATATCGTTATAAATGTCATCATACCAATTGTCATAACGACAGCCAGGTTTTTTTTAGAAAAGATTGGTAAATTAAATTGTAATTTAATTATTAGTTTTTTATTGATTACAGAATATGTGTAGAAACGTTTATCAAATGGACTATTTATTATGCCATAAAAGTCTTTAACGAACACAAAAATTACTTCTAAAATGTAATTAACGTTATTAATTATATATCTTCTACTCAAATATAAATAATAAATTAATTAACCCTTTAATTTTCCAACATTTGACATTAACTCATTGAATAACGACAAGTGAATACTTATCGCTCACGAACTACTTAAAACAACGAAAATGACACAATACTCTTTTTGAAACACCCTACTGATTAGGAGTTGTAGAAATGTCCCGCTGGTAATGTATATTGTGGGTTGTATACCCCAATGGCGCGGTCGTCTTTATCTCGCAGTGGACTGTTATAATAGCTGTACACCTCCCTTTTTGGTCATAACATAACTTTCGAAAGTGGTACTTTACATAAAGCCTATAATATATTTTAATGAAAAACTATATTAAAATATAATCTATAACATTTCACATTTGGCATATCAGTTTTTTATATCAATGGAAATATCATTATAGAGTATGTTGAAATTATTTATTTGTGACCCTACCTGAAGTTTTTAAGGAAAGAAATGGGCTTAAGGATCATGGAGAATTTTAAATAAACGACGAATGATATTATGAAAATTCAATGACTCTGCAGGGATTTGAACTTGCTAGATACGAGAAGGTTCGGGGTTCAAATCCCTGCAAAGTCATTGAATTTTTCATAATTTCTTTCGTCGTTTATTTAAAATTCTCCATGATCTTTAAGCCCATTTCTTTCCTTAAAAAAATATAGTTTGGTTAAAATGGGCTAACTGGAAGTAATACTTTACCTGAAGCTATTAACAGCTTTTCTTGACAAATAGTTTTATTCTGATTTTAAAATTAAATGTTTCAAATAAAAATTTTATGCCCAGTTTCTCCAGAGCAGCTTAAGACTTAAGTCGTTCCATCTTAAACCGTTGCACTACGCAAAAATGTCAAATGGTAGACTTAAGTAATGTAAATTGAAAAAAAAAATAAAACCGTGACATGTGGTTATGTATCATATGCCAGTTGACATATCGGTAAGTTGCGGTAAATTTGTTTCATTTTGGGCTGTTACGGCGTGAAAATTAAATGATTTGAACAAGAAACGAACAAATTATAGCAAAGAATAAAAAAATTGCTATGTAATATTGTAGAAATAAAGATTTAAAGAGATAATTGAAATTAAATAATCAATACGGTGTCATATCCAATATTCGAGAACAGAATACCTGGATATTAATTGTCGCAGCATTGGCAAGCCTATGTAAAATGTGGGCAAATATGAAGACTGATGCAAGAAAGACGTCGTCAAAGAAAAAGGCTTCCGCTTATAGGACTGGCGGAGATCCACATAAAAACATTAAAAATAAATAATACATTTGGAATAAATCAATTCTGTTATTTATTTGTCGAGGAGTTCTACCATTGTATACGCCAAAATGGCAGACGTAGATACTGCAATTATTGCTGATGAGTTAAATAAAGTGATATAATTGAAATAATAATAAGTGGTGAAATACCTAATCGAATTGCTGAATGTGTAAGAAAATTTATACAACAAAAGTTCAGTGACAACTCTATAAACGAAGAGAAAGATGAATGTTTAAATAACGTGTGTGTGATGAAAAAAGTTTTCTTGGCCAGCAAATAGTGCTTTTAAAAAAACTGGAAGAAAACTATGAAAATCGCATAAAGGATCTCACCGAAATTAATGATTTGCTAAAATATAAAATGACGAACATAAATGAAATAAATAAAACATCAAATCTCACTAAAACAGAAAACAACTACTCTAAAAAATTGAGAAGTAATGTCCCAACGTGTTCGGTAGCCACACCTGACGAGAAAGAGGAGAACGAAAACAATACGGCATCTACTGGAAGAATAAGAACTAATGTTATAAACAAAATTTCTGTTCTTGTCAAAAAAAAAAAAACTGGCAATAAGAAACCACCATCAGCATCCAACACCAACGATGATAAGGATGAAGAAACCAGGAAAGAAAACGAATGGGTCATAGTTAAATATGCAAAACCCAAACGTGTACAAAATACCATTTATGGAACCCTTCAGTCAAATACTTCTCTTAAGAGTGTTGCAAAGTATGTTAACTTCCATGTTTGTAGGTTATCAACAGATATTACTGAAGAAACTTTAACTAATTGAGTAGTATTTATAAAAATAAGTAAATGCTTATACTGACAGTTTTATAAGTAAGTACTTATATCCGTATTAATAAAATTTCAGTAAAAGGTGATGCCAAAAGAAAATACTTATTTGACAAAAGTACTTACTTATACTTATAATCAAAATAAGTAATTACTTAAAATTGTATTAATAAAATGGAGTTGATTCTTATAGAATTGAGTATTTACTTATAAATTTATAAGTATGATATTTATCATGCTTATGGAGGACTGAACAAAAATTTCAAAAATTATATTAATTTAAAACATCTGATGTGGCCAACACAAAATCTCCCGCTATTTAATTTTTATTAATTTAAATTCATATCTACGTATTTACTAACGCTGCAAACTGTTCCGTTGCATAAAACTATTGCTTTATTTACTACTTTCTTTTTAAAATGTCACTATTATTAATTTGAAATGATTAGTGTTTTGACAGTGACATTTACTGTCACTTACATTTATTTAAAATACGAACTGTGTAACAAAGGAATTGTGTTTATCTTAGGCATCGGGACTTACAAAAAAAATATTTTTAAATTTATCTGTAAAATATATAGAAAAGGTATTAATGTATCCCTGTAGAAAATTCAATAATCTTTAATTTTCATAACGAGAAGATGCGAAAAAATGGCATTTAATGGTATTTTTTGAAGAAAAACCATTATGAGCTTCAGATAAAGTGCCATTTCCGGTTATTCGATTTACACCAAAATCTAATGGCTTCTTTTTATATTAGAATAGCGAAGAAATACAAGGTTTCAGAATTTTCTGAATGGTAGTATTTGAGTTAGAGCGAAGACAAAATCCCTACACATACACACACATACACACACACACACACACACAGACATCATCGTGAAAATGTTAAAATTGGATTCTAAGGACATTAAAAAGTGGTCATTTACCAAAATCTCGATATGTGTTTTTTAGTACGATCCCTATCCCTCCTTTACCAAGGGTAGCGGGAGGTAAAAACATATTCTAGGCCGTGCGAGATCGTAAAGATTATAAAATTCGTAGGGAAAATATTAAAAAAAAGCTGAAAAGCAAATTAGTGTTGATGAACGCAACACTTTTTTCATTAATATTTTTGCCTTTGAAGCTGCTGTCAAAACTAAATATTTTTAAAATTTCAAAAACTTGTGTATATAGAACTGAATTTCAGATTAGTTTGTTAACTTCCTACAACTTTAAGCCCGTATGCCACGATCTTAAATTCTGCACAGAATTATGAACAGAATTTTATAAACGGTCGCATACAAAAAATTTTATCAGGGCTTTTTTCTGTCCATAAAATTAGTAGTGGAATTTTTGATAATTATTGTGGTCGTTGATTATTGTTTACAATTTTTAACTTGGTCTTGGACTCATGAGCAAGTAATAATGCTCATATAATATTATCAAGAACATCCATATATTTATAGCCAGAATTTTGTAGAAAATTATTTGCACAGTGGTATATATTCTGGCCATAAATTTGTTCATAAAAATTCTGGTTAGAATTCGGTCCAAAATTATAGATCGTTAATTTTTTTACAAAAACACGGCTTACTATTGTATTTCATACTTATAAGTACCTAAGTATTTACTTTAAGTATCAGCATGTAGTTATTAAGACGAAAATAAGTATTTACTTGTAATTCTTGCTGATACTGATAAGTAAATGCTAGCACTTATAAGTACTTACTTATAAGTATTTACTTCTTTTTATTAATACCACCCATTACCTGAAATCCAAAAATTGTACAAAAATTAGATGTCTGAAACTTCAGTCAAAATATCCAGATGAATATTCCTCATTTAAAAGATCTGTAGCTGTTGGTGAAGCAGATATAATAAAAAACCCAGACACATGTCCTCAATATACGTGCATTAATCTTTTTTTAGCGAGACTAGACAGAAGCAAAACAAAAGTTTAGTGGACTACAATAATTTCAACGTAGTTCATTTCAATATACAGTCTGTTCGAAATAAAAGTCATATACTTGAACACTATTTACACTGTTTAAATTTCAGTTGTAGCGTATTATGTTTGACAGAACATTGGCTTTGTGATTATGAAATAATTAATTTTAAAATTAGTAAATTTATTGTAGCATCTGTTCAATGTCGACAGGAAGGCTATGGAGGAACTATGATTCTCATAAAAGATTCTTGTTAATATTAAAAACATAAAAGAATTTTCTGAAGATGGCCTTTCCGAATTAACTGGTATTAAAATCACAGTACTCAATATAATTATTATATGTATATACAGACCACCTAAAAATAATTTTCACATTTTCGTGAATATTTTGGAGAAAGTTTGTGAATCCATAACTACAAGTGCTAAACTTGTACTTTGTGGCGATTTTAACATTGCTTTTAATACAAATTCAATTGAAAATCAAATATTCACTGAATTTCTCATTTCACAAGGCTTAAATATAACAATTTTTGAAAATACTAGGCGTCATAATTGCCTTGATAATATTATTATAAACGATAATATCTATAACAATATTGCGTATGACACACAAGTGTTACACACATATCTATCTGACCACTCTGGCCAGTAGCTTGCATTAAAATTACCTACAACTGCTCCAACAATTTCTTCAAAGTTAATAAGACTTATTACCATGTCAGGATTAAATTTATTTTATAATTACATGAATAATAATATTGACTGGAGTTTCGTGAATGATGATATACCCATTAATAATATTTTTGAAAAATTTATTAATATTTGTGTAGATGCTGTAAATGTCGCATTTCCTTTTAAATCCATTAAACCATACTCAAAACAGTCTCATTGGTAAAATATTGAAAGCAAAAAGAGGTAAAAATGACAATTTATAGTACATAGTAGCAATAAATTGAAAGCCATGTGGATCATAATAAATTCAAACCGAAAAACATTTGAAAAGCAAACATCTATTACACCAGACAGCTTTAATGATTTCTTCACAAACGTAGCAGAAAATATTATTTCCAAACAGTCTCCTTCAACTATAGATCCGTTACAGATTTTATAAAACAGGTACACTGTAAATAATTCCTTTCAACTGAATGAACTTAGTTTCATTGAAGTAAGAGATATAATTAATAATCTAAGCTCTAGTAATTGTGTTGACTGTTTTAGCTTAAACAGCAAACTTATAAAATCAGTAAAATACATTATCGTTATTCCTTTAACAAAGTTACTAAATCGAGCTATTAGTCAGAATACCTTTCCTGGCATTCTTAAATTATCCCGTGTCATTCCAATTTTTAAGAAGGGGGACTGCACCGATAATAATTTTAGGCCCATACAATTATCCCCATTATGGGTAAAAATTTTGAAATTGCAATTGCAAAACAACTAAAAACATATTTTGAAGTAAACAACATCTTAAATAAATCCCAATTTGGATTCAGAACAAATTAATCAACAGAATTAGCTTTAAAAGAATTTGTGAATTATATAATTGAAGGGAATGAGAAAGGCTTTTATACCAGCGCACTATTCTGTGATTTGACCAAAGCATTTGATTGCGTCTGCACGATATCTTAATAGAAAAATTGAAATTATATAATGTTGAAGAAAATACCATCTTATTTTTTAAATCTTACTTTTCAGACGGACACCAGTACGTAGAAATAAATGGCACTAAATATAACTACTTGTCAATATACCACGGAGTTTTACAAGATTCAGTCCTCGGTCCAACACTATTTATAATTTATATGAATGATATATCCTTCTCCATCACAAACACAAATCTGATCCTGTTTGCTCTTAATACGACTGCTATAAATGCCTCTCAAGACCTCAATTATGTGATTGAACTCACAGAACATATTACTAAAGATCTACAATATTGGTTCACATCTAACAGACTCTGTATGAATGAATCCAAAACTCAACATATGATATTTTCTACAAGAGATCTTAATGCTTTCAGAAACCCTGACAGTAGTAAGTTATTAGGTTTAATCTTTGATCCTAATTTATTATGGGAAACGCATTGCAACAATCTAGACAAAAAGTTAGCCTCGGTGCTGTACCTTTTTAAAATTTGCGTGACACAGTCTCCGAAAGTACAATAAGAATGGCCTACCATTCATTGTTTGAAAGCGTCATATCTTATGGCATTATAATTTGGGGTCACTCATCCCATGCAAATAGAATTTTCGGTTTGCAGAGAAAATGTATACGAATAATTTCATTTTCCTCTTTTCGTTCAGATACTAAACCTCTATTTGTAAAATTGGGTTTACTCACGTTTTCTAGTATATATATTCTAAATAGTTTGTATTATATCAAAAGTAATCTCTGTGATTTCAAATTAAACAACGCTATACATTCATACAACACCAGGAACATTATCCTTATTTACGTCTTAATAAATCGAAATATAGTGTAAATTGCTATGCTATACAGCTTTATAATACCTTGCCTAACTTTATTCGTGATTTGAATATTAAGGAATTGAAAATTACAATAAAACAAATACTTATGGAAAATGCGCCATTTACAACATCTGAATTTATGGAAATAATGAAAAACATGTAATTTGAAAATTGTTTATTAATTTTTCTTTCGGTGTAATATTTCTCTCTTTACAGACTTGTGTAAATACTTGTATGTATATGAGCACTCAATAAATATTCTTATTCTTATTTTCAACAATATCGATAAAATCAACTTCGTTCACAGTATCTACGACGTTAACATCGTAAAAATTAGGGAAATCCGGTAAATCCATATAGATTATTGTACAAACAATAATAATAATAATAATAATAATAATAATAATAATAATAATAAATCTTTATTGCCTATACGGACAAAGGCGAGGTTCAGCCATAGGCTGTTCTTCCACCTAACCAATCACATTACAAAACAAATGGAAATAATATGTCAACATTAATTAGTAACATAAACAAAGAAATACATAACAGTAGAAATTAATATATAATAGTACCTTAAAATAATCGGTACCTGATACATGAGTTTTATTGCTATTTTGAAGTTACCAAACGATAGAGATCTCATTGACAGCGGTAATTCATTATAAAGTGTGGGTGCCAGGAACGAAAATGACCCCTTTAAATTTTGTTTTAATGAAAGAGGGAACAATATAAAAATTCTTGATACGTAAAGGGTAGTTATAGTCTTTTAATATTAATTTGTCCCATAAATATGCAGTAGTACCAGTTTATGTACCGTGGAAAGGTATGAAATTTTAGTTTTAGTCTCCATATCCATTATTTGAGCTAAGGATCTATACTGCGAGATATGTTCTTACTTACGCACATTATAAATAAACCTTAAACAAGAATTTTGAATTAATAACATTTTATACTTATCTGATTGTGTGAGATTAGGAACATACACACGAACAATAATCTAACGCAGGTAAACCTAACAAGTTTATAATTCGTAACTTTACATTAGAATTTAAATCATGCCGAAACTGGTATAACTGTCTCAGTTTTAGTCTGAAAGCAACTAATTTTTTATTTACATGTTCACTGAACTTGAGATCCTTGTCAATAAGGAGACCTACACCGTAATGACATCATTGTGTTTCAGTGTTACTCCATCTAATAAGATGTTAGGGATATTGCGATTTCCTACAATTAGTAAAGAAGATTTTGAGGCATTAATTTTTAATCCATTATTTAATACCCAAGTCCTTAACGAATCAAGCTCCTTATTAACAGTGCTCAGCGACATTATTAGGATTAATGGACGCAATAATTGAGGTATCATCTGCCGGCAAATCAGCAACATAAACTAAAAACAATAGCGGGCCTAGTATTGATTCCTGAGCAACACCTCGTTTTGAGGAAAGTAGATGAATAAACTGTTTCGACACCCAACGACATCCAAACCGAAAAGTATCTACCTTCGAAGTAACTTTTAAACCACTGAAGAGCTGCTGGAGAAAAATTATAATACTGAAGCTTGGCAAGAAGCAATCCATGATCAATCATCATGAAAAGTCAATATGAATTAGGATTGACAAAATTGATTTATCAAAGTTACATATTAATATATCTACTATGTTCAAAAGGCACGTATTTGTGCTATAACCTGGTCGAAACCCCGATTGACTATTCGACAAAATTTTATTTTTCATGATTTGATCAGAGAGGCAATAATTTGATGAATTGTAAAAACCTGATACCACACCTCTTGTTGTTCAAAAAAAAAAAAAATATTGTTTATTAAGTTATTTCAGATACCAGATATACGACACGTAAAAATAAAAGATTTAAAGTTTCATAAACGATCTTCTTATTAGTATTTTAACTAAAGGTAACCATGACGACGTTCTATTTCACGCCCGTCTTGATTCCTAACTTCTTGAATTTTTGCCCAACGAAGATGTTAGATTACGACACCGAAAAGTTGACATTGACATGCACATTATTATTACAAGTGTAAAAAAAATACATCTTCATATTAGCTATTACTAATATTTTATTTAATTTGAATCAATATTAGTTTTAAATTTAACAATAATTTGAAAAATCTTTAAAAAAAATTTAATATGAATTAACTAGAATATTTGAATAGCGTTTAATCTGAACAGCATTATTCTTCAAATATGTTTATTCAAATCAGGTAAATAGAATTTTGAATTTCAATATAGGTAAGAACTTGGGCATAGCGTCGATAAATGAGTATTACATCACAATTTATAAGACTGGTATTCGTTGGCAGCTATTATGCGTCAAGTAGCATACGTTTCTATTTCGTGTTATTAAAATGTTATAACGAAATAGGGGATTAAGCGGGTAAACCTCTATTTGAAAACTCATTTTTCCACGAAACACACGTCTCACGGAGGGAAATTGAAATGCGGAGAAGTAAATTGAAACTCGATATCGAACAGCTAAATTATAAACTAAAACTTCCTTCGAAACAGTTATTAAATATCAGTTCTTCCAGGTAAGCGGTTTTACAACCCGGAAATTTTAAATTTGATTTTTTATGGCGATTTACTATACCTTAGTATCCATAATGTGCAGTCACTTGTAACTTCAGAGATAAAAGAGTTTTCAAGTCTGTGCAACTAAATAAAGATTTCTTCCGCTAAATAGCAAAGCAATATTCAGCAGATATCCTCTTTAAATTTTGTTAAACATCATTAACCTTACTTTATTAAAAGAAATCTGTTGTGGCCAGTACAAAACCTTCCGTCAATTCGATGTACTTTATACAAATCCCATACCAAAAGTTCCTTGAAAAAGATTCTATATATCCCGTAAAATTGTAACACGAACACACTATTTTTTACAAATTTAATTACAAATAAAATTGTAGCACGAACGTACATTATGTAAATTTTAGTTAACACTTCCTCCTTCTTCAACTTTTCCCTATTTTATTAGGAGTCGCTGTTTCTTACTCTTCTCTTTTACTCGTTCATGTCCAACGCATCTTCTTGACACAGTTCTTCCTCTCACAAATTCTCTATTATATAAGTTATAAGTTCCTATCTTGAGGCGGGCTGCAACTTCGTCACTTGCGAGGGGCACTCTGTCACTTATATTACTTTCTGATCCTACGCTTTCCACTTTGGTTTTGCACTTGACAGTGACATCTGTCAATTAGAATTTTTTGAATATATCTGCTGTTTTCATAATTTTAGCAAAGCTGACTGATTTTTGAAAGTTAATCTCTCTTAATATCTCTATAACTCTATATCTATTGAATATGAAGGAAAATGTATAATCAAACCGTATAGATAATAGATATTTTTTCATTGATAATCACATAAAATGTCGAAAAATGATATTTAACTGCGTTTTTCAAGAAGAACTGTTAAGAACTTCAAATAAAGGTACTTCCGCTTGACCAATTATAACCAAAATCTAATCAGCTTTTCATATTTTTGTAAAGAAGAGGAATACGAAAGAATCATAATTTTTGGAATTATAGTTTTGCAGTTATCGTCTGAGAAATATTTGTCACACACACGGACACGCATACACACACACACACACACACACATATATATATATATACATACATACATACGTACGTACATACATACATACATACATACATACATACATACAGACATCATAAAACCAGTAAAATGGTATTGTAGGGACCATAAAACGTGCTTATTCATTTAAAACTCACCATAGAATTTTTTGGACCAAAGACAATACCTTCCTTACCTAAAGGTGACGGAAGATAAAAATATTGTAGGTATACTATTCAATGAGGTTGTTTTACATTTTTCAAAAAGTATTTTACATGAAAGTTTTTGCAATATTTTTCATAGTAATAAAAATAATATGTTTGGAAATAATTTGACAAAAAATGGCACCGGAAATAATCATGAAAAACAATCCCTCACTCCCGTGACGTGAAATTACATACAGTATATTATTCCTAGCCAATTGGAAAACAGTTTGTCCATCACCTACATTATATAAATAAAAGTTGCGTTTCGGATAACGTGACTTTTTCAAAATATTACACAAATATCAATAATTAATCGCAAAATAGAAAATAGTTCATGGATATTTCGTGACATTTTTAAATTCGAGGTTTTTAAAAAATAATATTTTTCTAAATTTAATACTTGGAAGACATATAAATTCCTGTAACAGCTCTGTTTTGACAAATTTAATTTTCTTCTCGCAACTAGAATTAAATATCAAATATAGAAATATACCTAGTCATTATTTAAATATGATATTTGTGTATCTTTTGATATTATGATACGATTACGATATGAAAACAGTACTGAGAAACTAAGAATAATTTAATCTTTTTTTTTTTTTTCAGAAATAACTTTATACAAGAACACTAAAATGTTTTAGTCCGATGTCGTATTTTAGAATTTAGAATTAAGGAACTTCGAATGGTATACTAATGACCTCTATTGGTTTGGATGGCAACACATCGGAACAATAAAAATGAATCATACAATTTGATTTAATTTGATACTCCACATTGAATGTTAATATGATATTTATAAAACAGAAACTACGAAGCTATTCTTTAACAAATTCAATAGATTTCACTGTCGGTACTCGTTGAAACATTTTAATAAAAAATATAAAAAAATAACACTAGGTAATTTGATTGATTGAATCCGTCGTTGGCACTAGGTGAAACATTTTAATGGTAAAATAATTAACACTTGGCTAAGTTTTACAAAATAAAGTTTATTATCTTTACCGCGATTTCGGCTTTTACGCCATCTTCAGAAGACTGAGAAATGTGCAAGAGAACTACATGAATATATATACAAAGATACAGGTATAAGATTATAAACTAATTTTTGGGGTCTTGGGAATTTAGAAAATCTTTTAATTGTGTTAATTGTCTGTCCGTGCCGTCAAATAGACATATGATGTCGTCGACATGGCGATACCAAAACAATATTTTTTTTTCTAAATTCAGACAACAAACTAATCAAAAAAATATTGTTTTGGTATCGCTATGTCGACGACATCATATGTCTATTTGACGGCACGGACAGACAATTAACACAATTAAAAGATTTTCTAAATTTCTTCCACGAATCAATCCAGTTTACCTTAGAAAAAGAGATTAATCGCCAACTAAATTTTTTAGATATTACAATTACACATAAGGACGATTCATTTCAATATAAAATATATAGAAAGGACACATACAGCGATAATATAATACCAAATTGTTCCAATCACCCGGAGAACATTAAAATGTCTGCATTTAACAGTCTTATCCACAGACTAGTTACGATTCCTTTATTGAAAGAAAATTTTACAGATGAATTAAACATAATTAAACAAATAGCTATAAATAACGTAAATATTGTGGACCGATTATTAGAAAACAAAATGAAAACCTCGCTTTTAATAAACTTTTATGCCGTACAACCTAGTCCTAACAACAAATATTTCACTCGGTTCAACTTTGTAGGCAAAATCAATAGAGATATTAAAAATAAATTTAGAGACACCAATATTAAACCGGCCTATTACAATAACAATACTCTAAGTAAGCTAATCAACAACAAAATTTATACAAAAAATGTTCTAGACAAATCAGGTGTATATGAAATCCAGTGTGACATGTGTGAATATAAATATATTGGTCAAACGGGTAGAAGTTTCCTCATTAGGTTTAATGAACATATGAGATCTTGGAAAAATAAAAAATCAGATTCTAATCTAGCCACACATCTTTTTGAAAACAACCACAACTGTTCAATAAAAAATTTAAAAATTTTACATTTAGAAAAGAAAGGTTCGAAATTAAATTTCTTGGAAACATTTGAAATAGACAAAGCCATTAAACGCAATGAGAAACTGATGAATAACCAAACAGATGTTCTCCACTCCGATATTTGGAAATATCCCTTAAGATGGTATTCCCAAGACCCCAAAAATTAGTTTATAATCTTATACCTGTATCTTTGTATATATATTCATGTAGTTCTCTTGTACATTTCTCAGTCTTCTGAAGATGGCGTAAAAGCCGAAATCGCGGTAAAGATAATAAACTTTATTTTGTGAAACTTAGCCAAGTGTTAATTATTTAACACTAGGTAAGTTTCAAAAATAAAGTTATATTTACTATACGTATTTCGGTCGACTAGACCATCATCAGGTAATAGTAACAGAAGAATGAATTTGTACATTTTTGCGAAAATGCAAAATCTGCACAGCAAAAGGGGAAAGTACATCTATTGACAAAAGTTGTAAAGGGATTAAAGCGGGCATATCAAAGGTTATTGGTATAGTTCAATATGCTTGTACATTAAAGTTTTGTGGTTCTTAACAGCTTTCTGGATTTCCAAAGATTCTAAGAAGTCCAATATTAATCCTTTTTTTTTACAGATATGTTTCACTGACAAATTATTGTTGTGTAACTTATGATTATTGTTAAGACAATGTTTAGCAACGTTTGAGGTCAATTTATTATTTAATAAAGCTTTTTTATGTTCGTTAAATCTGATGTTGAAATTACGACCAGTTTGGTCTAAATAAATCGCTTTGCAATCGCTACAACTAATTTAATAAACCCCACTGTTTTGGAGAATATATTTTTTAATTATTTTATTATTTACAAGCACATTTTAAAGAGTGTATGGGTTATAAAAGGATGTTTTAATGTTTTCTGAATGTAATATCTTTTGAATTTTATAACTTGTATTGACTACAAATGGTAATCTTTTATAAACAAATGGGTCCACTTCATTGGAATTTCTTGAATTATACATTAGTTTAAGTATTTTGTTTTTATTGTGGTGTTTTAATATTTTATCTACCATAGAAATAGGGTAGCCATTATTCACGGCGATATTTTTGATAATGTTTAATTCTTTATCAAAGTTTTCTTCAGATAGAGGAATATGCAACAAACGGTAAATGAAACTATGAAAAGCTGACATTTTTATATTTATAGGATGTTGAGAATCACGAGGAATAACTGTGTCGGTATAAGTATTTTTTCGGTAAATTTTAAATTTAAGTTCATGGTTAGTATATGAGACGGTAATGTCTAGAAAATTTAAGGATTTGATTGTTTCTTTTTCTAAAGTAAACTGGATATTAGCATTTAAACTATTCAAAAGGTTAAGGAACAAATCTAACTGTCTGTCTGAGCCTGTCCATGTGCAGGAGACGTCATCCACATATCTATACCAGCAAAAAATTAATTTAATTAACGGATCTGTTGATTTAAATAATAACTTTTCTAAATGATCCATAAAAATGTCAGCTAGGAGTGGCGAAAGTGGCGAACCCATAGGAAGACCATCGTTTTGTTTATAAAAAACACCATCAAATTGGAAGTAATTTTGATCTAAACAAGTACAAACTAGATTGAACATTTCTCTTGCACCTTTCAAGTTGGTTTTAATTAAATATTCTAAAATAATGTCTTTTAACGAGTTTACTGGAATTGACGTAAACAAACTAACGACATCAAAGGAAACTAGTTTCATTTTATTTGGTATAGTTGTAGATTTAGTTTTATCAATAATAAGATCGAGGCTATTTTTAACAGTATAAATTCATTCTTCTGTTACTATTATCTGATGATGGTCTAGTCGACCGAAATACGTATAGTAAATATAACTTTATTTTTGAAACTTACCTAGCGTTATTTTTACCTCCCGCTACCCTTGGTAACTGAGGTATAGGGATCGTGCTAAAAAACACATATCGAGATTTTAGTAAATGACCACGTTTTAAGTTCCCTAGAATCCATTTTTAACATTTTCACGATGATGTCTGTATGTGTGTATGTGTGTGTGTATGTGTGTGTGTATGTGTGTGTATGTGTAGGGATTTTGTCTTCACTCTAACTCAAATACTATAATTCAGAAAATTCTGAAACCTCGTATTTCCATCCCATTCTAATATGAATAGAAGCCATTAGATTTTGGTGTAAATCGGATAACCGGAAATGGCACTTTACCTGAAGCTCATAAAGGTTTTTCTTCAAAAAATACCATTAAATGCCATTTTTTTGCATTTTATGTAAATTAAAGATTATTGAATTTTCTACTGGAATACATTAATACTTTTTCTATATATTTTACACATAAATTTAAAAATAATTTTTTTTATTAGTCGCGAAGCCTAAGATAAACACAATAATTCGTTTGTTACACAGTTCATATTTCAAATGAATGTAACTGACAGTTAATGTCACTGTCAAAAAACTAATCACTTCAAATTAATAATAGGGACATTTTAAAAAGAAAATAGTAAATAAAGCAATAGTTTTCTGCAATGGAACAGTTTGCAGCGGTAGTAAATACGTAAGTATGTATTTAAATTAATAAAAATTCAATAGCGGGAGGTTTTGTGTTGGCCACATCAGATTTTTTATATTTTCTATTCTTTGACAGTAAATTTGACATGTTGCTCAAATTATAGCAAGGAACATGATTTCTTTAATTAGTGCGCGTCCACCTCAAATCATATATGCTCCTACTAAACCCTGACATCTAATTCAAAAATCCCAATATAATTATAGGATTTTGATATTAGGGTGATAAAAATGCAACAACGGACACAGCCTTAAAATACTCGTGTTTATTAACAGTTTTTAGAATTCAAGTGAATAAACGTTTAAATTTTTATAGAAAAAACTTACTTGCGGTAATTATTCTTTATTTTCAAAATGTAATAAATAATAATTTAACTGATGTAGCAGAAACCCATAGATCGGGTGTCTACTTGAAATCTGTTATAATGGGGAATACAATATTCAATTTTTTTTTTATTTTGCTGTAGTTAGTTACTTATTAATTTTAGACTATAATGTGTCAAATAAAGTTGCGGACAATAAAATTTTCACCTACACTGAATTGTTAGAATAATACTATAGAATTATTTCCAGATACGAAGAAATAATTCATGGAATTCAGAGAGATTTCATAGCTCAGTTGGGTGAGCATCGTATCAACCATACAAAGGTACTGAGTTCAAATTAGTATATTTTTCACAAAATATTTCTTCGTATTTAAATAATTGAATCGTTCGCGGGTCTGAATGTTACAAACCCAATGTCATATGTATTCAATCAAAGAAATATTTGTAGTGAATTCATTTTTCAGAATTAAAATATTATATTAAATACAAATTATTTATAAACAAATACGGGTAATAGATACACTCTAATGTTAGTTATTAATCAACAATAATTAATATTTATTCCAATTACAAATAATTATAAAAAACAAAATAATAACTATATTACGTCTAGCGCATATAAATTGGAACAGAATTCGTCCGCAGAATTAAATATTTATTTTTCGATCAAAATATCATCCGTAATTTTTTATGAGAACATATTTTTGAGTAGGTCATGAAAGAAGAAATTAAAACTTATTATTTATATGTCAAAGTAAAAGCATTTTTAAAATGGTACGAGGAAAACCTTTAATTTCTGAAATGCGTAATTCCATTGTTGTTGCGCATAAAAACGGACTTTCTGGGCATAAAATTGCAAAATTTTTAAGTATTCCTCAAAGGACGGCGAGGAACATAATTTCGCAATTAAAAATTACGGGAAATATTAATAAAAAAAATTAAAATTGGCCGCCTTTCTAAGATTGCGAAAAGAGATGAACGAGTTTTCTGGGCACTTATTAAAGAAAATTGCAGAGTTTCTGCCCGAAAAATGGCTGTTAAATGGTCAGATTCGGTTTTAAAATTCTCCAGTGACGAGCCGCCACTGCATCTGACATCAAATGAAAAAAAGCCCTTCGAACGACTCCAGTCCGCACTATTCCCAACTTAAAGATAAAAATTACAGAAATCTGGAACAATTGTACATGAGAATACTGCACATCATTACTAGAACCCATGCTAATGGTTCATTTGATATGAGCCAGATATAATTCTTTTTTCCTTTTTTTAACAATTGGTGTAAATAGAATACAAATTATATTTTGTTAATTAATTGCTAGAACTATAAGGTATTTAATACACTTATTTGTTTTTTATAAATAATTTGGGTTAAATAAATTTTAATTTTGAAAAATAAATTTTGTGTTTATATTTTTTTTAGTCCAATATGTATGCGACTGGGCTCGTATAATAAAATATTAAACAGTTGAATATATAATTATTTACAACTTTACTTCTTGATAAAAACGTTCTTTATATAAACCAGAACATAATAAATAGTAATTCATTAATTACGAAATATCTTTTTTGTCGTGACATTAAAAGCGCGGTTTTTGACAGATTACTGTCTATAAAATATCACTTTTACTACGTAGACAATAAAATTATTTTTACTGCAGGTAAAATATCTCGACTGCGGTATGAATAAGGTGTTAACAATTACTCGAAATCTCAGTCAAACAGCACTTATGTATTCTTACAACACCGACGTTTCGATGCACACTTACACCTTCTTTAGGGTAGCAAGACCTTATAAAATATTACATGCCACATACACAAAATACATTTACATTTACAGCAACCGCACAACTAACATAAAGTAACCGTTTAACAAACGCATAGCAAAATTATATCAAGGCGATAACTTTAAAAATATGTATTAAAAATAATCCCCAAATTAACATTAATTGTAAATTCGTCAAAAAGTGTGTTCAACACGGCACTAAACATAGAGTTGCAGCTTCGGCAGCATTCATTGCCTCGGCATGAAACGACAGCCTCTACTGTAAATCTGGTATTTTAGTGCCCAGTTGAACAAATGACTATTTATGACACCAGTGTTAAATTGTGCGACAGATCATTGTTAATGACGAACGGAACAAACAAATCGACATATTTAACACTTATGTCAAAAAATTATTAGAAATGCAAATTTAAATGTGGATATAGAATAAATAGTGTATGATATACGTATTAAAAGGGATTTTAATTTGTTTGAAGATTTCGACCACTCTGCTCCTTTCTCACAAAATAAAATGTAACTTTTAACAGATATCATTCATAACTATTACCGACAGTTCAAACGGTATGCTATTATATGTAATTTTATTTCAATTTCATAGCTACCAATACAAATGAGCAATTTTTACAAAATTTCAATTTCGGTATTTCAGGTTACAAAAGGTACAAAATAAAAAATGATTAGTGGCTTGGATGAAGAATTTTATTTCTACTACTTATATTTGAGGACATTATTTTATTTTGCTTTGTTTTTGACACGTGTCAATTTTTAGTAGTTTTTTTAGAGTAATAAATTATAGCCAACCACTGGCGGAGGCAAGTCAGCTCAATTTTGGTGCTGGTTCCAAGCCCAGGTAAATGGTGAGGGTGGGTGGCAAAAAGGGCATGCGGTCATAAAATTTACGCCAAGAACAAATATGGAAAGTGTAGTAAGTCGATTAGGGCTGCTCTGTCATAGATAGACGGGATTGAGGAAAATAGTCATCAGAATTGGAATTCTAAACGTCAGGAGTATAACAGGTAGAGGTAAAGAGCTTGCTGATCTCATGATAAGAAGGAAGATTAATATCCTTTGTATAAAAAAAAAAAACAAGATGGACGCGTAACAAGGCCAGAGAACTAGGCGAGAGATGTAAGCTTATTTACAGTAGAGCCAACAGAGAAGGAAGGAATTGTGTAGGAATAATCTTAAAAGCAAAGGTAAATAACTAGTGGAACCAACGATCAAATGGTGGAAGCTAAAGGGGAAAGATCTGGCAAATACCTTTAAAATTAGGTCTTACGGGGTATACTATCTAGAGAAAAGGCTAATGACTGGTGGGAGACCAACAAAGGTGATTATGAGAGCTGGTGAACAAATCCTCGTGAAAACATCTGAGAAGGACCCTCCGGTCAAAAAGAAAGCGTGGTGATGGAACGGTGAAGTGCAAGAGATCAAGGCTAAGAAAGAAATTAAAAAGATATTTGACAGGGCAAGTTGTGAGTCATATAGGAAAGAATATAAAAGAAAAAAGAAGGGGGCGAAACGGGCGGTGGCAATAGCAAAATCAAGAGCAACGAGGAGTTGGATACACCTGAGCGAGTTAAAAGGCTGTACAGCATTGCAAGCGCCAGGGATAAGGACGCAAAGGACTTCACTCACGTGCGGCAAATAAAGGGTGCAGACGGGTTAGTACTTAGGACTGAGGAAAACTTTTAAATATTTTAACAACTTATTAAATCAAGAGCGCCAAAGGATTGACAAAGGAAGAGATACGGCGAGTGATAATTTAACATCTGGGAAAGTACGGGAGGAAGTCCTTGAGGCATTGAACGGAATGAAAAACGAAAAGGCCATAGGGCCAAATGGTACACCAGCAGAGATATGGAAGACTCTTGGTGTAGTACCACATACATTAAACGTTTGAGAGAAAATAATATAACGAAGATTGAGAAATGAAATATCGATCTAGAGAAAGCATACGACACATTGCCTAGGGAGGAGATGTGGAGATGTATGAGGGATATTATGAAACGTACACCAGAGTAAGAACAAGTATAGGTTTAACAGAACGCTTTCCTGTGACAGCTGGTGTTCATCAAGGATCCGCGCTAAATCCTTATCTATTTAATATAATATTGGATGTGCTGACGGAAAGGGTGAGAGATCAGGTTCCTTGGAATATGCTCTTTACAGATGATATTTTTTTGGCGGATGAAAACAAGGAAAAAGTGGAAGAAAAGCTGGAAAAGTGGATGCAGGTCGTTGAGGATGGAGGTCTTAGGACCAGTAGAACGAAAACCGAATACCTGTGGTTCGGAGGATATGAAAATAACGGGGATTTTTGAAAGAAAGATTGGTTCGAACTGAGGAGTTTAAATACTTAGGCTCTTATGTCACTGAAAAAGGGGAACTGGACAGGAAAATTACTCACAGGATCCAAGCTGATTGGATGAACTGGAAGAAGATGACATGAGTGTTGTGCGATAAGAGAATTGGAAGTAGGACAAAAGGAAAGATATTTAAAGTGGTTGTTAGGCCAGCCACGATATATGGCAGTGAAATATGGCACATAAAGAGGTTTGAAGTCAGTGAGATAAGAATACTAAGGTGGAAGATGGGTAAAACACGAAGAGATAAAATTCAAAATAATGCAATAAGAGAAATAGCTGAAGTTGTAGAGGTATCAAGAAAGATTCGGGATAGAATGTTACAATGATTTGGGCATGTAATGAGGAGGGATGAAGACTATGTTGGATGAAGACTATGTTGGAAGGAGGGTAACCGAAATGCTGGTGGTGTGTCGAAGAGGAACAGGGAGGCCAAAAAGAAGGTGGAAGGATTGGGTGTTAGAAGATTTTAAAGAGAAAGAGATGTGTGAGGATGATGCGCTAGATAGGAATGAGTGGAAAAGGAAAACAAGAAACAGCGACCCCATATTAAATACAAAAATAACATTGTATTCCCTAATAGATTTCAAGTAGACACCCAATATGTACGTTACAGGTAAAAATTATTTTTAATGCCCTAAACCTTGTTTATTCTTTATAAAATCATTGTAGACTTTTTCGACCAAATACAATCCTTCTCTTATCTACACCTAACTTGAATTCTAATTTAAATTGGTCAACATATTTCGAGTCTTGTCATTTTGCTCATGTTAGAGCAGAAGTCTCCTGAAAACGTTTATTGTACAGTGAGATGTTCCACTTTTCTTTTTCTTTGCTCTGATCGAAATAATAAGAAAAAAATATATTATATACTAAACTTCACAAAAATTGTCATTAAAAGTTCAGATATCGGCACTAAAGTAATACGACGAATTCAAGCAAATGCAGTGTTGCCAACCTTATAGTAATTAATGCACATATAAGTTAATTTGGGTATGTGTACGAGATATAATAGTAAATTTGGACGTAAAATGACAAAAAAATGTATGTACATACAAAGAGAACGAACTAAACAAGTCCGATGAAGAAGATTGAAATAATCCATGATTTTAAGTGTTTTTTAATAATAATAATAATAATAATAATAATAATAATAATAATAATAATAAATAATAATAATAATAATAATAATAATAAATAATAATAATAATACTAATAATAATAATAATAATAAATAATAATAATAATCAATAATAATAATAATAATTAATAATAATAATAATAATAATAATAATTAATAATAATAATAATTAATAATAATAATAATAATAAATAATAATAATAATTAATAATAATAATAATAATAATTAATAATAATAATTAATAATAATAATAAAAATAATAATAATTAATAATAATAATAATTAATAATAATAATAATAATTAATAATAATAAAAATAATATTAATAATTAATAATAATAATAATTAATAATAATAATAATAATTAATAATAATAATAATTAATAATAATAATAAATAATAATAATAATAATTTTTTTTAGGGTTTATGGCATCGACTACTATGGTCATTAGCCTTTACCTCTAGTTAGAATTGAAGTGTATTTTATTATTATTATTTTCTCGACGTCACATACACTTTAATATATATATATATATATATATATATATATATATATATATATATATATATATATCTATCACAGATAGTATCACAGTACGTTTAATGCCCGTCGGCAATGTCAGAAATTAAGATGTATTTGGACGTAGACACAACATATAATTAAAAGATAATAAATAAATCAATAAATAAATAAATGAATAAATAACACAATCTAATAACGTTCTAAAACCATTATATCTCTCGATATAGGTCACATGCTTTGAGGAAGTTTAGAACTTCCTTGATTTTCCCGTGGTCTGTCAACATTTCAGCTATGTTTCTACCGAAACTATACAATCGTCTCACCGGATCTAACGCTGGGCAATCGACTAGAAAGTGCTTCACAGACATAGGCACAAGACATTAATCACATAGGCGAGGATTTTGCCTTGTTAGTCTGTGCATATGTGTCAGCCCAGTGTGGCCTAGGCGTAGCCGGTGGACTTTGATCAGTTCTGAGCGTAACAGACCTTTCGGAAGGTCCACTGGTGCAAATGATTCGCCGCATATTGTTTTCAACCCTTTCCCACTCAATTTGCCATTTAGAAGATAGCCTCCGGTATAACTGATTCCTGACGTCCGTATACTTGAGGACAAGCGTCTCCGGATAGTCCAGCTCCACTGCCCTGCGTGCTGCCTCATCTGCTAATTCATTACCCTTTAGCCCAACGTGACTACGGACCCATAGAAACGTGACCCTTTTTCCGATATCGTCCAGATGTTTTATGGATGATAAAATCATCTGAATGATTGGGTCATCGGAATAAGGGTTCTGAATCGCAGTGAGAATGCTAAGTGAGTCGCTGACTATAAGGAACTCGACGGAGTTCCTCTTGTATACGGCGTACATTATGGCTTGCCATATGGCGTATGCCTCAGTGGTGTACACGGAGATATCTTGAGGCATCGACCATGAGTGGGGTATCATGTCGGCTACTAAAGCCGACCCAGTACCATGTTCAGTTTTCGAACCATCGGTATACAGGACGTTACAATTTCTGTAACCGTCCAGTATAGCTAGGAACTTCTGTTTAATGAGGATAGCAGGGGTCTCGTTCTTATCCACTCCGATAAGATCTTGGATTACTCGGACTTGTGGTACAGTCCACGGTGGTATTTCCAAGAATCCTATCTGGGTAACGTCCGGTATGACGTACCGCAAGTCCTCCAGAAGTTCGCTAGCTCGTGCACACAGTGGCCTACATAGAAGCTGTGACCTGTATCTATTATGAAATAAGATATTAAAATTCTTATGGCTGCATTGTGCTCTGATCTTACATATGTAGGAGGCAACCTACTTCGCTCTTCGAATACTAAGAGGAGCTAAACCCGACTCACAGCAAAGGTTTGCTGTAGGCGTACTAGGGTAGGCACCGATACAATATCGGATGCCTAGATGGTGTACCGGGTCTAACGTTCTCATAAGTGTCCTCGAGGCGGACGAGTAAACAATGCAACCATAATCGATTTTTGATAAAACAAGGGACTGGTATATGCGTAGTAAGGTTCTTGGCTCTGCACCCCATCTAGTGCCGGCTAGCAACTTGATGAGGTTCAAGGTGCGAAGACATTTCACCTTGAGCTCCTTAATATGTTCTCTCCAAATAAGTTTGGAGTCGAACGTCATGCCAAGAAACTTTACGCTCTCCTTACACCTTATACCGTTCCCGTTCATGGTAAGATAGGGCTCGTAATGTGGTCTGTTTAGCTTACAGAAATGTACACAACTGGTTTTTTCGTAGGAAAACTTGAATCCAATACCTTCAGCATTGTCCACCACCTGATCGACTGCTCTCTGCAGTTCCCTGTTGATGTCTTCCATTCTTTTAGCAGAGTAAAAGATGGCGAGATCATCAACATAGAGGGACACCTCTACTGTATTGCTGAGGTTGGAAACAAGGTCATTTACCGCTATAGCGAATAAAATGACGCTTAGAGTCGAGCCTTGTAATACGCCGTTCTCCAATGTCCTTGAAGAGGACAGGCTAGTACCAACTCGAACCCTAAACTTGCGGTCATCCATAAAAGATGAAATGAATAGCGGTAAGTTACCACGAAAACCCCAATTGTGCAATTTCTCTATAATGTCGTACCGCCATGTCATGTCATAGGCCTTTTCTAGGTCGAAAAACACTGAGACCAAGTGTTCCCGATTTTTAAACGCCATGCGTATTGAATGTTCTAGGTGCACTAGTTGATCGGTCGTAGAACGGTATTTGCGGAAACCAGATTGGTGCTCACCGAGCAGTTTGCTCGATTCGAGACACCACATTAACCTGTTCTTGACCAGTCGTTCAACTAGCTTCCCTAGACATGATGTAAGGCTTATAGGCCTATAGCTTGACGCGCGAAGAGGATCTTTTCCTGCTTTTAGGATAGGGACTATTATAGCCTCTTTCCACATTGCAGGATATACGCCAACAGAACACATTCGATTGAATGCCAGAACACATTCGACTGAATGCCGAGAGAAGGAGCAATTTGAACTCAGAAGGTAAGTGTTTTAGCATCTCATTGCAGATATCGTCCTGTCCTGGTGATGAAGAGCGCGATTCAGAGATTGCCTGATCTAGTTCCAGTATAGTGAAAGGAAAGTTGTAGATATAAGCTTCGGGTGGACTGAAGTCTAACTCCCTTTCCCTTTCAGCCTTAGTAGCTCGGAAGTCCGGGTTATAGTTCTCCGAACTACTGGAACTCTCAAACTGATCGGCTAGCAGTTCAGCAATGTGCTCTGAATCAGTTGTTATGCTGTCTTCATCCCATTTCAGATACGTAGGAGAGTAGGAGAGGAGTAACCCCTTCCTGTGATGCGGTTTGCGCGACACCATACCTCCTGTGTAGTTGTATCAGACGAGATGCCTGATACATACGTGTTCCAGGATTCTCTGTTACTCTCTAGCATTACTTTACGAGCAAAAGCTCGGGTCCTTTTAAAATCAATGAGGTTATCCTGTGTAGGATTCCTCTTAAACTTATTAAAAGCTGACTTCTTCTTTCTTACAGCGTCCTGGACTGCTGCATTCCACCACGGTATAATCCGTTTTACGGGTTTGACCGTAGTGCGAAAAACAGCCGCTTCAGCAGCTTGCAGGATACTTTTCATCAGCGTGGCTATATCATGGAGAACATTATCTGTAGGAACTGGATATTCTAGTGCTGGTGTGAATGCAGGCCAGTCAGCCAGTTCATAAGAGCAATTTCTGGGGATTCCAGGATTTGCTCGATGATTCTGCCTCGTGGATCTCTGTACGCTGATCCCCAAATCTCGTTGTGGGCGTTGAAATCTCCCATTAGCAGTATCGGTGGCGGCAGTTGTTCGAAGATATGAAGAATATCATCTTTGTTCCAGTTAGCATCAGGTAAGTACAGATTACATACCGTCAAGTTTACTGGAACTGATATTCTAACTGCTACTGCTTGCAAGTGGGTGACCAGAGATATTGGTTCAAAGCGTACGTTTTGCCTTAATATAATGGCAACACTTCCTCTTACCCTGATGTTGGGTTCTATATCCTTCCGTACTACATAATAGTTCCTAAGGGCATAAGGCTGACCTGGTTCAAAGTGCGTTTCTTGCAGACACATAGCTAGAGGGTTATGCTCTGCAAGAAGTGACTTAAGACCACAATAGTAGTAAACGCATCCTCTTATGTTCCATTGGATGATGTTCTCCATGAAAGTAATGAAATATAATAAAAAATATGGGAAAAATGAAAAACTAAGTTTTCATTTTCCTCGCTTTCCCCTTTGGCCATCCTTTACCTCTCTTTCTGGCAGGCTGAGAGGTTTGCGAAGAGGCGGAATAAACCGAGGAATCTCCATCGGAAGATAATCCTCCCTCTTCCTCACCTCTCTTCCTCTTTTCCGACAACTCGAATGGTGTCGGGCTACTCGCCCGTTTGGGAGGTACCCGTGGTAAACTTACCACGGGTTTCGGAAAACTGTCTTTGGTGACGAAGACAGTTTTCAGAGCTGCTACCAGGTGCGGCAACAGCTCTTTTACGAAGGACGTAGTGTCCGTCTTGGTTGCGATCGTGCTGCTAGTGGCTGCTGAAAATGAAACTCCTGGAGTAGGAGTTCTTACTACGATCTTTTTTCTCGCTACAAAGTATGGTATGTTCTCGCGGGTTTTAATTTCCTGTATCGCCATTTCTTGTTTGAAGATTGGGCAATTACGAGATCTTGCTGAGTGATTGCCTTTACAATTAACACACTGTAAAGGTTCCTCGCAGCTTTTGCCCTCATGCATGTCCTTCCCGCATACGCATACTTGAGCGTTTGTGCACCGAGTGGAAGTGTGCCCAAAACGCTGGCATTTAAAGCATCTCATAGGTGCAGGTATGTATAGCCGCACTTTGAGTGCATAAAAGGCGATTTTTATTTTGTCAGGCAGAGTTGGCATATTGAACGTGAGAATATGGTTAGGTGTGTCCACCAGCTCACCATTCTCACGTTTCTTGATTTGCCGGACGTCTATTATACCCTGCGCTCTGAGTTCAGTACACACTTCCTCAACGGTACAGTTTAAAAGATCCTTACAGTAAACTACTCCTTTGGAGTAGTTCATAGTCCTATGTGGTACCACTTCTATATCGAACGTTCCAAGTTTTTTCATTTTCAGCAGCCTTTCAGCTTGAGAAGCTGAAACCGTTTCGATGAACAATCCCTCTTTGATTTTTCTAATTGATTTCAAAGTGCCGATTGTTTTGTTCCCAGAATGGGAACTTTTGTTTTGTATCGGGGTTTTCTCCCCGGGAGTTTTTACCGCCCCTCCTGACGTGCCTTTTTTACCGGCCGGCTTGCCGCAGTTAAGTTCCCCCTCTTTAAACATGGTTGATGTTGGTTGTCCAGCGCATCGTGTGAGAAGGAGCGGGTCGGAAAAAAGTTGGGAACGGGTATACCCTCGGACTACATGTCCTACCCTAGTTCCCTGAGGCCCAACTTACGAGGTGTGTTCAAAAACTATCGCGAATTTTGAATTTTCGCGGGTTACGTATATTCGAATTTCGATCTTTTTGTGGCTTTATGTTGGTACTCATGTCTCTCACTTATGTCGACAAGCTCGGCCATTTTGAATGTTCACTTAATTGTTGACAGCTGCTTTGCTTGCACGTGTTTTGGATCGTCTTCGATTTTTACCTATTCAAAAAAATGGAACAAAGAACCTGTATCAAATTTTGTGTGAAAAACGAAATTAAGTGCGCGGATGCATTCCGAATGTTGACTGTGGCATACGGAGAAGCTACCTTGGACCAAAGCAACGTTTATCGGTGGTACAAAATGTTCTCAGAAGGCCGAGAAGATGTGAACGACGAAAAGCGTGCCGGACGCCCGAGCACTTGAACAACAGACGAAAAAATTAATGAAGTGGAGAAAATGATATTGGCCAATCGTCGAATCACCGTTAGAGAAGTTGCTGAGGACCTAAACATATCGATTAGCTCGTGCCATTCGATTTTTATCAATGATTTGGGCATGAGACGGGTCGCCGCGAAATTTGTACCAAAATTGCTCAATTGCGACCAAAAACAGCATCGCATGAACATTGCTAATGAGATGTTGGACTCTGTCCGCGACGACCCAAATTTGCTCCAGAGGGTCATAACTGGTGACGAATCGTGGGTTTATGGTTATGACGTGGAAACCAAAGTTCAATCATCTCAATGGAAGCTGCCGCACGAACCAAGACCGAAAAAAGCGCGCCAAGTTCGGTCGAATGTGAAAGTTTTGCTGACAGTTTTCTTCAATTGCAGGGGCGTGGTGCATCATGAGTTCTTGCCACAGGGTAGAACGGTCAATAAGGAATATTACCTGCAAGTTATGCGCAATTTGCGCGAAGCAATCCGCCAGAAACGCCCGGATTTGTAGAAGAACAAAAATTGGCTTTTGCACCACGATAACGCCCCTGCTCACACATCGTTGCTTGTGCGCGACTTTTTAGCCAAAAACAACACACTAATGATGCCGCAGCCACCGTATTCCCCAGATCTGGCCCCCTGTGACTTTTTCTTGTTCCCTAAACTGAAGAGGCCCATGAAAGGACGACGTTACGCTACGCTTGACGAGATAAAGACGGCATCGAAGGAGGAGCTGAACAAGATAAAAAAAATGATTTTTTGAAGTGCTTTGAAGATTGGAAAAACCGTTGGCACAAGTGTATAATATCTCATGGGGATTACTTTGAAGGGGACAAAATAGATATTCATGAATAAATAAATAATTTTTGAAAAAACACAAAATTCGCGATATTTTTTGAACACACCTCGTATGTTCGTTTAACCGGCCCTGGAATACATGGACGGGCCGGACTCGCTCGGCGCAGAAGGGGTTCCGACACCCCAACCCATCTCACACTTCCCGATCAGGGCCCGAAGTGGCTGGCTCCTGACTCCTGTAGCATCCACGTTTCGGCAGTGCGAGGCACACATCAACCCTTCCACTCTGAGGCCGCAGGGGGACTAACCCATTCCAACCCAACCATTCGGCGACAGAGCTTCCGGGTACTCCCCACGCTTCCGCTACAGTGCCGATCAGCATGTCCACGAACATAGCAAGGTCGGAAACCAAGAAGAGAGGTTTTGGGGCCCGTTAGTTTCACCCTCTGCTGGCGACAGGGGGTTATTCAGCCACCCCACCACGACAAGGTGGGCCCACGGGGGAGAATAATAATAATAATTATAATAATAATAATAATAATAATTATAATAATAATAATTATAATCAAAATAATAATAATAAAAATAATAATAATAAAAATAATAATAATAATAAAAAATAATAATAATAAAAATAATAATAATAAAAATAATAATAATAATAAAAATATTAATAATAATAAAAATAATAATAATATTAATAATAATAATATTAATAATGATAATAATAATAAGAATAATAATAATATTAATAATAATAATAATATTAATAATAATAATAATAATAATATTATTAATAACAATAATAATAATAATATTAATAATATTATTATTATTAATAATAATAATAATAATTAATAATAATAATTAATAATAATAATAATAGTAATAATTAATAATAATAATTAATAATAATGATAATAATTAATAATAATAATTAATAATAACAATAATTAATAATAATAAAAATAATAATAATAATAACAATAATAATTAATAATAATAATAATAATAGGTTTTATTTGTTAAAAGCATGAGAGCTTGTACACAAGATTGAAAGTGAACAAATTTAATTACAAATAGTATATAGTATAAATTGTTTACAGTTTTGAAGCTAAAGAAAAATGTTGTATTATATTATTATATCCTGTATGTGAACTTAAGTCTAATTAAGTGAATTAAGAATGATCAAAATTTTATATTCAACTTATAACTATTCATCTAATGCAAAAGCACGAAATTTAATTGCATTTAACGTATAAAAGTATATTTTTTTAATTATGTTAATGTCTTTCCCAGAAAATAATGTTTGAAAGTAATTGTCTTTATTGATATTATGTAGATTTCGTAAGTAGTGTTCCCTCACTGCGGATAAAATTGGACAGGTTGCTATGAAGTGGTACAGGTCATCTTTTTCGTGGGTGTTACATATTGGGCAGATATTTGATGCACTAAATTTACGTACACTTCCATTAAAATACAGAACTGTGTCACTTGTGTTCGCCACTCTGATTTGTGAGAATACTCTTATCATTTTGTAATTTAGGTTGTATATCGTGTTTCGCGTTTTACTGTTAATTCGGATGTTTTTATACTCGATTGAATATCTGGATTTGTTTATTCTGTCCGTATCTTTATTTTAGAGGTAACACTTATATGTCCATAGGATGTAGTCCATATTTCTCTTCAGATTACCCACACTTTGGTTTAACCACATATTTTGTAAATTTAGTTTATTTAATGTATTTTTTAATACACTGCACCAGTTATACTTATTTAATCGTTCGTTTACGTCAAGTGTTTGAATTTTATTGTAGCACATTTTTGGGTATTGAGAGTCACTCATTTTTAAAATCTGTAGCCACCAATTAAGTGTTTGTTTTAGTATTTTAACGGCAAGATTAAGTTCGCCTGTTTCCCTGCGCATTATGTAGTTGGGCGTTGTCTTTGGCCAGTTAAATAATTTCTTGTAGAAGTTTGTTTGCACTTTTTCTATTTCCTCTTCGGGTTGTAAGCTCCAGATTTCACTGGCGTATAATGCTGTTGGTACAGTAATTGTACTGTATAGTTTTAAGCGTGTTTCCCAGTTATCTGCTTTCGATATGATCATAATTCTTCTTATGTTTGCTGAAGCGGCATTTGCTTTGCTTATCCTTTCTTTATATGTCTTATGTAATCCTGAAGAGACAAAATTGATTCCCAGATATGTATATTCTTTTACAATTTCGATATTTTCTCCTTGACATTTGTATTTTATAGTTTGCTTTGGTGTCATCCCTCTGTGGAATAATAAAATTTTTGTTTTGTTTGTATTAATTTTTAGGTCGTTGTTCTGTGCGTAACGTTCGAGTGTATTTAGTTTTTGTTGTACTTCTACTTGTGTGTTTGCCAGTATGACTATGTCGTTAGCATATAATATTGTTAATATGTCATTTGTATGGTTCAAAGGTATTCCAAAATGTCCATTTTCCCTCAAGCAGTTTTCGAAGTCATTTATGTATATTGCGAATAGTATTGGGCTCAAAGAGTATCTCTGAAGTACTCCTTTGTTTATTTCGATTTTGTTTGACAATTCAGTTTTTACGCTAATCTGGACGGTCGCTTGAGAATAAATATTCTGTATGATTCTTATGAGTTTTGTACTGATTCCAGATTGATACAATTTTGTCCATAATTTGTCCTGATTTATGCTATCAAAAGCTTTTGACATATCGACAAATATAGAATACATTTTTTTATTGTTGTGTGTACATAGTTGTGCTAGACAGTTCAAGGTAAAAATGTGATGTATGACGGACCTATTTTTCCTAAACCCGGCTTGGTTTTCAGCGAGTATGTTCATGTGGTCTACCCAGTTTGAGATTCTGTTTGACAATATATTTGTGTAGACTTTTATTATCATATTCAATAGTGCTATGCCTCGGTAGTTCTCTGGATTTAGTTTATCGCCTTTTTTGTGAAGCATTGTCATTTTTGCATTTGCAACTGATGGTGGGATTTCTTCATTATTGAACCATGTGTTTATCATTTTAGTTACATAATCAATTCCTTTTTCTGGTAGATATTTTAGAAATTCATTTGTTATTCCATCTGGTCCTGGACTTTTATTATTTTTCAATGTGTTTAGTCCTCTTTTTATTTGTAATTTTGTGATTTTTGAGTCTTGATAGTGGTGATAAGTGCCCAAGAATTTTGTTGTGGGTATTCTAGTACATGTGAACATATTTGTGTAATGTTTAGTGAGTTCAGAGATGTTTATTTCAATATTGTTTGTTTCTCTTTTGTTTAGTTGTTTTACTGTTTTCCAGGAAGTTGTTGGGTTTTTTATGTCATCCATGTTGTTTTTTAATTTTTGTTTATATTGGTTTTTACTTTGTTTTATAATGTTTTTGTATTCTTTTTTATTCTTGTGTATTCTGTTAAGTTTTGTTCTGTGCATCCTTTTTTAATGCATTTTCGGTGCGCTTTTCTAAGTTCTGTCTTTAGCGTTTTACAGTCTCTATTATACCATTGTTTTTGGCGTTTTGCAGATTTTTTTATCATTTATTACCTTTGCCATGTTTAGTGTTTGTGCTGCGTCCCATATGGTATTTATCAGTGAGTCATAAGTTGTTTCTTTTGTATTAATTAATTCATTAACTTTTTGTTTGTATTTTTCTTGTAGTTCTGCATTCCAATTTAGCTTTGTTGTTGTGGTGCTGGCCAAGTGCGTATGTACAGCACTATTTTCGAAATGAGGAAATTTTATTTGTATGGGGAAATGGTCTGAGATGTGTATATCCTTTAGGACTTCAAAATCTTGAATTTCATTTAGAGCTGTGTCATTTGCCCAAACAAAATCTATGGTATTTTTGTTTGTTCCGTTTATGTAGGTAAATTCAGCTATTTTATCGTTCTCTGATTGTCCATTTAACACGAAAAATCCCTCTGACTCTAAAATTTCGGTTAGTTGTCTGCCCTTACTATTTATTGTTGGGTCTATGGTTTGGCGTGTATATTTGAAGTATGTGTTATAAAATGTGATTTTTTCACTCTGATTTAAATTCCCTATTCTTGAGATAAAGTCTCCTGTTAGTATAAGGCTGTTATTTGTGTGATGTTCATTTAGTTCTTTTAGCATGTTTTGTAATTGCTCTATTAATATGTTAAATTCATATTGTTGAGATAGGTAGCAAAATATGAGGGTGAAACTTTCGTTGGTATTTTTATGTTTGAAGTTTGTACAGATCCAGTGTGGTGTAATTTCAATTATGTTTACTCGGAGGTATTTTTTGTAGAAACTTAACAGGCCACCACTAGCTCGTCCTCTGCTTGCTGTTTTTGAAGCTTTAGATTCTATGTAATGAAGATTATTTAAATCTTGTGGTATTGTTTTTAAATTATTTTGCAGTCAAGTTTCGCATAGACATATTATGTCATTGCTTAAAATTGTGTTCTTTTCTTCCCTTTCCAAGTTAAACAATTTACTAAACCCTTGCATATTCCACGAAATAATACTTTTATATTTTGGTATATTTTCAGTTATGTTTGTGACATCTTCGTTTCGCCTATTAAGTTTTTTGACTTTTTGTAAAAATATCTGGTAACTTTTTCTTGCTTATTTTTATTTTGTGCTGCGACCTCCGGTGGGGATGTGGCTTTCCTTTTTTCTGAGCTTATTTGTTTTTTTTTTGTTTGTGTTATTTTTAGGTGTTATTTTTCCTTTTTGTTCGTATTTTTTATTTGGATGTATAGTACCGCTTCCATTTTTATCTTCGTCTTCTTCTTTATCTTCATTATGCTCAGGTAGTGATGTCCTGTAATGCTGCCAGATAATCATTTTCATCTAGTTTGAGTTTTAATGTTGTCTACTATATCCTCGCCTTATTCTTTCATATTTTCTAATTCTTGAAGGGTGAAACTGTCACCATTCACTATTAATCTGTTGTAATTTAATTTTACCCTGTATCCGTTTTCTTTCGCTTGATTTAAAAGCACTAAGTTTTCGTTCTTCAAGTATATTTATTGTGAATTCTTCCTTTATTCTTATTTGTGATCCTTCTAAATATTTGCAGTTTTTCAAGATTTCAAATTTTCTTCGTATAGTTCTGCTTTTATTGGTCTATTCATGTTGTTCTTACCTATTCTTCGTATGTCTTGAATTTCCATTTCTTGTATATCGTGGATGCGTAGTGTGTTTTGGAACAGATTTATAATTTTTCGGACGAGGTTTTCTTTTTCTTCCTCTTTTATGCCGAATATTATTATAATTTTTCGTTCCAATAATTCGATTTTCGTGTTTTGTCTACTTACGATATCTTCAAGTTGTATGCATTTTTCATCATTGTATTGTATTTTATCTTGCATGCTTTTTAGAGAGTTTTGCATCTCACTTAATTTACTGTCTACATTTGAGATTTTTTCGGTCAATGGTGTTATGTATTTCGCCATTTCAGCTGATATTTGTTCTATTGTTACCATGTTTTGTTTATATTTTTAATATTTATATTTTTAATTTTTAATATAGTTGGGAACACTGTAAGTATTTTATTTTATTGATTTAAGTTATGTATTTGCCTGTTGGTTTTAGCTCTGTATGTCCGACCTTGAAGTTTACTTACCGATGATATTGTTTGTTTTTTGTTGAATAGCACGAAACACTCTTGAGATTTTTATGAATTATTATTTAGTTTTGTTTGATATTTATTTATTTCTCTGTTCTGAAATTTATTTCACTATTTTTTAAAGCTAAACTATAAGATTTTGATTTAAGTCACAATGTGCGTATTTTGCTGATCAGTGTTGCCACTTCCTATTATTATTATTATTATTATTATTATTATTAATTATTATTATTATTATTATTAATTATTATTATTATTAGTATTTATTATTATTATTAATTATTATTAATTTTTATTATTGTTATTATTATTATTAATTATTATTATTAATTATTATTATTAATTACTATTATTAATTATTATTATTAATTATTATTATTAATTATTATTATTAATTATTATTGTTAATTATTATTATTAATTATTATTATTATTTATTATTATTAATTATTATTATTAATAATTATTATTAATTATTATTATTATTAATTATTATTATATTATATTTGAGTTGTGAAAGGCAGTGAATACGGTTGTGTCGAACGTGCGGCGATAGTCAAATTCGATAAACGATAGATATCACGCTTTAATTCGCGGACCATATGAAATAAATAAACTCTGGTGAAACAAGGTAGTGTTGTGAGTAAAGAAAGTGAAGTGAGAAGTGTCTAGAAGCTCTAAATTAGAGTAAAAAGTGTATACAGTGGTGAGACAGTAGCCAAGGACGCACATATAAACGGTAAGCGAGCGTAGAGTAGTGGCGGATAAGCTAGAACGTGCATACCAAGATAAAAATTTTAGTCAGGCCCGTACTCAGGAAAGTTGTGCAAATATGTCATCGGATAGAGATGATTATACGTCGGATGACAGTAAAAGAAAGAGAGAGAGTATAGATGGACAAGATATAACAAAAAGAAGTAAAAAGACCGGACAAAAGTAACAAAGAAGCAAGTGATAAAATTGAATTAAGAGATTTAATGAAAATTATATTACAAATAAAGAACAATACAAAAGAGATAAAACAGGATCAGATAGAATATAAAGAAGAATTACTACGAATGAAACAGATAAATGAACAGCTGAAGGAAGAAAACATAGAGATCAAAAAAGAATTGAACGACATGAAAGAGAGATTCGAGAGATTAGAGAAAAAAAAAAATTCAATAATTTCGTGATTGTAGGGCTAAGAACAGACTCAATCAGCAGAAAAGACCTAAAAAACACCGTGGAAGACTTCATACACAAGAAAATTGGAGTTAATGTACAAGTGAAGGAAGCACTAAAGATAGGAGAGAAGACATGTAAGGTACAAATGGAAAATTTTCAAGATAAACAAAAAGTAATGGCGAATAAAAAGAACCTAAGAACCTTAAAGGACAAAATTTTCATAAACAACGAACTAACAAGAAACGAGCGCGAAATACAAAAGGAAATAAAAATGTTAGCGGAGAAGAATAAAAAGCCAGGACACATATTGAAGATAGGCTATCAGAAAATAACAATAAATGGGAAGGAATGGAAATGAGACAAAACAGAAAAGAAGCTGATAGAGGTCAAAGAAGAAGGAGGTACTGCGTCAAAAAACTAAGGGAACAACGAGGAAAATTGCAACAAAAAGGAAAGACGTCGCAAGCAAAGGAAAAGGATACGATAAGGAACAACAAAACACATATAATTAAGTACGGGAAGGGCAAAATAAAAAATAGAGTAAATAAACCAAGGAAAATAATAAAATTTGGAACATGGAATGTAAAAAGTTTAACAGGGAAAGAATATGAATTAACAGGAGAACTGGTAAAAATGAATATGGATTACGTGGGTATAACAGAAACAAAGAGGAAAGGCAAAGGTATCACAAAGACACAAAATGGATATTGGATGGCAATTTTAATTAAAGAGGATAAGATGAAATATGTTTCGAAAGAAAACCTATTGAACGAAAGATTACTATCAATAAATGTTAAGGAAGGAGACGAAAACGAAGAATACACGCTAATTGTGGGCTATGAACCGAACGAGGACGCAAGAAAAGAAGAAAAAGATAACTTCTTTAAAGAACTACAAGAAAGAGTAGACAGAAGTGAAAAGAGAGTAATAATAATGGGAGACCTTAACGGGAGGATAGGAAATAATAATGATGGAATGGAGTGGTGCTTAGGAAGGAATGGAGAGAATGTGATGAATACAAACGGGGAAAGAGTAATAGAGTTTTGCCTAGAGAATGAGTTTAAAATCGGAAATACACACTTCAAGCACAAAGAAATACATAAAATAACAAGACAAGTTATAAGCAGAAATGAAAAATCGATTATAGATTAGTTCCTAATTAACATAGACAGCTGGAATAGAGTAAAAGACATAAAAGTAAAAAGAGGACCAGAGATTGGAAGCGAGCATTTCCTTGTAACAATGATACTAAATCAAGAAGTAATCATAAAAAACGAAACCAAAAGAAAGATAGTAAATAAGAAAATAAAATGCCATGAACTTAGAAGACAAGAGATAGAAGAAAAATTTCAAAAGAACGTCAACGAAGAGTTTAAGAAAAAAGCAAAAGAAAAAGAAGGAAACATAGAAAAGAAATGGAAGAACTTCAAAAAGACAGTACTAGAGGCAGCAGAAGAAAGCTGCGGCACGACTAGAATAGTGAACAGAAACACAAACAAAACTAGATGGTGGTCGGAAAGGGTAAAAGTTGCAGTGAAAGAAAAAAAAGAACAAGTGGAATAAATATCTACAAACGAAAGAACCTATTGACTATGAAAAATATAAAGAACAAAGGAAAAATTCTGTTGTGGCCAGCACAAGACCTCTCGCCATTTCCATATTAGGCTATATATGTATTGTATTGCACTTCGCATTCGAACCGTCGTTTTATAACAAAATATTACAGAACTTTACCCAAATATTGTTTTCTAATGTATTTAACATGTCTTCTGCACACATATAATTCTAATTATATCTATTTTATATCATTTTCATGTCAGAGATTGTTCCAATTAATTAACCAGATTGGCGGTATTTCTGATGGATATATGCATTTTACCACAATTTTACCTATAATTTCAAATATTTAATTAATAAAACAATAAGAAAAATTAAATATACTTCCCAGAAAAAGCTATCAGAATGTCACTAAAACTGTTGATATTTGACAATGACATGTGTCATGTTATAAACATTGGAATTTGTCAACTGGTTTCCTTAGTGCCTTGGCCTCTGCGATTAGTGTACTCTATAAATTATAGTATCTTTATCTCTAAATGTATACAAGATATAATAAAAATTTTATGTGTATTAGATGGAGAATTTTATGTTCTTCAATATTTAATAAAAAAAACTCCCAAAAAATTATATTTAGAAATTTTTTTTAAGAAAGTACTACTTTCGGTTGTTCAATTGTTACCAAAACCTTTTCAGCTCTTCACAGGAATGTCAGATTGAAGAAACTGCAGTTAAATATTTTTTAAGTCTTTTAGTTTTTGAGGAATCGTCCCTCCAACATCCATACATACACACACACACACATACATACACACATCCACACATCCACACACACACACACACAGACATCATCGTAAAAATGTTATAATCGGGTTCTATGGACCTTAAATCGTGCTTATTCAATAAAATCTGGATATGCGAATTTTAGCATGTTTCCAATACCTCTCTTAGCGAGAGGTAAAAAGTGAAAAGAGTAATAAAGGAAGAAAAAGAAAAAGTATGGAGAGAATTTGGTGAAAAAATGAAAAACGCATACAATGAAAACCAGAAATTATTTTTTGGAACACTTAAAAATATAAGACAAAAGAAGACAGCAACAATTACGAACATTAAAGATAAGGAAGGAAAGACGATAGCAGAAGAAGACAGAATAATGGACAGATGGAGACAATATTTCATAGAATTACTAGAGGGAAATGATACTAAAGATAAAGAACAACAAGAAAGCCATCGCACACGAACAAAGGAAACAGAAATAACACAAGAAGAAGAAATAAGCTTGAAAGAAATAATAGAAGCAATAAGAAAAACCAAAAGAGGAAAAGCTCCCGGACGTGACAAAATAACAGCAGACATGCTGAAAGCACTACCCGAATCAGCACTACAGGAACTTAAAGACATAATGAATGAAGCGCTAAAAGGAATAACACCAACAGAATGGCAAATAGGTATCATAACATCAATATTTAAAAAAGGAGATAGCAGAGAGTGCCGGAACTATAGAGGAATTACCCTAATAAGCACAGTGGCCAAAATATATGCAAGAATCCTGGAGAGTAGACTAAGAATAGAGCTGGAAGAATCGTTAGAGGAAACTCAATTTGGTTTTAGACCAAATAGAGGAGTAAATGATGCGATATTCATACTAAGACAAATAGGGGAAAAGGCAATAAAAGAAGGGAGAAACGTGCTTCATTGATCTAGAGAAAGCGTTTGATAGAATCAATAGAGAAGACATATGGAAAACGCTAAGAAAAAGGGGAATATCAAATACGTTAATAACAGGAATTCAGAGCTTATATTCAAAGACTAAGAGCTATGTAAGAGTGAAACAAGAGACCTCCAATACATTTGAAACTACAGCCGGAGTAAGACAAGGATGCATTTTGAGCCCGCTTCTGTTTACGCTAATTCTTGACGAAGGAATAAAAGAGACAAAGAAAGAAGTAAAGAAATACTACATAGGACATTGGAAATTGAGAAGAGTGGAAATAGCAGAATTATGCTATGCAGATGACATGGTCATCATAGCAGAAGACGAAAAAACCTTAATAAAGAATATAGAAATATATGATAAAGCGCTACAAAAATTAAACATGAAGATCAATAAAGAAAAAACGAAAACCATGATACTAGGAAGAAATGAACAACACCACACGATACAACTAAAAAATGAAAATCTACAGCAAGTCCAAAAATTTAAATACCTAGGGGCAATGATCTCAGAATATGGAAGATTTGATGAAGAAATAAAAGAAAGAAGTACAACAGGAGGCAAAATATTCAATAGCATCAAACACAGCTTCTTAGGAAAGAAAGAAATCCCGAAAGAGACCAGAGTACAAATATTTAAGAAAGTAGTGACGCCTATACTCATACACGGAGCTGAAACATGGACATTAACGCAAAGACAAAAAGAAAAAATTACGGCTATCGAAATGAGATTCTTGAGAAAAATAGAGGGGAAAACAAGACTGGACAGAATTGAAAACACAACCTACAGACAAAACTTAAAAGTAAAAGCAATAGAAGATAAGATAGCAGAAGGACAGATGAGATGGTATGGGCATGTAGAAAGGATGGGAGAGGAGAGAATAGTTAAAAAAGTGTTTGAAGCAAAAAAAGTGGAAGAACGAAACCACGAGGACGACCAAGAAGAACGTGGCTGGAAGAAGTAAAGGAGGCAGCGCAAAGAAGAGGTCTAACTTGGGAAGAAACGAAGACAGCAACACAAGATAGAGCAGAGTGGAAAGAAAAATGGAGAAGACCAACGAACCAGAACTCAACCCCCTTCCCCGCAGGCCGGGGGAACTCCATACACCCGTGGGTGTAGAAAGGTGCAGGATTAAGTAAGTAATAATAATTAATTATTATTATTAATTATTATTATTAATTATTATTATTAATTATTATTATTATTAATTATTATTATTAATTATTATTATTAATTATTATTGTTAATTATTATTATTAATTATTATTGTTAATTATTATTGTTAATTATTATTGTTAATTATTATTTTTTAATTATTATTGTTAATTATTATTGTTAATTATTATTAATTATTATTGTTAATTATTGTTATTAATTATTATTGGTAATTATTATTATTAATTATTATTATTAATTATTATTATTATTAAATATTATTATTATTATTATTATTATTATTATTATTATTATTACTTAATTATGAGAAAAATTCTCCTTACATACCCTGGATGTAAGGGTTTATAGAGGCGCTGAGTGTGGAACAGATCACTTGATGGTTAAAGCCAGAATATTTATACCTTTTAGACATACCCAAACTAGGGAGCATGAAAGTACAAACGAAAATATCACAGAAAAAATATATGATATTGAGAAATTAAAAAATGAACCTACGTCCTTTCTATACAAATTAAGAGTCGCAAATAAACTAATGCCCAGTTTCATATCCGCTTGCTAAATCTTAACAATTTGTTAAATAATTTAGCAACTGATTAATTAGGAACTAGTGTTTCATCAACAAATGCTAGTTTTAAGCTATGGTTAAATGGTTTGCTATTTTAACAACAGTCTCGGGTCTTGCTAAATTTCTAACCAGTTGTTATTTATGACATCTGTCACATATGTATGTGTAATCGGATCAAAATATTTATTTTGTCCTTTCCATCATAAATTAATTTGCAACAAGAAAATTAGTAAGTACAAGTTGCATTAGCCGTGTAATTTAAAATAAAAATATATTCATTACATTAATGTTATACCGTGAGTATTTTTTAACGTGAAACATTGGGTTTTCATGTCCATGGCTACGATTTGACATTTGATTGACAGCAATGTATTTGCGTGTCCCATTTAAAATGAAACATAGGGAACGAATTTGACAGATGTTAACTAATACAGAAATTTAGCTATCAGAAAACCACTCGAGAGCACTAAACATATTTCGGGCACACAATATTTCTTTTGCAACTAAATTTAATTTTTAGAAAAAAGGTATAATTATTTAAACAAAATTAACCTCTAATGACGTCTTGTCAATATGACAGATAACTGCTGAATTTTCGTATAAGTTACGACTTGACATTTGATTGACAGTAATATATTTGCCTGTCTCATTGAAAACATAGGGAATGAATTTTACAGAGTATTATATTTAAATATTGTAAGAAATTTGGACAAGTTAGAAAATCACTCGAGCACAAGGTACACTAAATTTAATTTGGAAAGCAGGTATAATTATTTAAACAAAATTAACCTCTACTGATGTCTTATCAAATGTCAAATTCGTTCCCCATGTTTCATTTTAAATGGGACAGGCAAATACATTGCTGTCAATCAAATGTCGAATCGTAACTATGGATATGACAAACCCAATGTTTCACGTTAAAAAATACTCACGGTAGGATATGTTATTCAATCATGTTTTCGGAATCTGATGAGTCTGAAGAAGAATTTTTTGAAATTGCTATTCGATTTCTGCGAAGAGAAAGAGTATTCAGAGATCGAGGAAATCCTTTGGAATTTTACGATGATGTACAATTTAAAATGAGATATCGGTTATCTAAGGACACCGTTCTGTTAATTTTGGATCATATACATGAAAATTTAACATAATACACTGAAAGAAATCATCCAATTGATCCAATCAATCAGTTATTATTAACGTTAAGGTTCTATGCAACTGGTACTTTTCAGTCTGTACTTGGAGATCATATAAATATCAGCAAGGCAAGTGTTTCAAGAGTGATAAGAAAAGTAACTCATCATTTAGCGCTCCTGAAATCAATGTTTCTGAAAATGCCAAGCCAGGAGGAAATGAATGGTATAAAGAAATTTTTTTTCTTAATTGCTGGATTTCCTGGAGTAATAGCTGCTTTAGATAGCACGCATATTAAAATCCAGTCTCCCGGCGGCCTTAATGCTGAATGTTACAGAAATAGGAAAGGGTATTTTTCTTTCAATGTTCAGGCTATGTGTACTGCTGATTTAAAATTCATAAATGTAATAGCACGTTGACCAGGATCAGATCACGACAGTACCATTTTTAATGACTCCCCTGTAAAAAACGATATGGAAGGTAATAAATATCACTCTTCTTATATACTAGGAGATAATGGGTATCCATGTAAAAATTATTTATTGACCCCACTTTTAAACCTTCAAACTCCTGCAGAACAGAGCACATATATTGACACGTAATACAATTGAACGGGCATTCGGAGTTGTAAAAAGACGTTTTCCTTGTTTGGCATTTGGAATGTTAGTAAAACTAAATACTACTTTAGCTGTTATCATTGCCTGCTTCGTATTGCATAATATTGCAATTGTGTCAAACGACGGAGAACCGCCCGTATTTGTAAATATTGATGCAGATATTGACGCTGTACCAGTTGCTCCAAATAATAGATTTCGGTCTCAGACAGCCGCAAGAACAGCTTTAATAAATGCAATTTTTGAATAGTTATTCACATACACAATTGTATAAATTCCTATTTATTTATATAATAAAAACAATTTGTTTCCATATTAATTATTTTTTATCTTCTTCAGTTGCTCTTCTTTTATTTGTATTTCTAAATCTATTAATCTCATTTTTTTCATATGTTCTTCTTTTGCCTGCTCTATTTGCAAATTTTGTTCATTATATTTCGTTACTAAATAGGATTCTGTTTCCATTTTTCGTTTTCTCTGATTTGTATACTGAATTAAACTTTCCCTTAAATTTTGTTTCTTGTGTCCTACTTTACCAGGTGTTTCATTTTCTGGCATATTTAAATTATCCGGATTTATTATTAGGTTCTGAGTATCTTTAAGTATTTGTAATTAGGTAGAATAATTTTTATTGAAATATTATAATAAGAAATATACCTTTGAAGTAAATAGTCGCAACATCGTAAGGGTTTATTTCTGTATTAAATTGATCATCGCATAAAGCGATAATCATTTCATCAGAACTTGTTGTCTTTTCAATAAATTTTCCACCGCCAGTTCGTAATAGTTCTTCCTGTATATACAATGTTAATATAGGAAAAGAATATTATAAGCTACATTTACAATACTTTATCAGATTTTTTGTTTTTAATTGCTTCTTCTTTTAACTTCTGGTACATTTCTTGTACATCTACAAGTAGTTCTTCTTCTATTTCAGAATTTGTATTATTATTAGAATACGCTCTTCCCTATAATAAAAACAAAAAACTCATATAAACATTCGTGCTTTTATTTTTCTTCTTACTCTTTCTTCAGCCTTATGTTGTTTTCCAGTTCTTTTCAAATTATGATAGCAACTCTTAAGTTGCTGTAAGAATTTTTTTCCAAGCAGTCATTTTTTTGTTTTACGGTGGTGCTATCCGTTTTTTTATTTTTCAATAATTGATTTATATATTGTAGTAATACTAAATAACTCCTGCTTCTCTCTTTCTGAATAACTGTGTCCTCTACTTTTTGGCATTATTGAATCTGAAAATGTATATTTTTATCTTTCTGTATATACATATATAATTAAAAAGTTACTTAAGTATATGCACAAATACTTACCATCTCCGTTAACAAAGTAATTTAATACTATATGGGGTTTAGGATCTCATTCAATTCACAAAAAATAATAATTGAATTATTTGTCAATAATGACATTTATTGTTATAATAATAATAACTATGAAATTGGTTTTTATATTACTAAAAAATACAATAATTCCCTAAACAAATTTTAACATGCATGTTGACTAACAACAGTTTAAAATTGATTTGCTAATTTCATGAAATATCATAAAAATTTAACAAGTTGTTAATTTTGAATAGTTGTTAACTAACACCAGATTTAACAATCGTATATGAAACCGGGCATAAGAGAAGAAATAGAAGGCACTCCGGAAGAAATGTACGAGAAAGTAAAAAAAATTCTGCAGCAGTCAGTCTATGAAGCACATGGAGAATTAGAGAAAAGGAACATAAATAGAGTTTGGTGGAATAGAGAAGTAGAAATATTATCACAAGAAAACAAAAAAACTTTATCAAAAATGGCTAACAACTCAAGACGCAGAAGATCGGAAACAATATGTAATAAAGAACAGAGAAGTAAAGAAGAAGGTAAAAGAGATGAAGAACATGGCTTGGCAAAAAGCGTGTAACGATGTTGAACAACATATTAGAGAAGCGCGAACTAAAGAAGTCTGGAAAATAATAAAAAATCTTCGAAAAGAAAACTCAAGCAAAACTAACATCCAGATAATTAAAATGGAAGAACGGGAGAAATATTATTCCCACATGCTGGTAGAGGATAGAACAGAATATAAGAATATCTTAAATGAACAAACAGATAAAAGACAAAGAAGAACTGGAGTACAGGAAATAACAAAAGAAGAGATAGGAAGAGCGATTCGTAATATGCAAAATGGAAAATCAGCAGTTCCTGGAGGTATCCACGCTGAGATGTTAAAAAATTCCCCGGAACAAATAATAAATATACTAAGAATAATATTCAATAAATGTTTACTAGAAGGAGATAATATACCAAAAGAATGGAAAATAGCGCATATTTCATCTATACATAAAAAGGGTTCAAAAGCCGACTGTAAGAACTATAGAGGTATTAGCGTAACATCCACGGTAGGGAGACTGTACGGACGTATAATAAAAGATAGGATTGAATATGAAATACAAATAGATGAAGAACAAAGTGGATTCACAGCAGGTCGCAGCTGTGTGAATAATATTTTTAGTTTAAAACTTTTGCTTGAAAAAAGGAGAGCTAGAGGACTAAGTACGCACCTAATATTTATAGATTTAGAAAAGGCATACGACACTGTGCCGATAAAAAATTATACGAAACCTTAATTGACATTGGCTTGAACGAAAATTAGATAGCCGCAATACAAGATCTCTGTGCCGAACAAGAAAGTAGAATTAAAGTCGGTAGGACGTTATCAAAACCATTTCACCCCAATAAAGGATTGAGACAGGGCTGTTATCTGTCCCCGACATTATTTAAGATATATATATATATATATATATATATATATATATATATATATATATATATATTGATACCTGTTAAGGAGTCACTTCCGTGACGTTGATAGGGCGTCCTGACTTCCATATTAATTAATGGATATATATTATTAAAAATTATATATATAGGCTTAGGGGAACTTCTAAATTAAGGTTTTCAAAAGAGGGGTAAGAAAATATTATATTAAAAATTAATATACAATTGCACATACTTAAAATACGAAGTTACTTCCATCACTGTAATTGTATACAAGATATTGAAGCGTAGGGCTGACTTCCGCAACGTTGCCAAATTTCATGTCGGCTAAACTAGCAAGCACATATCAGCAAAACACCAAATAAAGTATATGATGAATAAAGGTCTCACTCTGTGTGAATGAAGTGCCACAATGTCGAATTTTGGACTATTATCTCTGTTTAAAAAATCATATTTCAGTGCCCTATTTGGTCTATTATATTATTTAAAAAAATATTAAAAAATAGTAGATTGCTTGCAAGTCAGCAGATCCGCTCCAAACCACTCAACTTCAACTCTAAGTAATCTGGGATAATGTACGACATAAGGGCTTATTAAAAGGGTATATTCCTTATTTTCGGCTATTACATTATTTGTTACTCGTACATAAAACTTTACTTTATGGCCAGGAAAGAAGTTAACCTTAAAATTGTATTTATTGTATATATTAAGAACAGATGACACAGTTTAAATTTACAAATTTAAGGTGTTATATTTACTAGCCACTAATTAAATTAATTACTTTACAAAAAAAACCTACTCCAAAGATGATGCAGAATTTGTGCAATACAGAACGCATCAGAAAATAAAATATCAAAGACGAAAGACGTTTCATGTAATGAAAAATATTTCAAATTTTTCTTATTTCCAGCAAAACACATGTTATACAATTTTCGGGTTCACATATACTATTTAAATGTGATAATGTTTACTGTAAAAATAATAATAAAAAACTGAAATTCATTTATAGCTACGAGTAGTAATTGAAATGATGGTAGGTACTCTAAAGCTTGATGTTTAAAATTTAGTAAATTTGTGAAATTATTATTCATTTATATAAAAAAAATTCTGTTGTGACCAGCACAATACCTCTCGCCATTTCCATTTTATGTTATACAGGGTGTAAATTTTAAAACGGGTCATAGGGCTATAACATAGAAAATAGTATATTATGTGGCAAGTGTGTGAAGCTGAAATTTTTACATGAGGATGGAGTTTGTGACACGAACCGAAGGCGAGTGTTGCAAACCACCCGAATGTAAAATAGGCTTCACACACGTGTTACATACTATACTTTTTCTACGACCTTGCAATAAAATATAATTTTTTCTTCACATTGTCATTCTTTTAACTTAAAGTCTCTGTATTATCGACTTGTGTAACCAGGGTTACCAACGCTACGGGGGTTTAACAGCTTTGTTTTATTAAAATACAATTCAGTTTGTAATATTTAAAATAATGAACTGTGCGTGAAATGTTACTTCACCCACAGTGTACAAAAAATCAAACTTCACATATAAAAACTGATACGTGAAGTACTCACTTCACGCATGGGAGTAGAAAAACAATTTTTTAGATGCCAAAAGTTTCGATATTAATTTATTGAAAAAAGAATTACATTTCTGTTTCATATAAAGCCAGAAATTGAATTTAGAAACAAAACAAAACAAAGATTGTTGACTTGAGACGTTCACTAATAAATGTTTCATACACATTATTTGTTAAATTATTATTTTCGTTTTATTAAGAAGAAATCATGGATAATTTGTCTCATGAAGAAAAATTACAAATTATTAAATGGTTTTAATTGTTCCCTTGTAATTTGCAGTTTTTCTCGTTTCTTATAACCTATTACTTATTACATGCAGATCATATTTAATTTATAAATACCCGTTACAACAAATAATAATTGTTTCTTAAATAAATATCATAGTGTTTACTTTATTTTGTGTTATTTTGTATTAGTTCATAAATTAATAACTTTAATCTTTAATTGTCCCCTATCATGTTAGTAAAAAATGACAATGTTTTGTCACTATCAGTTTCATGGCTAATAATATTTTTTCTTAATTGTACAAATTTTTAAATTTATTTTCTGGCATTATATGAAACAGAAATGTAAGGTGTTTGGTATTAAAAAAATTGTAATTATTTTTCTTTATAATAGGCACCAATTATTTTTTCAATAAATTAATATAGAAACTTTTGGCGTCTAAAAAGTTTTTCTATGTTATAGCCCAATGACCCGTTTTAAAATTTTCACCCTATATAAGTATTGTATTGCACTTCGCTATCGAACTGTCGTTTTATAACAAAAAAATTACAGAACTTTACTCAAATATTGTTTTTATTGTATTTAACATGTCTTCTATACACATATAATTCTAATTATATCTATTTTTCATTGTCTGAGAAAGTTCCTAAATATAGAGATTCTACCAATTCATTAACTAGATTGGCGGCATTTCTGATGGATATATGCATTTTATTTACAATTTTAAATATTTAATTATACCCACAACTATTTTGTTATTTTCTTTATTTTAATTAGAAATATTTATGTAATACAAAAAAATAGTACAATCGAGATCTCGAATTTCTACTCTCGTCTCAAGCTAATCTCGAGGGCAATACTCTCGTCTCGAAAATGCGAGATATCGCGGCAACATTACTTCCCCGAGTTGGGATTCTATAACTCGTCCGTTATCAAAATGTATCGTTATCGCTATAGAAACGTATTTTTTACAGGATGACTGGTATGTTTACGTCATACTTGTCAAATGCAATGTGATCTTCTATGTAACCATAGTGATAACGGTACTATTTGATAACGGACGAGTTATAGAATCCCACTCCAGGAATGTCAGATTGAGGAAACTGCAGTTATATATTCTGTCTTATGGTATTTGAGAAACCGTGGATCCAACATCCACACACACATCCATACATACACACATACACACACACACACACACACACACACACACACACACACACACACGGAAATCATCGTAAAAATGTTATAATCGGATTATAGGGACCTTAAAACGTGCTTATCCACTAAAATCTGGATATGCGAATTTTAACATGATTCCAATACCTCTCTTAGCGCAAGGTCTAAAAATGAATCTAAAAATGATAAAACACGCTTACAAAACAGTAAAATGTCACGTGTGAAATTTATTTCTATTTATTGAAAATTATAACAAGATGGTAATTTTTTAACATACCCTTTTGAAACCAGGCATTAGTTGTAAAATGAAGCAACTTTGTCAAAAAATTTCACCAATCGCGAATACTGACATATTACAAAAAAATAAATTGTTACCTGACATTTTATTGCTTATTGCTGCAGAATGTTAAAAACTTGCTAAAAAATTAATAAATCATCTTAACAGAATTACCAGGATTGAAATTTAGAAACTTGTTAAAAATTATCACAAATAAATTTTAATATATAAGAAGATATTTAATTGTTATTTGTTATTAATACTTATTGGCTAAAATTTTTAAATAGGTGATAAAAATAATCATTAATTCACAGAAATACTCCGTATGTGCTATAGATAACAGCGGTAATTATTTTTACATTTTATTGTGAATTTTTCACTTATTAATTTGAGATACTTTTTTAATTGTAAATTGTTAATAAAAATTTATTATATTAATAAAGAGTTTCCACTACTACAATAACATACTGAAATACACTGTTGCCAAGTTTTGGAAGTGACTAAGTACCGTCAATTGCTATATACACTTCGGAAGTAACATCGCATTGTGCATACCTGACACTAATAGCGAGTACAGCGCCAGCGGTAAACGCTTGAACTAAAGTGATAATTTTGAGGGTACGGGGGGTACTATTTGACTTCCAACAAAATTTTCGTATTTAGACTTGTTTTGCCTTATAGTGTTAGAAAAAATAAAATTACATAGGGAAACGTTGTCACTTCCATTTTCGGAAGTCACAACGTTATATATGAAGTGACAGCGTTGAGCAAATTCCCGTATATGAAGTGACCACGTACCATGTATACATATATATATATATATATATATATATATATATATATATATATATATATATATAGCATTAAAGCGATGGAAATACAAATGTAAAGTAATAGGAGTTCCAGTAAACGAGGACTTCATTCACACACTATTATTCGCTGACGACCAAATCATATTGGCGTCCGACGAATTTGACATCGAGTATATTGTCACGTTTACCAATGGACTTTATCATTTAGACTCGCTTGCTATCTTTTAATAAAATATATATAAACTGTACTTACTGCTTAGAGAGCACTCGCACGTGACTTAAGGCTGCGAATAGATCGTATAGAGGCATAATGAAATAAATACAACTCATAGCTTAGCTTAAGGGTTAAAGTTTATTCACAAAGATTATTATTAATTACTAAACAATACATGCTATTTAAGATTCTATTTGATGTACATACTATCGGATGCGTTTAAAATTAGCAATTATATAAAAATATATACAACTTATACATTTAGGAATCTCACAGGTGGAGCCATGTCGACGTCGGCACTTTCAATCACGAACACAGAACAGAGATTCGGACTGACAGACAGTTGTCACTTGAGTGTCAAGTCAAGAGTTGCCTGGAGGGGTATTTGGGGTAACTTATATACTAAGTGTTATCACTAAATAGCCCACACTTTCCGTTTGTTCTGAGAATTCCTCTAAGCAATTTGGAGTGGAATATTTTACTGTGGTTATCGCCTTATTTGGGCACCACGTGTGAAGGTCGGAAGCTACATCCTGTCTCATCTGACTAAGACAGGATGATGGTCAATGTGGCTTCTAATGATAATTATGTATCAGCCTTTGGAATTTGAATAACTGTGGTTTCGAGTGATAAGTGTGGTTATCTGTTGATGATATATTTCTCATAAATTAAGGGTTGCGTCACGTTAGCAGAATTATAAAAATAATAGTATCAATAGAAAGAAGTAAATATAAATATACGGTCGTTGGCCGTGCTAACGAAGGCCGTTTGTAGGACTAAACCGCAAACCTACTTATCAACCACAATACTTTGATAATCCAGATTAATTATGGTTTTCTATGGTTTTGGGTATTAGGTGAACATGACTTGTAGGCGTATTTCATGTGAGTGTTTACTATGAGTTAGTAAAACGCAATTCAGCTAACATAAATCTATTTTCCCGATTGACTTTATTGTAAATCTGCTGGCGTGACAATATGATGAGGAAATTGACAGAAGCATATGACAAAGCGGGACTCAAAATCAACTTCGACAAAACAAAATTTTTAGTCGTGGACGGAAATGGAAATGATATAAGTATAAATTGAAATAATATAAAACTATGTACAGATTATAAATAATTAGGTGCAATAATTTCAGAAGATGGGGATAGTAAAAAAGAAATAGCATCCAGGATTACACAAGCGAAACAAGCCATACAAAAACTAAATTCTCTACTCATTCAGAGACTAACAAAGATGAGAATTTACAATACAATTGTACAAAGTATATTACTTTATGCAGCAGAAACGTGGGAAGTAAATAAAAGGCAAGAACAAAAACTAAATGCCATCTAGATGGATTTCTTGAGAAGAAGAGCGGGCATATCTAAGCTACAACATATACCGAATACGGAAATAAGAACTTTAATAAGAATTGAAAAATTAGTGACAAAAGAAATACAAACTAGAATATTGAAATGGTATGGTCACATAAAACGAATGGATGAGAGAAAATGACCAAGAAAAATATGCGGGTGGACTCCGAATGGAAAGCGTAGAAGGGGAAGACCGAAAGCTGAGTGGACAAACCAAATACAAACAGATATGAGACATAGAAATCTAGAAGATGATCAATGGATCAATAAACAAAAATGGAACTTAGAATGCGAGAAACGACCTCAAGTGAGGTAAATACTCGCCATACATATATATATAAATATATTTATTTGATTAAGGGTACCAAATTGCCATGGTCATTGTGCCCTGCGAACCAAGTCGCCGATTTCTAGTTTTAGTTAAGTTAGTTCACAAATAAGTACATAAGTTTTCCAAGTTGGTGTCATTTATTTTTGATTTATATATATTTAAATATATTTGTTTCTCTAAGAAATATAAGAATATTTTTCATTTTGACTTGAGAATTGTTATTCTCAACAAGGTTTAGAGATATTCAATCTGTTGCGTGCATTTGCATATACCGGACAAGTGTTAAGTAAATGTTCTATAGTGATTCTACAATTGCAATTATTACATTCAGGTGCATTAGTGTTCAGAAGATGATACTTATGTGTTATGTTTGTATGATCAATAGAAAGTCGAGTAATAACGACTTGTTCACGTCTAGATAGCGAGGAGAATCTAAATTTGTCCCATGGATAGACGGATGGTTTAACTGTTTGAAGAAAATTATGGTTACTGCTGTTCCATTTTGTTTGGTATTATTGAATGATATAGTTTTTTCCGCACAATACAAGATCAGTTGGTATTATATTCCTTTTACTTGATACCTCGACATTATTTAAAAGATATGATGCGTGAGTATCTGCTAATTCGTTTCATGCAATACCGACATGGCTTGGAATCCAGAATATGGTAAGTAGAATATTATAGTTTTGTTTTAATTTTAGAACAATATTTATGAAATACTGATACACATTGTCATAGTAATTTTCACATTTATTTTTAATGTACTGAATTGAACTCAATAAGTCAGTGAATATAATAATCTTTGTAACATTATGTGTTTCAGAATTCAGTTTCTGTTCAATGTATTCCAATGCATATATAATTGCTGATATCTCAGCTGTAAAGATGCTGGATATATCGGGGATACAGAAGCCATCTTTCACCCCCCAACTGGGTATGACAAAAGCAGAACTGACCCCACGATTTGAATTTTTTGATCCGTCAGTGTAAACGCACAATGATGTACTATCAATATTTGAGAGTGTATAGTTGAATTCACCCTTAATCAATTCCTGTGGGACATTATTTTTCTTTTCAAATTTATCGCAAAAAGTTATGTTTATATTTATTAAGTTGTTATACGTCCACACAGGAGGATTTACAAGTGATAACCTTCCGTCGAAGACTCCTATATTTTTATACAATTTCATAAATTCTTGAAATTATTCAATAAATACTGGACATATTGCCGAAGGCGGCTTTGTTCCGTAGATTTGCCGATTTGATAAGTTATTGAAAATAGCTTCATAATTGGGGTGTAGTGGATTTAAAATATTTTTATTGTATATTTGATGAGATAATTTGTTTGACGCAGTGGTAATGGCTGTGTTGGGCTTGTTAGGTATGCACCAGTAACTAAACGTAATCCAAGATGATGCACTGCACTAATTTTTTTCATATTGCTCATTCTAGTCGAACCGTATGCAACGATGCCATAATCAAATCTAGACAAGATTAGAGATTTATATATTTTCTCAAGTGTGGCACGATTTGATCCCCATGATGTGTGGGCAAGAATCTTTAAGGCATTCATTGCTGTCATACACTTGGCCGATAAATGTTCAATATGAGGACGCCAGGTGAGTTTTGAGTCAAATATAATGCCAAGAAATGTAATTTGACTTACTATAGGAATTGGAGTGTTACTTAAGTGAAATTGTGGGCCGAAATGAGGCCTGCGAAGACGGCAAAAGTCGATAGCTTTGCATTTATCTGGTGAAAATGTAAAGCCATTTATTACGGCGTTTTTGGTAACTATATTTATTGATTTTTGGATTTTACTCCTGATTTATGATATATTTTCTCCTCTCATGAATATCAGTAAGTCATCCACATAAATATAGTGTTTCGTTATTGCAGGAAGATTATCTACAAGAGCATTAACTGCAACTAAGAATAGAGTTACGCTTATAGTTGAACCCTGGGGAATTCCATTCCGCAGAAGATTCCCCTTTACTCCCCATTTGTGAAGTTTCAAAATGACACCTTTTCTCCGAGTTTTATCGAACGCTTTGGTGAGATCGAAAGACACTGCTACCAAGTGCTGCCTACGCATGATTGCATTTTGAATATCATTTGTTAAATTGTTGATGACACCTTGTGTGGAATGACCTTCGCGAGAACCAAATTCATATTTATCAATAAGACCATTTTTATTTAAGTACCATACAAGTCGTTTGTTTACTAGTTTCTCGTGCAACTTGGCCATATGACAGGTTAGTGAGATAGGTCTATAATTATTTGTTTCTGTTGCACTCTTTCCACTTTTAAGCAACGGGGTCACGATTGCATTTCGCCACAGTGATGAATATAGACCACTGCAGCAGATGAAATTAAAAAATTCTAGGATTATTATTAATATATGGCATAGTTAAGTTTTTATGCATGGAATATGATAACAAGTCCGGCCCAGTGGCTGCTCCATTTTTACAATGTTTAGTTAATATATTTAAAAATTCATTTATTGTGAATTTGTTATTTATATTAGATTTTCTTTTTCGGTTTTTATCTTTCTAAATTTTAATGTGTAATCATCATTGCTGCTGACTGAGCAGAAGTGATTTGAGAATTCATGTGTTATTGTGTTAAGGTCGGTTTTATTTTCACCATTCACGTTTAGTTTATTAATAGGGTTATATATTTTTTCCCTCGAATATTATTGATATTTTTCCAAAGTTCTTTGGCATCTGTTATAGAACTTAGATTTTTAGTGTAATACGCCAGCTGTGTGTTTTGGCTTTATTTATAATTAACCTGACATTAGCTCTTGCTCTTTTAAATTCAATTTGATTTTCAATGGTTGGGGTATTTTTATATTTTAAACATGCTTTACGTTTCCTTTTGACTGCAACAGAGACCTCGTTATTCCACCAAGGAACTTGTTTTTAGAAAAATCATTGCATTTACAATTTTTGCAAGTGATATCTTATGTACCTGATTGATTATTATAAATATTGTGGACTGTAGGAGAATGGGGTATCGCTTCTAGTGCTGCGGTGAAAATGATATTATTAAAGTTCTAAAAATTCTTCGAAATTGTTGAATGAAAGGTTATTATATGTAGGTATTCCTGGTTCGTTCATTAAAACTAAATTGTTATTGTTTAATAGAAGGTTGTTAATTAGTTTGCCTGCCCTGTTTTGAGTTACGTTAGGTTGTCTCCAAGTACTACTTATATCATTGAAGTCCCCACAAATTAAAAAATTATTACCTAATTGGTTTATTAAACTCTCCATATCAGTCTCGGTCCACTTTGAATTCGGTGGCAAATATAAGAACATATTGTCATCTTTATGGACTTATATAAAGTGATAGCAACAGATGCCAAATTTGTTTGTAAATTAACTGAACTATGGGGTATTGTATTTTTAATTAATATTGCGACTCCCCCACGAGCTCGCGCATTTCTTTCATCATCAAATCTATAAATTTCAAAACCACGCAATTTAAACTTATTTTCATTTGTTAAATGCGTTTCTTGTAAACACAATATATTAGGATTTTTTTCGCGTAGCAATAATTGCAATTCATTCATGTGATAAATTATTCCATTAATATTCCACTGCAGTATACTCACTAACTAAAATTATATAATTTAATTTAATCTAATAGTAAGTTTGTTATTAAGTTTTTTTTTTAATTATCGCTAATAGTTATAATAAATTTTAAATATTTGTTTTTTTTTTTAATTTTGGTTTGTGAATATTTTTTTTCTATTGGGTTAGTAATTTGACTTGTTTCTATTTTCAATTTAATTCCGGTATTTTCGAGGGTATTTTTATTTTTAGGAGTAGGAGTAGTGGGATCTATAGACTCTTCTACAAACATATCGGGACCATCATCATCTTCAAATTCCATACCTGGACTGACTGGACAGTCTAAGGAAAAATGATGCATTTGTATGTTTTGCGGATGTGTTACAGGAGTGAATTTATTGTTTGCAGTTGGACTTCCTTTACTTGTTAATTTAAGGCGAGTGAAATTTACTCTATCAGATTTATCTATACATAACCCAGGATGTTGGTCTTCAATAGTAGTATTTTGTATTACTTCACCAGTGTTCTGTGTTGAAATTATACTTTGGTTACTTATGCTTGCATTATTTAAGTTCTCAATTTGATATTTGTATTGATTCGATACTATACTATTAATTGTACTTTGGTTTTGAATTAAATTATTAAAATATTCATCAAACATTGTTTTAAATATGGTCATCATTTGTTGTACAATTTCTTGTACAAGACTGGAATTTTCAGCTACTTTTTGTGATAATAAGTTTTCATTTGCGACTTTAGCGTAACTGTGCGATGCTGGATTACGTGACGTTTGATCAACATATCTCCGCGCTTGGTTGTATGTACATCTATTTTTCACTCTATATTCACTTATGGAGCGCTCATATATATATATATATATATATATATATATATATATATATATATATATATATACAGGATGTCTCAGGACGAGCTTACGCTATATATATTTTAAATACTATTTAATATAATTTAACGAAATTTGGTATCTAGGGGTTATCCAACATGCCCGTTTTAACACTGTTATAATAAAATAATTATACACAGATTACATGTTTTTCTAATTTACTGAAATTCTATCAACTTTCAACATAGGACATGATACATAAAGTACCCTTATTTTTTGCCGTAGAACACATTTATGTAATAAAAAATGGGGGGTCCCATTTAAAAAAATTGTCTTTTTTGAAGTTTGTCAACTGAAATTTTGGTATAACGTACCCGTCACATTTTTATAAATAATCGAGGATTCTTCTATGGATAATGTAGCTTAAAGTCTCCTTTATAAAAGGCTTTTTTCAGATTATAAAAATTCGATCTCGTTCCCGATATACAGAGTTTTGAAAATCTGCCGGATATCAGACAAAAAATCAAAAAAAGTTGAATAACGCCGGAAGTAGTTGATCATGTGTACAATGTTTTTATTGCTTCATATGTAAAATTTTCCGCTGCATTCAATGATAAAATAAAATATAGCGTATTCCATTTAAAATAAGAAAGTTGAGGTCAATTTCCGGTCAAACCGGAAGTGCTACTGCTTTGAAAATATTTTAGTTAAAACGGGCATGTTGGATAACCCCTAGATACCAAATTTTGTTAAATTATATTAAATAGTATTTAAAATATAGATAGCGTAAGCTCGTCCTGAGACACCCTGTATATATATATATATATATATATATATATATATATATATATATATATATATATATGTATAATAAGGACATGGTTTGGATGAAGCAGGATGTTTGTTTGCACAGTTTGGACATTTAAGAACATCTTTTTTACATGGGTTACCAGGATGAGGGGCTTGACCACATCTACATATATATTTTTATTGTTACATTTATCGGATAAGTGGCCAAACTTTTGACAGTTTGTACATCGTATAGGATTTGGTATATATAATTTTAACGGAAGAGAATACATATCTACTTTTACGTCACGGGGTAAACTTTGTTTTTCGAAGGTGAAGACGAACATACCATTGTTTATTTTCTCTCCATTTTTATATGTATTCAACCGTCTCACGTGAGTAACCCCTTGCGGGCCAATTTCGTTTAGAATTTCAATATCTGTGCAGTTAATTAAATCTGGGCAATATGCTATTCCTTTTACGCTATTAAGTGATGGGTGGGATTCACAATTAACGTCAATTCCAGATATTACTTTTAGTTGCATTAGTTCTTCTGTTTGTTTATTGTTGCTTGTTTTTATTAAAAGATTGATTTTCTCAAAATGTTGTTCATTGTTAATAACTTTTACCTAAATATACTTCCCATTATCATTGATATTATTATAAGGTGAACAATCAGAAGCATTCAAACTTGGAAAATTGTCGTCTCCTAAATGGAGACGCTTGCGGTTTCGACTACCCTCACTGCTGATCATTATGTGCGCAGCGGGGATAAATTAATCTTAAAAACCCTCAGCGGCGTAACTAACGCGGCGCGGGCGGGCCCCGGGTCCGAAAGAGGCCCCAAGATGAATCTATTTAAATATATCATATTTTTTTTCTTGCTATTACGGTAAGTTATTTTGATAATTATGATGTTACACAATTACTCGCAATCCAAACCAATTGAATATGTATAACCTGTTTTATTTTCTTTTCGAAATCTAACACCGTTTTAAATAAAGAGGGCCACCAAAAATACATGCGGGCGGGCCCCCGAACTCTTAGTTACGCCACTGCCTATTAAATGTTTGTTTTAATGCTAACTCAATATAAAATTAACAAAAGTTACTTATAAGCTAGTGCGGCTCTGTGTATAAATAATTTTCTGCACAAGGTCGATTCAGGTTGCAAGCAAATACATAAAATCTAGTAAAAATGAGAAAGATAAAATTATAATACTATTTATAATCTAGTTAAATTATTGCCTGTTAAGTCATTAATATAAATTTAAACACCCTTTTAATAAATAAATTTTGACAAAAAAAAAAAACCCAAAACAAGTACCTTATTCGATATATTATAACAAATTTCAATGAAAATTCACAATTATACACTACACCCTATTTTTAAATTATCAAAAACACATAGAAAAAACACTTATAGAAATTGAATAAACCACAAATATTGTACACACTCGGAGCTAAGAGAAACACAACCGTCACGTCTGATGGCTACGAGTTGACTGTATATATTATTATTATTATTATTATTATTATTTTTATCTTTATTGATGAGACATCAATGGTGAGGTTCAGCCATAGGCTGGTCTACCATACAAATTTTTACATAATAGTGTCAATTATTAATTTACAAAAATCAAAAATTAATACAAATGTATTAAATCATAAATAAACCACAAATCTTTGTATGCAAAACAATATGCCAATTAATCAAATAATAATAATAATTTGTATATTACACAGATATTACCTACGCAAACATATTTTTAATATGAATTTTAAACATGCTCGGGGATAAGTTTTTTAAATTACAGGGTATTCTGTTGTACAATGACAGTGCCAAATAAGAAAAAGATCCCTTTAATTTCGATATTCTATACGCTGGTACTATATACCGTGAGTATTTTTAACGCGAAACATTGGGTTTGTTATATCCATGGTTACGACTTGATATTTGATTGACAGCAATGTATTTGCCCGTTTCATTTAAAATCAAACATTGGGAACGAATCTGACAGAAGTATTCTATTTAAATATTGTAAGAAATTTAGCGGAGTCAAAAAACCACTCGAGAGTACCAAAGATATTTCGGGCACAAGGTGTACACAGTATTTTTTCTACATCTAAATTTAATTTTTAGAAAACAGGTATAATTATTTAAACAAAATTAACCTAATGTCATCTTGTGAATATGACAGATAACCGTTGAATTTTTCCTATAAGTTATGATTTGACATTTGATTGACAGCAATGTTTTTGTCTGTCTCATTTAAAGTGACACATGGAGAATGAATTTGACAGAAGTATTATATTTAAATATTGTAAGAAATTTAGCCGAGTCAGAAAACCACTCGGACACAAGGTGCATACTATATTTTTTCAACAACTAATTTTAATTTAGAATGCAGGTATAATTATTTAAACAAAATTAGCTTCTATTGACGTCTTATCAAATGTCAAATTCGTTCCCTATGTTTCATTTTAAATGGAACGGGCAAATACATTGCTGTCAATCAAATGTCAAGTCGTAACCATGGATATGACAAACCCAATGTTTCACGTTAAAAAATACTCACAGTATAAATCTTTAATCCTGAGCTTATAATTGTATTGCTTCTGTTTCAATTTATCAAATAGATACTGAGGAGTACCAGTTTTCAGAATTTTATGTATTATACAGAGATACAGTAAAATTTTTGAAAGAAGTCCGATCAAGGCCATCTACGAATTGCATCTTTGAATTAAGATTTTATGCTGTCAAATTTAGTAGTGTCGTTTACATAGTTTTTTTGAGGTACACAAGATATTATGTACCCTCATAAAAACTAAGTAAAAGACACTACTAAATTTGACAGCACAAAATCTTAATTCATAGATACAATTCGTAGATGGCCTTGATCGGACTTCTTTCAAAATTTTTACTGTACATAGCTTTTACGCGATTATTTACAGATGTCATATTGGCTAGCCTACGGTATTTGGAAATATGATCACACTTGCGTGCACCATAAACAAAACGCAGACAAGAGTTCTCGACAAGTGTAATTCTATTTTTATCTGTTTCTGTAAGATTTGGAATATACGTACAAGCGAAATAATGAAATAGGGGTAGAATTAGAGTGTTAACAAAGCGTAATTTAACTGCTGAACTTAGATCTTGCCTAAACTGATACAGGTGTCGCAAGCGAAGTCTCGAGGCAGTAAATTTTTTATTTAGATGTTGCCTGAAAGAGTGATTTTCATCAACAAGAAGTCCTAAAATATAGACAGAAGTGCTACGTTCGACAATGGTACCGTTCAGTTTTATATCGGGTATGGAGTTGGAAATACGAACAGCAAGATATGATGACTTAGAGACATTGATTTTGAGACTGTTGTCTTCTATCCATAGAGATAATTTCTGTAAATCCCAATTAACGTTTGTAATTTGTTCATTCATATCTGCTGGATCTATAATTGCAATAATCGTTGTATCGTCTGCATATGAGTGTGCTGTGGAGTAATTTAGAACTGATGGCATATCTGCTACATATATAAGAAAAAATGGGCCTAATATATCACCTTGTGGTACACCGTTTTGCAGAGCAAAATCATTTGATGTAAATGTATTTGAGTTGTGCGACATGCACACCTGAAAATTTCTGCTAATCAAATAATTTTTACACCACAGAATTGCATTATTAGAAAAATTGTAAAATTTTAGCTTGGCAAGCAGCACACTGTGATTCACCATATCAAATGCCTTTGATAAATCAATCTGAATCAATAAAAAATCCTTGGATTCATCAAAATTATTTAATAAAGTATCAACAATGTTTAAGACACATGTATTGGTACTATTCCCTGCTCTAAATCCAGATTGATTATCAGGCAAAATATTAGTTTCCTTTATGTAAATCATGGTTTGATTACAGCATACTCTCTCCAAAACTTTGGACATGACTGGTAAAATACAGATTGGTCTCAAATCATCGAACGTTGCACACTCTTTATGTGTAGCAATAGGCTTTATAATTGCCGTTTTCTAAATTTCAGGTACAACACCATCGAGTATACACGTATTTATAATGTATGTTATATAATCTGTAATTACTGGCAATATAATTATTAACATTTTAATTGAAATTTCATCCACTCCTACTGCATTAGATTTGTATTTTTTTTAAATTGTTGCTATAGTATCGCTATCAACACATTTGCATTCAAATTGTTGAGACTCCCCGTATCTACCGTTCAAATCAAAATTTATATTAATAGTACCAATCTTATTACAGAGAAACTGACCATAATTAGTGTTGCCACAAGACCAAGACCAGTCTTGGTCTTGGTCTCGTCTCGTCTTGGTCTTGTCGAGACGAGACCATCATTTGGTCTCGACTAGAAAAGTCGAGACGAGACGAGACTAGCATCAAGTCTTGTCGAGAAAGTCTTGAGTCTCGACAAGACTCTCGACTTCAGAACAAAGGTATTTTTTCAAACATATACCTATTCTAAAAGTCATTCAAAAACTGAGAGTATTGCTGTAAATACTGATTGAAAATTCGAATAAATAAGAGAGATATCAATTTTTCAAATTTTGTAATTTTCTACTTCCATAATTGTATCCCAGAAACAGTAATTTATGTAAATATGATGTATTCCTTATTCATCTAAATAATCCAAATATAAGTTTTAAATGAATTTAAATTACTATGTAAGTGGGATGAAATGAAAGAAGTATCAATTTAGAATTCTTATGTTATTTTAATGCACCAATATTTTTTATTAAATTAAGATCAACCTTAATTTTATACTACACATGTTATTTTAATTTAATTTTTGTTTAATTCTCAATTAATATATTGGTACAACTGGGTATATGAAATACTGACTACATCTTCAAAAATATTTCCAATTTTCAAATAGCACACAAAAGTTACATCTGTGGTGCATTCTGCAAGTTAGCAATGTACTTCAGTTTTATTTATTAAATTAATATATTATAACAAAAGTAACGTTCCCTTCAAATATACATTATTTTACTTTTATTTTTAAAGAATCTATTGTGATTCTTAGAATTTTGCGAAAATGCACACAAAGATTTTACGATCTTAGGGAAATTCCCGTTTTAAAATAACCATATTCTACATTTTCAACGGATGTACTTCTTATTCACCTAAATAATTCTTCCATTGGAACATATGAATAATATCGCATGTATCATTTAGTAAAAAAAAATTGGAAAATATCTGCTTCAAAAGATAAAAGTTTATGTATCTTTTACATGTATAATGAAAGTAAAACTTTATCTCAACAAAGTGAAATGTAAGGGGCATTGTTAAAATACGTAGTTACAGGTATAACAATTTGGGGAAATTGGTATCAGATATTCTAAGAAACTGGTATTAAGCATTTCTCGTAAGAACACATGCAAAATGCAAGTACACTCGCCCGGTGGCGTATACAGGAGGGCCAGGGGGGGAGGGGGATAGCGCTCGCGCCCCCTGAGAAAATTAAAATACATTGTGTAAATTCATTCATATGAAAAAATTGAAAACAATAATCAACGTTTACTTAAAGCTTTACAGAAAATAGAAATATAAAAGTCGTAATGTACAAGCCCTTCTTTAACAATATTCTTAAAACTTTGTATGCACAAATGTGTAAAACAAACTGTTTTTCGAATTCCCTAATATAATATAATTAAAAAAAAAAAAATGGGTAAAAAATAACACAACATTTCTTTTCTTGTAAAAATCCAATAATGGAACAATAAATTTTACAACGGTGCTATAAATGCTGCATATTACCAGACAATAACAACCACTTTTAGACATCTGCTAGTAATAAAAGTAGGTAGGTTTGCCCAACCCAAATCCACATATTTCCGAATACAATACTTTAGTCAATCTAACAATTTTGCATCCTAAAAATATAAAACCATGTAATAAAGAAAAGTATAAACGTATGATAAAGAATTAAATGAAACATAACATAGACAATTTTTATGAGGAATCATTATTATGGTTTCATAAGTGGAAATAGGAACCTCTTGAGAAAGAAATACCATATGAAGAATTATTAGATATCTCCAAAAAATTCTATCCATTTTTACTCCATGGCTTGATTTTATTTTTAACTCTACCTTCTACAACATGTAAAAGAAGTTTTAGTAGGCACATAAAAAATCTGTTATGGCTAGCACAAGACCTTCCGTCAATTTGATGTATTTTGCACCAATCCCACATCAAAAGTTCCCTAGAAAAGATTCTATATATTCAATAAAATTATAACACGAACACATACTATTTTTTTACAAATTCCATACCGAACGTTCTTTGGAAAAAATATAAATTCAATACAATTATAACACGAACAATCATTATGTATATTGTACTTGACACTGACATCTGTCAATTACAATTTTTTGAATATATCAGCTGTTTCTATGATTATAGTAAAGCTGACTGATTTTGGAAAGTTACTCTATTTATAATTCGTTAAACCGTACAACTGTTATTATTAAAGTTTCTTAGTTACTAATTTTATAAATTTAAGCATGTTTATTATAATGTATTTGTTTTTCAAATAAGTGTTTTTTTTTAATTGAATTGTGTTTATGTAACTACCTACAGTTTTTATTGAATATACCATTATTATTCTAAATACGTTTTTGGAATAAGTTTATTTTTTTGGCAAATAAATAACATATAAATATATGACTAACTATACAGGGTGTCTCTTAAATAGGGGGACATGGCTTAACCACAGATTCCTGAGGCTAAAATAAGACGATTTAACCAAACTTGCTTCTACCGGTAAGAGTACCATTTAGCCAGAATTCTGCTTCAAAGTTCTTCGAAAAAAAATTAATTTTGCTTATAATAACTGAACGCTTCATACGATTTGGATGAAATTTGGTATGACAGTTTATATGGTTATAAGTCATCTTTTAAGGTAAAACTTGATATTATTAGTGAACCACTAGTGTATGAAACCTAGGTGTCCCAACATTAATTAGACCGTAACTTTTTAGTGGCAATGCGGAAAACGTGAAATTATTTTTCTTCAGAAAGATACATTCCATAGTAAACTTTTCTCTCTCTGTGTAATTTGTAATATCTGTTACGGTTCACACAGAAAAAAATAAAATCTTTGTGTATGCACTGCTAAATTTTTAAAATAAATTTAATCTAGCTGTCTATCCAAATGTGAAACAAGCAGCGGCGTCTCGTGCATTTTATAAGAAGGCAAGCAGAAATGGCGTAGGTAAGGTATAAAAAAAAATGCGCCGCAGGCGAATTTTTTTTTTCATTCAAGGTCAAATGCCTTATAATTGACTTACATGTTTCGAAGGGATGTGCAAATGCATGTTTTCCCCTGTCATGTGCAAAAAACATAAATTGCCAGATCACAGACTTGAAGTGATATTGCGTATGTATATTATTTAAGTCGCAAAAGCATCGCTTAATATCATTCCATACTGATTTTTCTTTATTAAATAATAAACATGGTCAACAATATAATTTTAGTAATGTTTCACTATCACATAGCCACACATGTTTGTCATATAAATTGGTATTAAAATGCCTTGTTATATGTTTAACAGTTGTTGTTAATAACTTCATAGGAGGAACTGGTCTGCCATTTGCAAAAAGGTTTTTTTTCTTCAAAATTGCCAAATGGCTTTTCTTGTAATTTTTTTATTATTATTGCACAAGTGTTATCCATTCTGTATAAAAATATAAGGAGTATTATTATTTTCAAAATTTAATTGAAACAAAATAAATGTAGAAATATAAAATATAGATACCTTATAAATAAATTTTACTTTTATTCGTATCCTATTTTAACATTTACTATCTATTTCACTAAAATTTTGTTCATGGAAGCAATATAAAAACTGCTTGCAGATGAACCTAAACAGCGAAATATTTTCAATATAGAAGGCTACATGTTCGGCAATGTTCGGTATAGTGTAGGTATAGGCGGTGTAAGCACTCGAAGTTCTGCTTACCAGCACGTTTTGTACAACATGGTAAGATCGTAATAGTACGTATCCCAGTGATAGAATTAGATTAACGGTGCGGTAGGCAACAGCAAATACATTTGTGTCTTTGCTTTTAAATTTTGATATATTAAAGTTCTAAATACATAAATATAATTGTTAAAATATATTAAAAGTAGCATGGAGAAAACGCCACTGGAAACAAGTAATTTTTAATGACAGTAACGAGTTGTCAATCTTCACAACTTGTTTAGAAGTAAGCTGAGATATGTAATCGTCTTATTTATAATAATGGTAGTAAAATATTATTAGGCCAAACAAACGGATGTTACTAATTTTAGAATATTGCAAAGAAAATTTTTGACAACCCGTAAAACAATTGTTACTGTCATTAAAAATTACTTGTTTGACATTTGGATAGACTGCTAGATTAAATTTATTTTAAAAATTTAGCAGTGCAGACACAAAGATTTTATTTTTTTCTGTGTGAACCATAACAGATATCACAAATTACACAGAGAGATAAAAGTTTACTATTGAATGTATCTTTCTGAAGAAAAATAATTTCACGTTTTCCGCATTGCCATTAAAAAGTTACGGTCTAATTAATGTTGGGACACCTAAGTTTCATACACTAGTGGTTCACTAATAATATCAAGTGTCACCTTAAATGATGACTTATAACCATATAAACTGTCATACCAAATTTCATCCAAATCGTATGAAGCGTTCAGTTATTATAAGCAAAATTAATTTTTTTTTGAAGAACTTTGAAGCAGAATTCTGGCTAAATGGTACACTTTCCGGTAGAAGCAAGTTTGGTTAAATCGTCTTATTTTAGCCTCAGGAATCTGTGGTTAAGCCATGTCCCCCTATTTAAGAGACACCCTGTATTTTTATTCATCAAAATTTTGATATAAAGCAGAAGTTCTCAACCTGTGGTACGAGTACTAGGGGATACGCGAAAGGTTAAGTTTTAGTTATCTACTTATTTAACATTTATATAGAAAAATATTTAAAAAAATAGCGAAAGAAGTTTTTTTTTTTGGGATTTTTGTCCATTTACTTACTGCTTCATTTAAACATGTACATACCTATTTAACTATTGCTAATAATAGAAATGCATTGCTGTGATTTATTCTGTAGCTAAGGATTTGAAATTATATATTTTATGTTTATTAACAAGGAACAACACTCGGTATGTATGTATATTTTCATATTAATTATTTCAAGAGCTCAAGTATCAAGTTGATATTTACAGAAAAAATAATAAATATCTCTAATATTATTTGGAATTTTTGAATCGCGATTGTACTGCTGTTCTTAGAATTTTATGTACTATTAGATGGGATTATAAAAAAAATGTTAATGGAGGCAAAGTCGAGAGTCTTGTCGAGACTCAAGACGAGACGAGACTGACATCAAGTCTCGTCTCGACAAGACCAAGACGAGACCACTCTAGTCGAGACCAAGTCAAGACCAAGACAAGACCGGCCCCAAGTCTCGTCTCGTCTCGACTTCTGGCAACACTAACCATAATATTCTTTTTATTACTACCTCTAGTTCATGTCTACCTATTAACTAGCTATGCTGTACTGATGAGCTCTAATAAGAGCGAAACACGTGTCTACAGCTGCATTTGAGCGATAACCCTAGGAAAAAAGAATTGTTTATAATATTCTGGTTTGCATAAATTTTCCGGAATATTTTACGAAGCTCATTGTTCGAAGGTCAGTAACATTGAGTGTCAGACCGACCTTTACAAAAATATAACCTATAAAAATACAATATTCTTTTCATTTTCTCAAATTTTTTATTTCAAATAATATTTCATATGCAACTCTGCACTGAATTTCCGTTTTATCACTCGTATGGTTTATTTTCCTCGGCCTTACGGCCTCGGCAACTAAATAATAATAATAATAATAATAATAATAATCAGTTTATTTCCGTTGACACAAATACAATGTGTATGGAACAAGTCAAATATATCGATACATAACATAAACATGAAATAAAATACAACTTTATTATAGATATATATTACAAATTCAGAAACTCGTCAATACTGTAAAAACTATTTTGTAAAAGAAGAGATTTTAATTCTTTTTTGAAAATGTTAATATTTTTAGCATCTTTAATTTGTTTGGGAAGTTTATTGTAAATAACTAAGCCTATTTTTTCTGGGCTATTTTTAACTACATTTAGTTTGGTATTCTGGACATAGAAATTATCTTTCTGTCTTGTATTATAGGCATGTTTATCAAGAACTAGATTAAAAGAGTTTTTATTTTTATAAACATAAATACAAAGTTCCAGAATAAAAATATCGGTTACCGTTAAAATATTCAAGTTTTTAAAAATTGTACGGCAAGATGCATTGAAACTTACTCCAGCCAAACAACGAAATTACATATTCTTGATAAAAAGTAGAACTTCAGTACTTTAATACAGAAATAACTATTATCCGTATTTTATATTTTTCAAATAACTCTTTATTTATGAGAAAATTGTCTTTTTAAAATAATTTTTAAAATTGCCGCTTCTCCTTTCGCCTGATGATGTACATAAATTACTCACCAATGAGGAAGTGGTTTAGATTTGTCGCCAACAGAATTTAAACGAGTAACAGCAGTGGCAGCTGACAACTATGTACTAGCTACTAGTTCTATTCATATTACTGATTTTTACATTCCGTTACCCGAGGTAAGGGAGGTATCGGAATCGTGCTAAAAATCGCATATAGAGATTTTTAGCTGTTCATATGGATGTAAAGAAGAGGAATATGAAAGAATTATAATTTTTAGAATTGTTTTATTGGAGTTAGCCAGAGTTTTTTTTGTCACAAACAAAGACACAGACATCATCGCAAACTAGTAAAATCGTATTCTAGGGACCCTAAAACGTGCTTATTTATTAAAAACTTTTTGGCCAAACACAATACCTTCCTTACCTTAAAGGGACGGAAGGTTATTATAAAAAATTGCGACTCTTTTCTTATCCTCTCTTAATGGAAATTTTTGCAACATGCTTTATACTTGAAATTATTTTTTTTTAACTTATTTGGTGTTGGGATATAACACATTTTATTAAAAGAATTAAAGTAAAATCCTTTGAATTCAGTTTGCAATTAAGTATGTAAATACATCGTAATCAGGGTTCGTATTTACAATTAAAAATACAATTATAAATTCTTTTGTTATCCGGTGGACTGTATAAAATGGGTTATAAAGAAGTCCGACTAAAAGAAACTCTCATTCTTCTAACTTTATTATCTCTGAATCATCAACGCTTTCAAGCTGTAATTAGAAATTATCCTTGGTACAATGTCCTGATGCCTCTTAATTGTCCCCTTTCTACAAGCATACAACTCCTCCTTTCTCTAGATACTGTTTCTGCACATTCAAATCGGTAATAATACAAGTTAGGGCAATCTTGATATAATTTGATGAATAAAACAAAACAATCAACAAATCGTACATTGGTATTGGTACCTACCTACTTAGAGAAAAATAAACCTTTTCAGGGGTAAGTAAAAAATTCACGGTACTTATTTGGCAGAAATATAGAACAAAATTAGAATATATTAGTTTATTTGAAATCGTCACTAAAATGCACAAAAATAGTCATTAAAAGCTCAGACATCGACACTAAAGTAATCCATTATATGACGATTTCATGCAATAGTAGTGTTACCAACCTTATGATAATCGCTATACATGTAAGATAATTTGGACAGGTGTATGATGTACATAGCAAATTTGTATGTAAAATGACAAAAGATGTACAAGAAGAACGTTCTAAATAATTCTTATGAATAAGTTTGAGATAAAATACGTAATTTTGAGTGTTCTTTATGATAACTTCAATGTTCGAGGTTAGCAACACTGACTGTCAGACTGACAGATTATTTTTAACCTATCCTATAAAATAAATATTTCTTACATTTTCAGAATTTTTTATTTTAAATAAAATTTAATATGTAACTCTGCACTGAAGTTACTTTTTCTCAGTCATATGATGGTTTATTTTCCTCGGCCCTAAGGGCCTCGGCAAATAAATTTCACATTCGTGATACAAAAAAAAAAAAAAAAATAGATCTTCAGTGCCTTGACTCATAAATAACTATTAATAAAAAAATTCAATTTGGTTTCAGTTCAGATATTTTGTTTTAATTGGTATCTGTATTTCTTATTATATTATTATAAAATTTTCGCCAACTGTAACTAATGAATAAGTAATGAACTACGAGTTCTCGCACCGTGCGGTTGATTCGAAACATCTCATTTTATACAGGATGCGTATTTGAAATGGCTTTCATCGACATCTCCCTTATCATTAGATATATGTATAGCAAAAATTTATTTACAATTTTATTTGTTTACTCAAGGAGCATAACATAACGAAAAATTGTCACATACAAAGGGTTGCATTACGGCTCGGCGAGAATTGTATATTTTTTTAAATAGTGTTACAACAGCTAATTACTAGTACAAGAAAATCTCACAGAATTGTAGTTATCAATATTTTTTTCAATATTTTTAAACTGACTTGATTACAACATATTTTATTTTGTTTACTTGGAGCATGCCAACTATTTTTCCTCAATGCATCCTACATATTTTCTTATATTTCAAATTTTATTTTATTCGCCTATACAGATACATATTTTTGTTAGTTTTCCGCGGCATTGCCAAATTATTCCGTTTTTTGCCTCCCGCTACATTGGTAAGGGAGGTATAGGGATCGTGCTAAATATCACATATCGAGATTTTAGTAAATGACCAAGTTTTAAACTCCCTATAATCCAATTTTAACATTTTCACGATAATGTGTGTGTGTGTGTGTGTGTGTGTGTGTGCATGTGTATGGATTTTGTTGTCGCTCTAACTCAAGTACTATCATTCAGAAAATTCTGAAACCTTGTATTTCTACCCTATTCTAATATGGAAAGAAACCATTCGATTTTGGTGTAAATCGGAAGACCGGAAATGGCACTTTACCTTAAGCTCATAATGGTTTTTCTTCAAAAAATACCATTAGATGCCATTTTTCGCATTTTATGTCGTTATGAAAAAGAAAGATTGTTATATTTTCTATAGGAATACATTAATACTTTTTCTATATATTTTACAGATAAATTTAAAAATATTTTTTTTTATAAATTCCGAAGCCTAAGATACACACAACTCCTTTTTTGCATAATTCATATTTCAAATGAATGTAAATGTCAGGTAAATATCACTGTCAAAAAAAAATAATCACTTCAAATTAATATTAGTGTAATTTTAAAAAGAAAATAGTAAATAAAGCAATAGTTATATGCAATGGAACATAATATAGTTTGCAGCATTAGTAAAAACGTAGGTATGTATTTAAATTAATAAAAATTAAATCGCGCGAGGTTTTGTGTTGGCCACATCAGATTTTTTCCATAAAAAGTCCTAATACAGGAATTGCTTTATAAAGGCGTACTAAAGTTATTTTAATATTAAAAAAATATTGAATTTTTTCTTTGCAACTATAAACTATACTCTATGTTCTCATACATTTTTTACCTCTCGCTAAGAGAGATATTGGATTCGTGCTAAAATTCGCATATCCAGATTTTAGTGAATAAGCACGATTTAAGGTCCCTACAATCCGATTATATCATTTTTAAAATGTTCTCTCTCTCTCTCTCTCTGTGTGTGTGTGTGTGTGTGTGTGCGTGTGTGTGTGTGGATGTGTGGGTATGTGTGTGTGTTTGTGTCTGGATGTTGTAGGTACGATTCCTCAAAAACTATAAGACTTAAGAAATGATGATGTCAGAGATTAAAGAACCGAGAAACTATGACGAGGCTCTGAAGTCAGAGAATCGACTTCGCTGGGAGGCAGCGATGGAAGAAGAAATGGCTTCAGTGGTAAATACAACTTGGTCATTAGTTGAATTACCAAATGGAAGGAATGCTATATCAAATTGCTGGATATATCGTTTAAAGCGAGATGCTGGAGGTAAAGTAAATCGATACAAAGCTGGAGTTCTTGCTGGAGGGTTTAGTGAAAGAAAGGGTATCGATTACAACGAAACCGTCAGTCCAGTACCAAGATTTGACACAACAAGAGCCATGTTGAGTATTACAGCTAATAAAAATTTGCAACTAGCTCAATTTGACGTGAAAACAGCCTTCTTAAATGGAATACTAGAAGAAGATATCTATATGGATCAACCCCTAGGGTTTGAAAACTGTGTAGATCGCGTTTGTAAGCTGCAAAGAAGTTTGTACAGGTTGAAACAGTCTCCAAGATGTTTGAATAAGCGCTTTCAGAATGTACGAAAAACATTTGGACTCCACGACAGTATTGCTGATCTATGTCTCTTTTATAGAACAATGGGTGAAGAAAAACTCAACGTTGTACTTTACGTTGACGACGGTCTTGTTGCTGCAAGCAACAGCTGGTTATCAAGCATGTGACTAGTCAAGATAGCAGATATCTTGACGAAACCAATTCCACGACTGAGATATGAGTATCATCGATCAATGTTGGGAATGTCTTCCAATAAAATATAGTTTAGGGGAAGTGTTAAAGTAAAAACTTTATATTACAAGTCGCCATTGACTTGTTTTTGTTTGTTCAGTATGTCATAATATATATATATATATATATATATATATATATATATATATATATATATATATATATATCAGTTTTGTATTGTATTTGTGTTATTGTGTTCCAATTAAAGCATCTAACTTGTCTACGTCTTCTTTTCTTTATTCTTTACATCAACAAATATGAAGTATTGTCTGATTTGGAGCTCCGCAGAGCATTAGCACACACACACACCATGATGAGTCCGAATCTGTTAATAGTTTTCCAAATGAGGCGATACAGATCGAAAGATGGTGGTTTGCTAGGAGTAGTTAAAGTACTGTGAATTTCAGGTGGCGTAGAATCAATCCAGAACTGGTAATTAAAAAATAGGAGTTGTTTTAATACATCCAGTAATGATCCTAATAGCAGAGCAGTGTAAAGTAGAATCCTTAAAACTCCATGAAGTATCACATAGCTTATAAATAATATTATTTCTAGTTCTTACTTTCTTCGCAACATTAGATAAATGATTTTTATATGTTAAAGATCTATCAAGTGTAATTCCTAAATGTTTAGGTGAGAAATTATGTTTCAACATAGTATCATGAAAACGGATCGGAAGCATATAATTTGCTAATTCATTATTTAAATGACAACGAGAACATTCAGTTTTTGATGGATTATGCATTAGTCTTCATTTTTTCTCAAATTGACTTAAAACTAATAAATATCTAGTTAAAATTTCTTTAGATTTTACAATATTGTTATCACAGACTGTAAGTGCTAAATCATCTTCGTAAATAAATTTGTGACTAATTGTTCACGCCAAACTGTATCATGAGCCGAAGATAAATCTATAAAAACAACTAGGATTTTAGACATTTTTGAAACCCAGCTTCAATTAAGATGGTGAGACCAAGTACTTGATCAGTACAGCTACGATTACTTCTGAAGCCTGCTTGTTCAACAGGAATATGTTTCGTAATTTCCTCACCCACTCTTTTTAAAATTAACCTTTCTAGAAGTTTATAGCAAGAACTTAAAAGAGCTATAGGTCGATAACTTTCAGCTTTATTTTTATTTTATACGCCTAGGATGTGGACCACAATTAATCAAAAATTCATTATGAATATTGTCGAATCCTGGAGCTTTACCAGACTTCAAACATTTAAGTGCAAATGAAAATTCAACAAAAGAAAATTAATGCGAAAATTCAGATTGTATTTGGCAAGTACCTTTTCATTTTCTTAATTCATATTTCACCCATTTAGTATGTTCTTTATCTTTCGGAGCACGTGTACAGAAACAATGCGATCAATTATCTGATCTGAAGAAAAGTAAGATCACAAGAAACAGATTTACTTTAACAAGTTTGTTTTAGTAAAGCCCAAGCTTTTCTTCTAGAGTGCTTGAAATCAAGATTTTCAGCAGTTCGTCTCCAAATTTTTCTACGAGGCTGATCTAAAGAATGAAGTATTTCATATCCTAATTCAACATTTCCAGACTGCAAAAAGTTTTATATTTAATTTCAAATTCTTTATTCTTTATTCCAACCAGGTATGTATTATAATATTGTTATAAAATATGTTTTTGAATTACATATAATCCATATGTGCGGTATTACAGGAGATATTAATATCAATTTGCTTATTAACGATTGTAAATTAACTTTTTTAAAGACATATTGTCGGGCAATGATATGTATAAATTAATTACAAAATATACTAGATCTGCTACTAAATCATTATTGGATTTCATATTAGTGTCTGATAAAACGATATATGTGGATTCTGGTCTAATAGATTGTAGTGATATGTCTGCCCATAGCGGAGTATTTTGTGTTTTGAACTTAGCAAAAATAATTGTTCCCAAGAAGACTGATTCCTACAGAAATTTTAATAATTTTAATACGGATAATTTCTTACAGGATTGTGAATCTGTAAGGCCTGTTCTACAATAAGTCGTGCGCACTACGCAGAAATTTGGCGGTAGGCGTTGTCGGTTATCGGCTGTCGGAGTCGGAACGCAAGTTGGTCATTTCCCATCTTTTCCGACAACGACATTGAAGGTCACGTCAATAGAAAATTGAAAATGAATAATATCATGTTGGATGTAATAATAATATATTATGTACAAGAAAACAGTAGTCTGTATAGCAAAATAAATAAATTATACAACGATTTAAAGAGAAAAAAAATATTTGGGGACAAATAATAATCATAATTTGTTTCAAATTAACTATATAACCTTACTGAAACAGCAAGTTTAATATCAGTTGGCAAAGGATTTCTTTAATTATTATTTAGCGTTAGGTTTGGAATACAATCATCACACGCTAAATAATAATTAAAGAATCGTGGTTTCAGATTATCATGAAACTGATCACTTGACTCGAAATATGAAAATCATCTTGTATTTTTTTTTTTCTTCTCTTTTGCATCGGCCGTCTTAGTTTTATTATTTGAAGCTATATTAATTAAATTAAAATAAATTGGATGAGATATAATATCCATAACCTCACTTAAAAGTGATAATTCGCTACGACAGCTTCCAACTATTGTAGAAAGCAATGTCGGGTGCTGGTAACGTCAAACGACTTACGACAAGCGACAACCGACAAACGACTCAGAACAGGCCTAAATTGGAGTCAAATTAATATTATTGCAAACATTAATGATAAAGTTGCTTTTCTCAATAAAAGCATATAATCAGTTATAAAAATAATGCAAAGAAAATGAGCCAAAGCTCTTAGAGATTATAAAAAATACAAAACGGAGTCCAAATTGAATTACCACAAACAATAAGAAAATTAACCACAGCAGCAATTAGAAGAGACAAGCAAGCCTACTTACATTGCAATATTAACAATAAATTAAAAGATCCCAAAGAACTTTGGACAAGCTTAAAACGACTAGGTGTAAATAAAACTGTGTCAAATAACATAAATGACTCTCTTTTAAAACCATAACAATTTGGGCACCGTTTATTACATAAAGTTGATACAAGCTATGAAAACACTTAAACTTTAGATTATTATTTGAATAACTCATATTCATATTTAGAGAAATATTACACTCTAATCTTATTCAGAATGAAGACGTGGAAAGAATTATAATGAATATTAAATTAAATGCAATAGATTTAGATGAAATTTCGCCGAAAATGATTTTGATAATTCTTCAAGTTATTGTGGATTATATTGCACACATCATATTCACATGCTTGCTGGAGGAAGTAGTTCCTAATTCCTGGAAGTTTGCAGTCGTGAAACCTTTTGCTGAAAAAGATTAATGCCACCACCTTTGACGAACTACGACCCATGAGTCAAGTTATGTCATGCGATGAAAAATAATATATTTCCTCCCACGCAATCAGGATTCAAAAGCGGACATAGTACATATACTTGCCTTCTAAATATTTTAGATTTCATAATATCTAATTTTGACAAATTAAAAATTTCAATTCTTGTGTAAATCGATTTTTCAAAGGCGTTTGATATAGTTGATCACGAACTACTACTAGCAAAAACAAAGTGCTATAACTTTTCAGGTAGATCTTTACTATGGTGTAAGTTATATTACCAATAGAAACTTTGACGTCAACATACTCCATAATGTCTGGGACCACTGTTTTTCTTACTTTATGCCTACCAAAAACTCCGATTAATTGCAAAGTGCATTCTTATGATAACGATACACAGATTGTAACAAATGTTGCCGTCGAAGAGCTAAATGAAAAATTCACTTTTATAAATGCTGATTTGGAAAGCCTATCGTTGTGGGTGAAAAGCAATGCTCAAAAAATCAATCTGAATAAATCTACTTTGATGATATTTGAATCAGAATTTCCAGACATTATATTAGATGGGGTAATATTGACAAGCAGTACTGTTTCCAAAAGTCTATAATTGCTTATAGGAAAACGTTTAACCTTTAGATTGTACCTGCGTAGTAAACTTAAAACAGCCATAGTCAAACTACGGTATTTGTATCACTTTTGACGTATGTTCACAACGCAAGTGAAAGTAAGTTTAGCAAACTCTTTAATTTTATCATTATTTGATTATTGTTTATGTGTATATGATCCTAATTTGACTCAAATTGGCAAGAACAGGATTAAGGTTTTGTATAATTATTGTTTGCGTTATGCTTATGGTGTACGTAAAAATGGCCACATCTCCGACTTGCTAAAATTCTAGATATTGATATTAGAATTCAAAAAGCTTTCCTCATTCTCACTATGACAGAAATTCCTACCTATTTATCTGTAAAATTGACCTTGAAGAATTACGATTACGGTTTAAGGGGTAAGGATTTATATTATGTACCATCTTTCAACAAATCTAAATTTAAATGTTGTTTCTCTTACCTTGCACCTTCGCTGTGTAATTGTATTCCAAATCAATTAAAATCTCTGTATATACAGTCTTGTAAAGGTAGAATAAATGCATTATTTGATTTTTGAATATCGCTGATTTTTTTGAATATTTATGTAACTCTTTATATTTTTATTTTTATATTATTTTCTTAAAATGTGTCTCTTTGTCAGTCTTTTTAAGTATTGCATTGTGTTGGCATTTTATTACTTTGATACTGTAATTATTGTTATATGTATATATTGGTTCGGTGGAAGAGCAGCCAATGGCCCCACCATTGACTCATGTCAATAAAGTTTATTATTATTATTATTATTATTATTATTATTAAAAAACAATTCTCGCAGAGCCGTAATGCAACACCCTGCATATCTGACAATAATTTTATTATGTTATGCTCCTTGAGTAGACGTACAATAAAATCTGTGAATAAATTTTTGCTGTACTTCTAACGATAAGAGAAATGTCGAAGAAGGCCATTTCAAGGACTGACCCTGTTGTAGATGAGCAATGACATGTTTAATTTATAAATACTAAAAATATATCCAAGCACAGCAATAATCAAGGAAATTTCATTTTTACTTATTAATCAAATCGATATTAAATTAATTAGATATCATTCTCAATTATAGGTATTAGATCCAAACATTATCAAAAATTCAATAATTGTAATTAAAATTAATGGTATATCCGGTATTCAATTAATAAGCAGATCCATGATATAGAAAATTTGATTTTGATTGGTGGAATTAATTATAAAAATTGCTCAACCAAACGAAACTCTGAAAGGAGCTTTGTATTTTATTTCGTTGTCAGGCTCTGCGCGTGCGGCTATTAATACAGATCGCTAAACACAGGATACGCATCTGCATTAAACCTGGCATATCCACTATCGATACATTACCGCGAAATTCATTTCAATTTATACCTGATATACCAATACTCGAAAAAGTATTTTTATTAATGTGTCATTATATGCTGTAAAAACTGTTGGTATTCAGTTCAGTAGTCAGGCAATAAATTATAAATGAACAATGATATAAAACAAATGTTCATCATAATGTTATGTTAATTTATGATATATTCCTACGAAATGTTATTTTTAACGTTAAATATTACATTCGGCGAGTGAATATAGTTTAATTTTGTGCGATGCAATTTGTGGTTGCGGTTGCGATATTTGTTATATGTATATGATGTAATTCATTTATAGAGCAGTTAAAATAACAGATTATCAAATTCAATTTGTTTACATTATGTTTGCAAAATTCTAACAAATTATTTAACATATATACTATTTAAACGGAAAGTTCAGTTTTTAACTGGATATTTGATGTGTGAAACATAAACAAATAGGAATATAATTCATTTATAATATGTCAATATAAGATAAGTAATGATATTAGCATTCAGAATACGTACTATGAAAACACAAGGACATCATAAGCATTTAATCATCATTTTATATATATATATATATATATATATATATATATATATATATATATATATATGTAGCGACCACATCACGATTTAGTATAAGCTGCAATCAGCTGGCTTAGATGGTTGCCACGAAAATATATAGTTACAAATGTTTTGTAATAATTATGTCATTATATATATAGAATAAAGTTGATTGATTTGCCTTGTCAGTAATTATTTCGACCCAAATCCTACATAATTTGTGACCCCGTTTTGAAAAATGATGAGATAGTCAGAAAACAGTCACTGTAGAAGGAGTATCTAGAATTAGCGTAAAAGTACCGCCATTTTGGACCGCCAAACCAGTGCTCTGGTTTATTCAACTAGAGGCGCAATTCGCACAGGCTGGGATTACTGCAGATGGAACCAAATATAATTATGTCGTTTGAGCTTTAGATACCTCGCAGTTGGAGGAAATCGAGGACGTCCTAATCAACCCGCCCGAGGTCAATAAATACGCAAGTATTAAACAAGCGTTAATTAATCGTTTGTCTATCTCCCAAGAGCAACGGGTGAGGCAACTGCTCGAGAGAGAAGAAATTGGGGATCGAATGCCATCTCAATTTTTAAGGCATTTACGAAGACTAGCAGGAACAACTGTAACTCTGGTTAAGTCGGCTTCCCGAAAACATGCGAGCTATTCTTGCTACTCAGACAGATTGTCTATTAGACAAGGTTGCCGAAACAGCAGACAAGATCCAAGAGACACTATCCTCCGTTCAATGTTCTGTAATCTCAAGCAGGGATAATGAGCTGCAGGATATGTTGAAACAAATTGTCCAACGTCTAGAACGACTTGAAGCTCGCGAAGAACGTTCCCGTTCTACAGAGCGACAAACACATCACATGCGCCGACGTACACCGTCAAACCGAAGTGTCAGCCGTGATTCTTCCAGCAACGACGATCAGAGGAAATCTCGACAGTGTTGGTATCATTACCGCTTCGTGGATTCCGCGACACAGTGTCGCAAACCGTGCAACTATAAATCAGGAAACGCCATAGACCGTCATTGACTGCGGCAATCAACGACGGTTCAACACAACGCCGCCTTTACGTCGTTGAAGGTCAACCCGAATCTCGTTCCTTATTGACACCGGAGCTGATTTGTGTGTTTTCCCGCGTGCGAAAATTAGAGGACGAAGATTAAAAAGTCCAAATAAATTGTACGCTGCAAATAATAGTCCTATCGCGACATATGGGACGGTTGTTTTAAAGTTAGATTTAGGTTTAAAACGTGATTTTGTGTGGCGATTTGTGGTTGCAGACATTGACAAGCCAATAATTGGTGTAGACTTTTTGTCATATTTTGAACTTTTAGTAGATATTAGACATAAACGCCTTATAGACAATAAAACTAATTTATCAACCGGTGGTGCCATTGTTAAAGTAAATACGGGTTCCATAAAGACAGTATGCGGTAACTCTCCATTTGAGGATATTTTACGCGAATTTCCGGAATTAACGCGGACATCGGAAACGGAAAGTATTGTGAAACATAATATTGTTCATTATATAGAGACAACTCCAGGGCCTCAGGTCTTTTGTAGGCCTAGAAGATTGGCTCCAGATCGTCTACGAATGGCGAAACAAGAATTCGAGCTCATGTTACGTGAAGGCATAATACGTCCTTCGAAAAGTGCATGGGCTACCGCTTTTCATTTAGTGCCTAAAAAGAATGGACAAATACGACCATGTGGTGATTACCGCGCGTTAAATAACCGAACTGTTTCGGATCGGTATCCCATTCCATATATCGAGGACTTTTCCCAAATGCTAGTCGGATATCAGGTTTTTAGTACCATTGATCTCGTGCGTGCTTACAATCAGATACCGGTGGCTCCGAAAGATATCGAGAAAACCGCAATTACTACGCCATTTGGACTTTATGAATTTATCCGTATGCCATTCGGGCTACGAAACGCAGCTCAAACGTTTCAGCGGTTTATTGATGAAGTTTTGCGTGGTTTGTGTTTTTGTTACGTCTATTTAGATGATATCCTTATAGCATCGGCAAACATTAACGAACATAAAAATCATTTACGTCAATTATTTGCGCTACTTAAACACTATGGCATCGTCATCAATCAAAGTAAATGTGTTTTCGGACTAAATAAAGTAAAATTTCTTGGTTACGAAGTGAGCAAAAATGGTACAAAGCCCCTTCCGGAACGTGTCGATGCGATTTTAAAATTTCCTAAATCTAAAACTGTCAAAGAATTACGTCGTTTTCTAGGTATGGTAAATTTCTATCGCCGATTTATACAGGGCGCTGCTCGACTACAGCAACCGCTCAACACGCAACTCAGCGCTGCACATAGAAAAGAAAACGACCCAATCAACTGGACATCGGAAACAGAGGAAGCATTCGCAGCTGTCAAATCAGGTTTGGCCAACGCAGCATTGCTGGCTCATCCAATTCCCGGTGCCCAGGTATCATTAATGGTTGACGCGTCTGACTACGCCATTGGAGCTACGTTGCAACAAAGGACTAACAATGCTTGGCAACCACTGGCGTACTTTACAAAGGCGCTGACTGCTTCACAGCGTAAATACAGCGCTTATGATCGTGAGCTTTTGTCTGTTTACGCTGCAGTAAAACGTTTTCGTCATAATGTCGAAGGTAGACCTTTTATCGTTTTCACAGATCATAAACTTTTGATCTTCGCTTTTAAACAGAAATCAGATAAATATTCTCCGAGGCAATTTCGGTATCTGGATTTTATCGGCCAATTTACAACAGATATTCGCCACATCAGAGGACAAGAAAACTCTGTCGCTGATGCACTTTCTCGAATTGAAGCAATTTCAAATACTGTCTGTAGCGCAACGTTGGCATCATCTCAGACAAATGATCCAGAATTAAATGATATATTACAACCTCAAAACAATGGATTGCAGATGAAAAAAATTCGTACGTCTTCAGGCGACCATGAGTTATACTGCGACGTGTCCACAGGTAGTGTTCGTCCCTACGTTCCTGCAACACTTCGCAAGCAAGTATTTCACGGCCTCTACAATCTGTCGCATCCCGGAATTCGTGCTACTCAAAAGTTGATTTCACAACGCTATGTATGGCCCGGAATGAATAAAGATTATCGCGAGTGGACAAGAACTTGTCTTCAATGTCAACGAATGAAGATCACAAGACATATGACAGCACCTGTTGGATCTTTCATAGGCGCTGGCAACCGTTTCGATCATGTTCACATTGACATAATAGGACCACTGCCATCCTCGCGAGGTTTCCGTTATTGTTTAACGTGCATTGATCGCTTTACCAGATGGCCCGAAGCTATTCCACTACCTGATATAGAAGCTGCACCAATCGTACGGACTTTTACTGCAAACTGGATTGCCAGATTTGGTATACCTCTGAGAATAACCTCAGATCAAGGCCGGCAATTTGAATCCCGTTTATTTAAAGAATTAAATCAATTACTAGGCATAACTCATTGGCGAACCACTGCTTACCATCCAGCAGCAAATGGAATAGTAGAAAGATTTCACCGACAGCTAAAATCTGCCATTAAATGTCACGAAACGCAAGCATGGGTGGATATTCTACCTATTGTTTTATTAGGTATGCGAGCAGCGTTTAAAGAAGATTTGAAAGCAACAACTGCTGAATTAGTTTATGGTTCCACCATAAGACTGCCAGGCGAGTATTTCGAATCTCAATCTAAATTATTAACTACTGATTTCATTCAGCAACTACGAGAACAAATTCGTGCAATGAGACCTTCAGCAGCATCACGACACGGTATCAAGAAAACCTTCATTTTTAAAGATATTATGTCCACGCAGTACGTCTTCGTTCGTCATGATGCCGTACGCAGTCCACTACAGCCAGCGTACGACGGGCCTTATGAAGTTATTAAACGAAAAACTAAGTACTTCGTTTTACGTATCAACGGTAAAACAGTACAAGTTTCAATAGATCGTTTAAAACCTGCGTATGTTCTTGCGGAAGATGTAACTCCGACGAAATCAAACAGCGAAGATAACACCAAGACAACCAGCACGAAAGTAACTCATACTGGTAAACGCGTAACATTTATAGATCAACTTCCAGCCATATTCTAGTTTCTTTTACGTTCAACATTTTCACTGGTGCGGGAGTGATGTAGCGACCACATCAAGATTTATGTAGCGACCACATCACGATTTAGTATAAGCTGCAATCAGCTGGCTTAGATGGTTGCCACGAAAATATATAGTTACAAATGTTTTGTAATAATTATGTCATTATATATATAGAATAAAGTTGATTGATTTGCCTTGTCAGTAATTATTTCGACCCAAATCCTACATAATTTGTGACCCCGTTTTGAAAAATGATGAGATAGTCAGAAAACAGTCACTGTAGAAGGAGCTAAAGTTTGTTAAGATGTGCAAAATTCATATTTTGATTTTTTTGTTAATCGTATGTAGGCTAATTTATTGGAAATTTGTTTTGATAATACATAACTGCAAATTTTGTATGTTGCATTTTAATTTATATATATATATATATATATATATATATGTTATTTTATTATTTATTTTTTAAGGTCCCTAGAATCCAATTTTAACATTTTCACGATAATGTCCGTATGTGTGTGTGTGTGTGTGTGTGTGTGTGTGTATGTATGTACGTATGTATGTTTGTGTAAGGATTTTGTTGGCATTCAGAAAATACTGAAACTTTGTATTTGCACCCTATTCTAACATGGAAAGATTCCATTAGATTTTGATGTAAATCGCATAACCGGAAATGGCACTTTACCTGAAGCTCATGATGGTTTTACTTCAAAAAATACCATTAAATGCCATTTTTTCGCATTTTGTCATTATGAAAATTAAAGATTATTGAATTTTCTACAGGAATACATTAATACTTTTTCTATATATTTTACAGATAAATTTAAAAATCTTTTTTTTTTTTGTAAATCCCAAAGCCTAAGATAAACACAATTCTTTTGTTACACAGTTCATATTTTAAATGAATGTAACTGACAGGTAAATATCACTGTCAAAAAAAAAATAATCTTTCAAATTAATAATAGTGATTTTTTAAAAAGAAAATAGTAAATAAAGCAATAGTTATATGCAATGGAACATAATATTTTTTGCAGCATTAGTAAAAACGTAGGTATGTATTTAAATTAATAAAAATTAAATAGCTGGAGGTTTTGTGTTGGCCCATCGACCTTTAAACTAATGGACCAAGTGTCTCCTATTCTTTTATTGTTAGAATAATGCTCCAACATAAAAGGATAGAAATATATATTCTATCCTTCAATAGTACGGAAGTTCTCAGTTAAAGTATACTGCGCATGCGTTTGTAAATCTTTTTCAGCCATATGTATGTACACATCTATACATCGCCTCTATCACTAAATAATAAATCTACATTTGACGTTTCGTGACTCTGTATTATTTACTTTTTTATTTTTTATTTACAATTATTTCTGTCAATACATACGTATATGTGTTGTGAGGTGTGTATGCGACAAAATCATGGGGAAACGGTGTATGTCGTGCAGTCAGCAGTACGTACACAGTTCAGCTGTGTCATTTCATATGTAAAACTAATTATGCACAAAAAAATTGAATATATACTCTTAGCGATTATGCACCAAGTATAACAAGTTAGCGACAAATAAATTTTTGCCGCGTTTTCTTAACTTCCGTACTGTTGAAGGGTAGAGATACTGTGTCTGCATTATTATGGCGGGACAAGCATTTTGCTCCTACATTGCGTCTATTAGTTTAAAGGTCGATGTGTTGGCCACATCAGATTTTTTTATAAGTTGATGTTTCAAACAAAACAAAATAAAAAATTCGAAAAGTAAAACTTTCAATTTACAAAAAAAAAAATTAAGAACAAATCAAATTCAAAACTATCATTCAAAAAATTCTGAAACGTATTATTTCTACCTTATTCTAATATGGAAACTAACCATTAGATTTTGGTGTAAATCAGGTAACCGGAAATGACACTTTACTGGAAGCTCAAAATAGTTTTTCTTCGAAAAATACCTTTATTATAATTTTTTCTCGATTTATTTTATTATAAAGTTTAAAAATTATTAAATATTCTACAGGTATGTATAAAAACGTGTGCTACAAATTTTATAGGTAAGTATATAAAATAATCTATTTTATAAATTCCGGAATCTCTATGTTAAAAATAAACATAATTCCTTTGTTACGCAGTTCAGATTTCAATCGTATGTAATTGACATCTAAATGGCACTGACAAAGAACCTCTTATTTCAAATTATTAATGGAAACGTTTTAAAAAGAAAATTATAATAGTAAATAAAACAATAGTTATATTATATGAATGCAAATTAACCTAATATAGTTTCCAACATAAATAAATATGTAGGTATGTATTAATGTTATTATAAAAGTTAATTAAATAACTCTCTGTTTATTTTCACAAGAGTAGTAAATTTATATTTTATTGAACAATTTCGCCAGTTGCGACATCACCATAATTACTGGCCGGAGGTAAAGTGCTAGCCACAACATATTTTTTACTAAAAACAACCTTCATTTATGAAAATGTTTTAAATTCATTAAAAAATGGGGTCTGTGGCCATGTGCCTGAGTATCAGGTCGCGAATCTGGAGACCCGGGTTTGATGAAATGGCATAAAACTGACTCTTATGGTACAGTCCCCACGCCAGCAATGAGTGCTCGTGCGATGCCTGGTAAAGGAGCGCACTGTACGAATATGTCATTATCATTAGCGATATATGCGTACAAATTAGATTGGCATACTCCGCAATGGGTAATATGCCGAGATAATATATTTATTTATATATTTAAAAATGCAATCATTAGCCGGAACTGGTATCCAGATTATAGCGATAAATTTTTGTATTTAATCAAGTAATGTGTACTATGGTAGAATATTTAGATTTAATTTTAATTGTATTTTACAGATATATGATTGGACCGTGAACCCTGGATATAAACGACAGCAGGGGCGGATTTCTCTATCGGGCTATAGGGTGATCGGGCAAATCCCGAAAATTTTTAAAGTCTTACAAGCTATATTTCTTTAATTCCTATTAATCCAAGATATGTTAAATTTCTTAATATTTTAAGTACCTGCAATGTAATTTAATCAAAACGTACGTGTATGTAAAGAAAATCGGTGTTGTATCTAGTAAACCATGGGCGTCGATTCGGTGCAATCTACTACTCTTAGTTGGAGTGGTTCATGTATTACGTGACAAATCAAAGTAAAATATTTCTAATCATAGTGCTGCTTTACAGAAATCCTGCAACCATTTCACATTCCTCATAGCGATTTTCTTTTTTGTCACCGAAAGTACAAGATTTTTTGAACGACACGCGAAAGAATTATATTACGTATCCATATTTGTTGTTAATTAAATATCAAAAAAGAAAAAAAATGCCAGAGAATAATAACTTTTACATCGATTAGATTAGATTTGATTAATACGTTGTGTTTCTATGCAGCTAATATTATTATATGTATTTATTTACATAAAAAAAAATAATTGGACGTATTAACTAAATTGTACTAAGCTTAACTAAATGAATTCCTTATTGTTCATTCTACTAATATGCTTCATTAAATGTTGTGAGTTGATTTGGTTAAATTTTCTAAATTTGCAAAAACAAAATATAATAAAATTAAATACAATATTAGATGAAATGACCACATTTATATCGTAACTAACTATAAATCAAAAAATTAACTAAAGAAATATTTATATGTTCTATTTAATTTATCTAATTTTTTAGATGTATTATCTAAAATTGTAGAAAAATAATAGTAAAATCAAAATATAGTAAAATTAAATATAATAATTATTTTATGTAACCATTTGCATAACTTAATTGACAATTTCTATAAATTTTTTCTTAATTTGGCACGCTGATCATCGATCTCTGGTACAGAGAATATAATTTTTCATCATAGTAGTTTTAGGTAGAATATAAACTTGAAAACCCAGAAAAAATATTCATGAATTCATTATGTCTTCTGTCGCAGTTTCATGTACCCATAATGTAACCATTATCCATCTATAGGTATGTGATGAAATTGGATTGGCTTCGTGGTAATTATAAATATCACGTTTGAGCCTCGAATACGTAAGCAGTTTCTATAGGTATGATGTATATTCACATTAGAACGCACGTCTAATTACAGGCCTTATGCTTATTTCAATGATTTCAATTAAGGAAGTGCTCTCCGCCTATCAAATGTAGCTTATCCCTTTGGGGACCACAGGGCTACATATGTCCCACTCATTGCTTTATATTCCACTGGGTGAATTTGAACCCAGAATCACGTTTTAAGCGTTTAAGGTGGAATTTCTCGTACAATTTCGTATTTAAAATTAAATATACCTATCAGTAATATTAGTTTTGCTTTTACAACCAAATATTCGACATTATTTTCGACTGTACCTGTCAGCTGTGAAATTTTATACCAATATCATAACTGTAGAGTACATGGTATTATAATACACTCTACACTTGTATATAATGTAAAGAAACTTAAACTGAATATATATATATATATATATATATATATATATATATATATATATATATAAATAACACAATTAAATTTCAACTTGAAAGCGAAACGGAAAAGCACTTTTATTTAATTTCAAACAAACACTCAACTTATTTTTTATTTTTCTTGATCGAATATACTTGATGTTCAATCATTACAAGATTGTTAGATCATGATAACACATCTCCCTCCTTAGAGAGAAGAAAATCTAATGACACTTAATGTAAGGTATGTCATTACTTTTTATTTTACAAACATACATTATAAATTGAATAATATCATTTGGGGAGACATGAGGAGAAGGAATGGGTGCTATGAAAATTGTGGGGTTGTTTTAAATGTGCAGATTTTAATCTGTCTATTAATATGGTGTCTAATTTATGATATCTTTTATTAAAATTTTGAAAAAAATATTCATACCGTTTAATTACTTTGTACGATCCATCGAAAGGTTGTTCCAAGGGAGGCATCATGTTTTATGATGACGTGAGATATGCGAAATAGATCTGGGTTTATAAAATTTGTTTTGATTTTTAAGGTTGAGGGTGTATTCTTTAATTTGCTGATTATTTGTTTTAATTGGTTCCGTAGACTAGTTCTGTTGGACTGTATTTAATAGGTTCTTTACTGGTAGTGCGAAGACTCAATAAAATAATTGGTAAATTAGTTGTCCATTCTATTGGATTATTATATGCTTTCAAGGAAGTTTTTAACTGTCTATTGAATCTCTCTATCATGTCATTTGATTGTGGTTGGCATGCTGTGGTTTTATGTGGTGTACACCTAAAAATTTGAATAAATTTTTGAATAATGCTGATTCAAATTGTTTTCCTCTGTTTGTTGTAATAACATAAGCAACTACGAAACTAGATATCCAATTGTTTACTAATGCTTCAGCTATGGTTTGTGTGTTGCAATCTGTAATTGGAATTACTTCTGGCCGTCATATAACACGATCTATGCATGTGAGTATGTGAGAAAATCCTTTGCAAATAGGTAAATGAACTAAATCGATATGAATGTTGTCGAAACAGCTGTTTGGTTCAAAATGGTTTGACTGTTTCACTCAAAACATTTTCTATGGGTGTTTCTTGTTATTTTTGAACGATGACAGTGTACGCATTGTTTTGTCCAAGATTTTATGTGTTTATTTATTTTATACCAAACAAATATAGGATTTATTAATTTTGCTATTGTTTTTATGCCTGGATGGGATAGTGAATGGAAATGGATAAATATGTTGATTCGAAATTCTTTTGGTATATATGGTCGATATTTACCGGTAGATATGTCGCAAAATAAAGTATAGTTAGAATAGTTTTATGTTTTTAAATTGTAAATTGTTTGTTTTTGCGAATTTGATGTAGTCGATGTTTTTGTCTGTGTGGATTGAATTTATTGGATTCTAGACAATGCGTCGGCTACTGCGCTGTTTTCACCTGATACGTGTCTGATGTCACTTGTTAACTGTAAATTAAAGTCTATGTGCCTAATTTCTTTGGAGATGTAATTATGGGAAATTTGATGAGCGATGGAAGTGAAAGGTTTATAATCTGTTGGAATAAAGAAGTTTCTTCCTTCTACAAAACATCTAAACTTTTTCACAGCTAGGTGCATTGCCGAAGATGCTATAACGTTTTTGAGTATGGGTGAAAGTGACGGAAAAGTAAGCTATTGGTTTCCAATTACCTTTTACTTGTTGTTGTAAAACTGCACCTACTCCTGTGTCTGAAGCGTCTACCATGATAGATGTAATTAAATTTGTTAATTGTTAATTATGGCATTGAAAGTTTTGTTTGTTTCTGGGGACCATATGATTTCTTTTGAACTTTAGCAAGAATTTTGTATAACATAACATGAGGTAATTTATGTTAAATGTATATTAATTATAATAAAACAATTGGTTTGACGGTGTATTGAATTTACACTACAACTATCAACTACTCACATATTGCGGGTCATATACAGTCATACAAAAAAGTCTCCGTACGACAGTAGTTTTAATGTATTTTTGGAAAAATAGCAGTCTAAAACCCAATATATTTAATTTCCTTTTAATCCAAAATGAAGGGCAGTATATTACGTTATTATAAATATAAAATGAACAAATAATTTATTTTTATTATGGTGTAAACATTGAAAGTATTCATAATTTCATGAAAAAAAAGTCTCCGTACGATAACCAAAACATTTCAATAATAAACCATTTATTTACGTTTCATAAAGAAATATAATAGTTGGAGGGTTTTTCTTTGATTCTTCCACCAGTAACTAAGCGATGAGTCATTGAATCTACCAAATTTTTTGTCACCGATGGCATTATATTCTGCCATATTACTTGTAATTAATTTGAAATTATTTTTTGCTTTATATTCCTATTTATTTTAAGAATTTTTCGCACTTTCTTAATCTGGTTAAAGTCCAGAGACTGTGAGGGATGATTAAGCATATTTTTAATATTATACAGTACGCATTCTCTTATAGACGCGAATTATTTGTAGAATTTTTCTGATGCATGAAATTAAAATTGTCTTTAAGGCCCTATCTTTTGGCACTTTATTTTAAATTTGCTTTTAAAATATCGAGGTCACCTTTGCTATCCATTGTTTTAATAATTACTAATTTTCGTACACCCGCTGAGGAAATATAGCCCCAAACATAATGCTATCACCGGCGTATTTAACTGTTAGTATTAAATGCCTTAAATTTAAGGTTTTCTCCAATTTTTATTGCCTTCTTTCCAATCTGTATGTATTATACTTACTTACTTACGTTACCTGTAAATCTAATAAAAAATTAAAACTTTTAATTTAAAAGTACAAAATCTAAAATATTTAAATGTAAGTTAAATACGGCGGTGACAGCATTATGTCTAGGGGCTATATCTTCTCAGCGGGTGTACAAAAATTTATAATTATTGCAACAATGGATAGTAAAGGTTACCTTGATATTTTAAAATCAAATTTAAAACAAAGTGCCGAAAGATAGGGCCTTAACAAACAATTTTAATTTCATGCATCAGAAAAATTCGACAAATAATTCGCGTGTATAAGAGAATGAATACTATATAATATTAAAAATATGCTTAATCATCCCTCGCAGTCTCCGGACTTTAACCAGATTGAGAAATTGCGAAAAATTCTTAAAATAACTAAGAATATAAAGCAAAAAAGAATTTCAAATTAATTATAAGTAAAATGACAGAATATAATGCCACAGGTAACCAAAAATTTGGTAGATTCAATGACTCATAGCTTAGTTACTGGTTGAAGAACCAAAGGAAAACCCTCCAAATATTATATTTCTTTATGAAACATAAATAAATGGTTTATTATTTAAATGTTTTGGTTATCGTACGGAGACTTTTTTGTCATGAAATTATGAATACTTTCAATGTTTACCCCATAATATAAATAAATTAATTAAATTATTTGTTTATTATATATTTATAATAACGTAATATACTGCGTTTCATTTTGGATTAAAAGAAAATTAAATATATTGGGTTTTAGACTGCTATTTTTCCTAAAATACATTAAAACTACTGTCGTACGGAGACTTTTTTGTATGACTGTATGTCCCGCCGGTATTTTTGAGCTGTATAAATAAATCCCAATGATACTTTTCACCAATAAAAGGACATAACAGTTTATTTAATTTTTAAAATTTTTATCGGGCGAATTGGATGAAAACTGTAAGCGTGTAATTAGGACAATAAGTAGAAGACGATCCTTGCCTTACACAGACCATCTAAGTCAAGTAAACAATTTCTTGATGTAGGAGGTCGTTTCCAAGAAGTGGAGAAACAAGAAGACGTGCACGGTGCACAAGAAGATACACTGAAAGAAAAACCACTCCAGTATCAACTGTCAGATATGTAATATACCTCTGTGTAAATTTTTCTTTACGCCTTATCACACCTAATTGCATTATATTATTTTATTTTTAACATTATTACAGAAATATTATTTTTTCGTAATGAACTTTTTATTTCAATTATTTTTATTTCATTATTTACCACGGTGTGAAATATAACCCAATGAAAATTACCACTGGGTCAAATATAACCCTCTGGAAATTACCACTTGGTCAAATATAACTCACAGAAAATTACCATTGAGCTATAGATGTCCCAGAACCATAGGGGCCCCATAAAATAAATTGAAAATTACAATTTATTTAAATAAGCCTCCATATGAACTTCTTAATGGATTACGCAAAAAAATAGATTTGTAAGTATATCCTGCAAAAGTGGTCTTCAGAGGGTTATAATACGTATATGAACATATATTTCTATATGAGTACATTTTGTTCGTTTTGCTATGCTGCGTTTTACCACAAACCGCGGCAGAAATTACAGTTTAATTTTGCATTTCACTACTTAATGCCGCGGTAATAATCTAATTTACTAAAAAATATTTTTTGTTTGATTCGTTTTTTCAGTTATTTTCGAAGACACTGTGGACCGTGTTTTGATGCTGAACCGGGGAGTTTAGCAGTGGGACAAAAACAAAAGTAAAAGTGTGCCTGGATAGGAATGTGTGGCGAAGTATGATTGTTTCGTAACAATTGTGGTGTGAAGATGTATGGTTAGTAAAAATGATCTTAAGAGAATGAAGTGACTCAGCTGAGCATTACATACGAGTACATTGCATAAATTACATACATTACATACATTGCATACATTACATACATTACTTACATTGCATACTTTACATACCTTACATACATTACATACAATACATACATTAGATACATTACATACATTACATACATTACACACATTAAAAACATTACAAACAGTACTTACATTACTTACATTACATGCATTACATACATTATATGCATTACATACATTACATGCATTACACGCATTACTTGCGTTACATGCATTACATACATTGCATACCTAATGTGCAATACATGCATACATACAGACATACGTACCTGCGTACATACGTACATGCGTATATACATACATACGTACATGCGTCCATAAGTACATACGTACGTACATACGCACGTACATATGTAGGTACATCCGTACATACGTACATACCTATATACTGTGACGTAATTGATAAAAAAATAATAAAAAAATTGACAAAAAATTTTGACGTGATTTTCTGAGGGAAAATCACGCGTCATACTTACCCGCAGCATCTCGAGGGTTGCGCGAGGTCGAGGGTTCCTAAGGGTGGTTGAGCAGGGATGAAATGATGGGCGCCAGTTATGTCGGGTTAAGAGAAGAAACAACAATTCAAAAGAAGTTACAGTAAAATTTAAGTTTATTTAAAAATTCGCAAAAATGTTTTTAAGATAAATTTTAATTAAAATTTATTAATTGCAAAAAACGACCCAAAAAAATATGGTCGTACACACCTGGTTGAAGACCAGATTCGGGGTTACAAATATGATGGATCCTAGAGATGAGTGGGCCGCTGGAGGGGTGAAACCTGTCGCACGGCGTCGTGGTACGTTCGGACCGACTGCCTCGCTGATGACGGCTACGATCTGCCAAGTCCGCCTCGCTGATGACGGCTACGATCTGCTAAGTCCTCCTCGCTGAATATGACCAGCTCTCGTCAGAGCAGGTTCACGCTAATGGTGACGTTAAAACTACACAGGGCGGCATTCAGAGGCACAAGGGCTTAGGCGTAGTGGTGATCGCTCTAAGTCTTATGAACGGCACTTTCAGGCAGCGAGTGTGTATAGCTTGCGGAAGCGGTCTCTCGTCTCAATGTGAACTATGCGGAGATGATTCCCCGCCCCAGCGATCCAAATAACTCAGGACCGGGACGTTGAAAAATCATAAAAAGGCCATAAATTTTAGGCGTTGTTACAAAAAAATTTAGTACAAAAATACAAAAAAATCGTATTTACAATAATCGCAATAGTAAAAATATTCCTGATAAAAATGTGAAACTACTTGTCAAAAATAATTTTCTTTTTAAAACTGTGCACAAAAAAAAACAAGAGAACAGCTGGCCAAGCTGTAGTGGACAGTGAGAGAAGAGATTAGAACAAGATAGGGTTAGTAAAATGATTTGAACTCTAGCTTTAAGAGAAGTTTCTCTAGTCGGCGGAATTTTTATAGTAACAAAATTATTAATCTAGGTAGCCTAAAAATTACAAGATAAAATTTAAGATAGATAAACGGCTTACCCAGAAGTCGAATATACTCTTAGATAGTTTAAGATAAACTCGTAAAAACTTGACGAGCAACAATACAACTTGGTTACTGTGACGTCGAATCAGCGGTAGCTACGTCTGCAACTCCGCCGTATAAGTTAGCTAACGAGCTGTATAAAAATGTAGTAAAATTGAATAACAAATTTTTTATATGATCCCAAAAACCTATTAAAGGATTTATATAAATTTCCCAAACAATTTTAGCCAAAATTATAAAAAATAGATAAATTTAGAGATAAATTTTTGGACAAAAAAATATAATTTATATAAATTTGAACAATGAAAAAACATGACAAATAGCCAATTTTTAATCCCAATAAAAGTATTAAACCCAACCAAAATAGTTGCCAAAAACACAAAAATTTAAGCAGAATATTACGAGACAAAAAGGGAATTTAAAGCAAAAGTGAAAGCGTTAAACGCTGGGGACCGGTAAACCGTACTGGTTATTGGTTCAGCATAAAAAGGAATAGTTAAACAGAAAAACTATTATCCCCTCGTATTACAAAAAAACCTTAATTTTGAATAACCATAAGCCGAATGTGAGGCGATGCCGGTTCGGGTTTTTGCCGTGTCGCTACTGCATGCGCTGACGGTGTATGTAAAATTTCAACAAACAACTGATATGAACAAAAAATATAATTGAAACTTACCCAATCAGATGTTAAACTAGCCAAATAAATGAATAAAAGATAACAAAAGTGTATCATAACACCGATGATACAAGATAAAGATAATAGCACTGGAAAATTTGGAAAAAATAGTCAGCACACACGCAGTCTGCGTCACGTCAAACACACGAATCGAATTGAATTGACCACATGTGCTCGTATACCGTTCAATTCACACGGAAACACACAAAATATGTCGCTAATCAAATAGAACACTAAGATTTGAAAAAACCGCGTAACAATTTTTGAAATCGTTACACTGCCCCCTCTCCAAAAAAAGGACGATTAGGTAAGGGATGAATCGTCCGATAAGTTTAGGGATGATTCAGGATCGGCTGGAGCAGGCTTAAGGTCCTTAACATGGTAAATACCAGCATCGGTTCCATTCAAATCGTGAAGATGATATGCTAGTGGAGAGAGCTTTTTAAATACTAAGCTAGGGACATATCGAGGCTCTAGGGCCGAGGAGTAACATTGGGAACCAACTGACAGAACTCTATTACGGCGATAAACAATGTCACCTTCATTAAACTCGAGCTGTCGACGATGCTTGTTGTAGTACTTAGCGTTGCGTTCATACGCTCTATGAATACGTTCTTGAACAGTTGCAAAAAAGTCACGCAATTCAGCTAAAAAATGGGCATAATGAGATGGATCGTCAGAGCAAATATTTTGTGGTAAAGTATGGTAAAAGTTTCCTGACAATGGTACATGTCGGCCAAAAGTTAAAAAGGATGGACTGAATCTAGTTACCTCATGAACACTAGTTCTGATGGCTTGCGCAAGGGCTTGAAGATTTTTGTCCCAAGCTCGGTGGTTATTTTCCAAGTAGGAGCGAATGGTGGTTTTGATTATGCGATTTGTGCGTTCCACGAAGTTTACCTGGGGGTGGAATTTTGCATTATACCAAAACTTTGGTATTTCGTACTTTTTAATAAGATCTATAAATAATTTGGAGATAAATTGTGTACCATTATCACACATTACAATTTGAGGTACGCCAAATAAAAGGAAGACATGCTCTTCTAAGAATTTACAGATTTTAGGGCCGGTAGCTTCTCGCATAGGGTGAACTAACACAAATTTGAAAAACCAATCCGTGACCACAAAAATGTAGCGGTTTCCAGAGGAGGAAGGAGGTAGAGGACCCATAATGTCAATGGAAATGGCTTGCCAGGGGAATCTAATTACTTTTTCTTTTCCCATGAGACTAGGTGGGGGTTGTTGAGGCACTTTTTGGGATAAACAAACTTTACAACGTTTAACATAACCAGCAATGTAATGGTGCATATTTGGCCAATAATATTCAGCTGCTACTCTTAAAAGTTTTAAAAATCCCTAAATGTGCGGCAGTGACGTCATCATCACATCGTATGACAATATCCTTCCTAAACTCTCGGGGAACAACTAATTTCCATGAACTCAAATTTGACGGTAAAGAGTACGGAGTAGCAATATTTTTATATAAGAGATTGTTAGTGACACGCCAATCGGGATAATCAGTAGGGTTCAAAATGACATTTTCACGCATTCGGCAATACCAGTTATCACGGGTATTAGTAAAGTTTTCACCATCTATAACTGAAATCTCAAGAGGGCACCTCGAGAGAGTGTCGGGAAGCTCATGAAGCTTACCTGGCCGACGGGTAATAGTAAAGTCAAATTGCTGTAGCTGAACAGACCAACGCGCAAGTCTACCATGAGGATCCTGCATACGAAGCAACCATAAAAGGGAATAATGGTCTGTAATCACCTCAAAATGAAGACCTTTAATAAAGGGACGGAATTTTAAGATGCCGAACACAACAGCTAAGCATTCTTTCCCGGTAACTGAATAGTTCTTTTCAGCCTTGTTCAGGGTGCGGCTAGCATAGGAGATAGGATGTTCTTCACCATCCTCGCCCTTTTGGGTGAGAACAGCACCAAGTCCATAGCTGGAAGCGTCAGTGTAAATGACAAAAGGCTTAATCGGTTTATGATAATCGGGATTAGCGAGTGTAGGGGATGAAATTAAAGACAATTTTAAGTTATTAAAAGCTTCTTCAGCGGAGGGATTCCAAGTTATGCTCGACTTCTTACTTTTTCCCTTAATTAATTCCGTGATGACAGCTGACATAGAGGCAAAGTTTGGAACAAATCTACGATTCCAAGAGAATAAACCCAAAGCTCGTCGTACTTCCGTCACTGTATTGGGTTTGGGAAGACTGGCTATGGCTATGGCAGATACTTTATCAGGATCGGTACGCAAACCATGTTGATCAACTACGAATCCGAGATATTTGAGTGAAAATAAACAAAATTCGCATTTTTCAACGTTTACCGTAAATCCTGCGGCTTTAAAACGATCCAAAACTTTATATAAGATAATTATATGCTCTTCGAAGGTAGATGTAGCGATAATCAGGTCATCAAGATATACAAAAACATGGGGATCTAATTCGGGACCAAAAACTTCATCCATGAGGTGCTGAAGAGTTTGAGGAGCATTACACAAACCGAATGGCATTCGCACAAATTCAAAAAGACCTCTAACTGGCACTGAAAAAGCCGTTTTCCTCCCTAGACTCGGCTGATAAAGGGATTTGCCAAAAAGCACTTTTTAAGTCAACTGATGAAAGGAATTTAGCTCTGCCTAGTTTACTAAGGATATAATCCACTCGTGGCAACGGATAGCTATTTTTACGAGTTACTGAGTTTAACTTACGACCATCAAAACAAAGTCGGTATTCGCCAGATTGTTTCTTAACAAGAAGAATAGGGCTAGACCACGGACTATTCGAGGGTTGAACGACGCCAAGACTTAATATATTGTCAAGCTCATTGTTGACATGTTCCATCATTACGGGAGAGAGAGGGTACTGACGCTGTTTAACAGGAGCAGCTTCGCCAGGGTCAATGACATGTTGAATTTTTGAGGTGCAACCAAGTCCTAACGAGCCAAGTTTTTCATAATCAGCGATTATATTGTTAAGTGTGGACTGTTGAGGAGAAGTTAAATTTTTTCTACTGTGAACCGTAGAAGCAATAGATGAAACTTCACGATATATCTTTTAAGATGTCTCTGCAATTACTTCTTAGTAAATATTTGAGAAATTAAATAAATTCTTCACCTGCACATTTTATTATGCAAATTAATCGCATACAAAATTTAAACAGTTATTAAACGAGCGCAATTTCGCAAATATCCCTTTCGAACGTAACGAAAGGAATGATAATATTGAAACGAGGCTTATTCTCTGATATTAAAATTCCGGGGCGATATAAGCGTTGTCAATAGAATATTTGTGAGCAATAGCGATTCGTGTCACGGCGCGACCGCTTGTAACGCCCTCGCAGGCCTCCTACGATTCTGCCACCCACCGTGCATGAATGCCTGTACCTGCTGCGTCCCGCATAAAAACTTTGTTTACGAGCCCGCCTAGCACCACGATCAATCCATTCTGGCCCCTAACACGCCGTTCCTCATGCACATACAAACTTACCATAACCACATGTGAATTAAATCTTATGCTTTATCTTACTTTATGTACCTCCTCTCCATTTGATGAACAAAAAACTGTTATTTGCTTCTCTAAATAGATTTTGCTGGAAAAATGTCTTTATATCCTGATCCTGAATACGAATATAAAGACATTAAACCAGTAAAAATCTTGCTCATTATTAATGTTAGCGAACTCAACAATGTAACATAAATTGTATTATATTAACCCCTTACATGATATTGGAACGAGGTAGCTCAATATTATTACTTCCGGGTTTCTGGTAATTAATAGCAACTATAAATTTCAAATTGAACACTTTGTACAGAATGTAACAGAAATAAACACATTAAACTTAACCGGTGATAGAAATCGGCACAAGCAACAATAATTCTTAGTAATTTTTATTAGAAATCGCAATTTATTTTCAAGAAAAAAATATTACCAATTTCGAGACATAGGTGAAACAAAAAAAAGTAGTAACATTGACAGAACTTGTGGAGAGCAAAATATTTCTTAGTAGGTAATTATTTTTTGAAATCTGTTTTTTACCTGTCGCTAAGAGGTATTGGAATCATGCTAAAAATCACATATCCAGATTTTAATGAATAAGCACGTTTCAAGGTCACTAGAATCCGATTTTAACATTTTTATAATGATGTCTGTGTGTGTGTGTGTGTGTGTGTGGATGTGTGTATGTGTGTGTGTGTATGGCTGGATGTTGGACGGACGATTCCTCAAAAAGTATGACATAAGACCTGTTTAACTATGAATTTCTCAATCTGACATTCCTGAAAAGGTTTTGGTTAACAATTGAACAACCGAAAGTAGTAGTTTTTAAAAGAAATTCTACCAAATATTAATTTTTGAAAATTTTTGATATTACTAATTTTGAAGAACAAAATTCTACACCTGATACATTTAAATTTTTTATTATATCTTCTATAAATTTAGAGATAAAGACGCTATAATATATAGAATATTGGGATATAACAAGTCGAGTGGGCGAAACTACACCAAGGAAATCAGTTGACAAATTCAAATGTTTATAACATAATTTGTAAATGACAGATTTCAGTGTCAAAAATCAACAGTTTTAGTGACATTTTGATAGCTTTTTCTGGGACGTACATTTAATCTTTCTTATTGTTTTATTAATTAAATATTTGAAATTATAGGTAATATGCACATATCCATCAGAAATACTGCCAATCTGGTTAATGAATTGGAAGAATCTGTGACATTTAGAAACTTCTTTATACAATGCAAAATAGATATAATTAGAATTATATGTGTGCAGAAGACATGTTAAATTCAATAAAAAACAATATTTGGATAAAGTTCTGTATGTTATTTTATTGTAAAACGACGGTTCGATAGCGAAGTGCAATACAATACTTATATAGCCTAATATGGAAATGGCGAGAGGTCTTGTGCTGACCACAACAGATTTTTTTTTATTATTTTTAGGCAGGCAATGAAAATTTTTACAAAAGTTTGAAGATTTTTAACACAATATCTAGAAGGTTTGCAAAAAAAGGTTACTAAAATATTGTTGCCCTCGACCAGTTCTATCACTGGTTAAATTGGATGTATTTATTTCTGTTACACCTTGTATATTTCTTCAAATTTATGAAGTCCGGTATAACTTCGATAATCCGGACACTCGCTAATTTGGACACTCCAGTAATCCGGATTCTTTTGTCAATCGGACATTTTACAGTTAAAAAAAAAATATTAAATTTATGTTCATGTACACACACGTATTACTCGTATGTGTCTAATATTTACGTATTTTTGTACTTTTAATTTTTCATGTTTATTTATAATATGTATGTATGTTCCAATACAAATGCATTAGTGTAAAAATTTAGTTTCATTAAATTGTTCTAAGTTTTCGGTAAACATCTTTATTTGTTTAATTTATGTGTAGATTTAGTGATTTGACAAGACAAATAAAAAAAGAAAATAAACAGATAAAATATAATCCACTAGTCCGGACACCTCGCTAATCTGACGATTGCTGGAACAATACGTGTCCGGATTATCGAAGTTATACTGTACATAGAATTTGCTATATGAAAAAAGTCATGTTATATTATTAAAAGATCTGATGTGAACATCACATGACTTCCTTGTACGCATATAAACTATACATATATTTTTAATAATTACAATATATACCATACATTTTAACTTCAAAACGGGAGAATATACTCGTATTATAATCATAAAGGGACGTATACATTAAATTATATTTTTCGTATTTTGTACAGTAATGTACTATTTAAATATACTCAAAATAGTACAGTAAAGGGTTATTTTACAACAAAGCAACTGGTACTACATAGCAACGATTTCGTTATTAAAATATATTTTGACTAAAGGAATTGTTTATTTTTATTTTTTATTGTTTATCTTGTAAATCGTTTTCAGTGTTCTTTTCATCATCTAGATCCATCGTTTTGCAAATAAATCTTCAAAAATTAATTTGTTTGGAGGTTGTAAAGTACAAAAAAACAATACGTGTTAAGTTACTTTGTTACTTAGAATCAGACTACCATGTTTCTTTAGATGATTTTATTTCAGATTATGCCGAAAAAAATATAAATTTTAATATGTTTAATAAAGAACTGTTTAGATGTAATTCAACAGTGAATTTCTGTAACTTAGTTACAATGAACCGTGTTAAGTGTTCAAATTAAATTGTGTAAATAACGAAGACAGATTTGCGAAAAATTCATGAATCTCACTGGGATTTGAACCCAGGGCCGTCCGATATCTAGTCGGACACTCTACCAACTAAGTTACAGAAATTCACTGTTCAATTACATCTAAACAGTTCTTTACACAAATAATACTGCAGTGCCAATACACTGCTGCAGGTGATGTCGCGGTGTTGTGCGGGTGACGATACTCCAAGTGGGAGACGGAACTTGCCTACAACGATGTATGCGACGTGCGAAAAATTCAAGAACTTCACGGGATCTCATAGCTCAGTTGGTAGAGTGTCCGACTAGATATCGGAAGGCCCTGGGTTCAAATCCCAGTGAGATTCATGAATTTTTCGCAAATCTGTCTTCGTTATTTATAAATTTTAATACGAAAAATAGTATACGCACCGCGTCAGAAAAGTGATTTTACTGTACTCGTAGGTATGGCATTTAAGTACTCGCTATCGTGCGTACTTAAACTTGTCATACTTGGCTGGTAAACTTTCAATTTTTTAACTTGGAACGTAATATACTAATTATTTTATTATTTTACATATTTTATATACAAAACCAAAAAGTACATAATTCACATATTTCGCTTCTACAATGAGTTAATTTAATAATACATGATTTGCTAGACGCAGGATTTGTTTCTTTATTTGAAGCAACTATTTCTAAAATCAAAATAAAACCTTTTTTTCAAGAAAATCCGCTAACAGCTTCAGGTATTGTATCACTTTCCATTGACATAAAAGTCTTATATACTAAATTTGAAACGTTTTGGATTATATTTTAAAATATTTTTTCATTAAAATATATTATAGGCTTCAAGTAAAGTACCACTTCCGATAGCTACGTAATGACCAAAAACAGAATAGCACAACTAGATGTTTTAGCAGTCCTAAATACAAAATTTCAACTTTCTACGGCTTACAGTTTTTGAGTTATTTGAGATACTTTCATACGTATGTACAGGGTATAAATCGAAAAACGAGACATAGGCGTTTAACATGGGAATTCAGTTTTTCTTTGCGCAAACGTTACCTAATTATTTTATGTAAAAATGCTTCAATTAAATGGTTATAGAGATTTATATTCTACATCTAAATCATGTAGAACGATTATTCTAGCTCTTCAAATAAACGTAAAAATTAATTATAAAGTTACAGTTTTTATGAGTTTTTAGTCTAGGCAGCCATGGATTTATGACAAAAAATAAACAAATGCATTGTTTTTAACTGTCAATTAAAACTAAACATTTTACCTTTTCTTTTGTGGAGAAGAAAATAAAGTACTCGGAAACTGCAGTCAGTATGGTTTTATTTGATTAGAACCTAGGTTTCGACCATTACAATAGTCTTCCTCAGGGTTAAATCAAGTCATTTAACCCTAAGGAAGACCATTGTAGTGGTCGAAACGTAGATTGTAATCAAATAAAACCATACTGACTGCAGTTTCCGAATACTTTATTTTCTTCTCCACACATCAATCTCCAGTCGATCATCGTTACTCCAACATTTTACCTTTTCGTTTCTTGTGTTAATTTACTACTGTAATCCAAATTCAGTTTTAAATGACAGTTAAAAACAATGCATTTGTTTATTTTTTGTCATAAATCCATGGCTGCCTAGACTAAAAACTCATAAAAACTGTAATTTTATAATTAATTTTTACGTTTATTTCAAGTGCCAGAATAATCGTTTCAAATTATAGATGAAGAATTTAAATCTCTATAACTTTTATTTGAAGCATTTTTGCATAAAATAATTAGTTACGTTTGCACAAAGAAAAACTGAATTCCCATGTTAAACGCTTATGTCTCGTTTTTCGATTTACACCCTGTACGTACGGACGTACGTACAGACATCACGACGAAATTAGTCAAAATGGATTCAGGGACGATTGAAATGGATATTTCCGCTAAAATCTGAAAACCAATTTTTTGCAGTTACAATACTTTACTACGTGCAAGGAAGTAAAAATACATTGGAGAATGATTACCTAATAGTTACTTACGATACAAGTACGTAAAGCCAGTCTTTAGTTACGGATGATTTAAAACCGTGGGTGACTAAAAATGCTTTACGTATGTGAATTGTATAATATTTTATCTACGACAGAATCTAAAAACCAAATAAATATATAAAAAATACTTACAATTATGAATTAGGATCACGATATTAAATGAGAAATTTGCCATGATTAAATATTCACCCAGGTTTTGCAAATTTAGCGAGTTTAAAATTTTTAGTAGTCTGGCAACGGCCAGACTACTAAACAACCGTTTTACAAACTTAAAATAGACAACTAAACATCAAGTTTACGCACTGTCGTAGATAGTAATACGTACATTAAAAAACAAGTATCATAGGGCAATATGTTAACGTACGAGTCCAAGTTTTACAAAGGACAATTGCGTTAACAGGCCTCATAAATGAAACATGTTTTTACATTTTTTTTTTTTTATTGAGGTAAATTTACAATGAGATTTTTAAAAAATGCTTCCAGCTAACAATTGAAACTTCATATTTTGACATTGCGCGCTTACAGATCTTCTCAACGACGTGTTAACAGTGCTTTTATAGACTTATAAGAACATCGAAATAGAAAATATATATTAGGAGGAAGTAACGCCGTACTTGTTGATAGATAAAATGTATTAACGGATTTCTCGGCGGTGATTGTTAGGAAATATATTGTTGTTATTCCATGAAGTAGTTAATTTTATTTAAATTCCAATATTTCGTTACATATTTTGTAACTTCATCAGGGAAACTAAAATCTACATAATTTCTTTTGTGAAGTTAAGTTAAACAGAATAAATCTAGTTGTACTTACAATAGTTATAACTGGTGTAATCACTTGCCAAATTGATAATTTCAGAAACATTCAAATAGGTTGATAGAAAAAATAATTAACTTAGAAATTAACATAACACACGAAGTCTTACGCTCAATTGAAAGAGAACAGGAAAGTATAGAACTCAATTTAAATAACAATAACAATTTACCTTCTACAATTTTTACTGAATTCAAACGCAGACAACATAAAGTGTACATAAACATTTTTAATAAAATTAAAGAAAAGAATATCAAAAAATTAAAAGAACTGCTAAGGGAAAAAAAAGAACATCTTATTTCAACCTAAAGATAACTGGTTCAAAAATTTAACTAATGTAACTTTTCCGACAGAAGTACAAAACATGTTAGCTATGGGTAACAAATTTAGCATCTTTCCCTCAAAACAAGAAATAAAATCAAAAAACTTACTGGCGGATTTAGAAATAGCAATTAATAACAGTCATAACAATAGTAATATTTTACGAGCTAGAGCTACAAATATCATTACCAATTTTTATCATAAAAACCTACAAACTAATAACACTATCATTACTAACATGTATAACAAAACTAAACTGTTCCTCAAACAACATCCTGAAATAATAATAGTCAACTCTGATAAGGGAAATGTCACAGTTGCACTTAATAAAAATGATTATGACACTTTATGTTTGTCGGTCCTAAATGATAACAAATATTACGAAAAAGTAAATAAAGACAATACAGTAATCACTCAAAATAAGTGTAATAAAATTATTTCAAAATTAAAAAATAATAACTACATTTCAGATGAAACTGCTAAATCATTGAATACTTATAATGCACAAAACTCAAAATTTTATGGGCTTCCTAAAACACATAAACAAAATTTAGCTATTAGACCAATAATATCTTCGATTGCATCACCCACGTCCAAAGTATGTGGTTACATAACAAAAATCCTTTCCCTTTCAATTGAGGGTGAGACTCGGTACTTCATAAAAGACAGTTTTCAATTCTCTGAATTTATTCAAAATTATCAATTACCAGAAAATTTCGTTTTAATCAGTCTAGATGTTGTCAGCCTTTTTACAAACATTCCTCTTGACTTAACAGTCCAAGTTATTGAAGAAAAATGGGAAATGATAAGTGATCACACGACCATCCCTAAGAATGAGTTCATTGATATTGTCAACTTCATCTTTAATAATACCTTCTTTGTGTACAATGGACAACAATACCACCAAAAATTTGGTTGTCCAATGGGTAGTATTATTAGCCCAGTAATCAGTAGATATGTTATGGATTGGATTCTCGATCAATGTGTTCCCCAACTTCCGTTTGAATTTCCATTTATTTACAAATATGTCGATGACATAATTTGTGCGGTTCCGAGTGATAAGATAGATTTAACGCTACAAATATTTAACAGCGTCAACGACAATATACAATTTACCGTCGAAACTGAATCACAGAACAGTGTCCCTTTTTTAGACACTAGGGTGATAAGACAGGAAAACCAAACCATCATACTGGATTGGTACCAAAAACCAACTTCGTCAGGCAAATATCTAAATTATCACTCAGACCACACCCACAAAACCAAAATAAACCTAGTCTTAGGTTTAAAGAACAGAATTAATAAGATTTGTCATCCAACTTTAAAAAAACCTGCGCTTGAACGCTTGGAGAACATCTTGATCGAGAATGCATACCCTAAACCACTCTTAAAAAGATTAATATACAACACTAATGCTAATATTAACGAGGAGGTTGAGAATAACAATGAACCCAAAACATATATTTCTTTTCCAAATATTCCTACTTTAACGAATGATTTGATAAATTTGTTTAAAGATGACAAACATCTAATTTTCGCTACAAAAAATTTGAAAACTGTCAACAATCTATATACACATATCAAAGATAAAACAAATGTTAATAATCAGACAAATTTAATTTACAAAATCCCGTGTGGTGGTTGTTCCCGGTCGTATATTGGACATACTTCCCAAAAACTAAGTACTAGATTGTCCCAACACAAACAAGGAGAGAAAAGAATAAATTCAAAAAAATATTTGTGCGCTAGCAGCACATGCTCAAGAAACCAAGCATTTCATAAATTACGACGAAACCAGTATAATAGAATTTCAAAATAACTACAAAAAAAGACTATTTTTAGAAATGTGCCACATCAACAACAATAAAACAGTTAACTACAAAACTGACACACAACACCTAAGTGCCATTTATTCTTATTTACTTAAAAATTACTAATAGAATTCCATAACCCTGTTTAAATTTACCGCCTTCTTTTGCCGCGCTTTTCACTGTTCTCTTCTTGCTTGTGTTGCGACAAACTCGTACTTAACCTTAGAAAAATAGTTCTAGGTTTTTTCTCACACTTTCCGGTCAGTATGTGACGCTCACTGAGTAAAATATTTACCAGTTTTTAATACTATTTTTAACGTAATTTATATCTAATATTTATATAGTCAAAATTCCTTTTCACAACATGTAATTCAGTATAGAACTTAAACTTTAACAACAAAATTTGAATGTTTCTGAAATTATCAATTTGGCAAGTGATTACACCAGTTATAACTATTGTAAGTACAACTAGATTTATTCTGTTTAACTTAACTTCACAAAAGAAATTATGTACATTTTAGTTTCCCTGATGAAGTTACAAAATATGTAACGAAATATTGGAATTTAAATAAAATTAACTACTTCATGGAATAACAACAATATATTTCCTAACAATCACCGCCGAGAAATCCGTTAATACATTTTATCTAGAAAATATATATATATATATATAAGTTATAGTGCTACCCCTGTACTACATAATAGACAAAGTGCCGATGTGCCAGAACGTGACTCTATCATATTTCAGTAGTATAAAAACATATGTAATGCTTTAGATTAGTCAGTCTGTATTCTATTATCATATTATCAAGTAGTTATAGCATATTATAATTTGTACTCGCAAAAATAAAACTTTTTAAAAACCTATTTGATCGAACGAGAAATTTAAGTGGCGCAGTCTTGGTAGGATTGCCAAAACAATTTAGCGAATATAAATTGTTTCACTTTCGTGATTAATTTGGCAAATTCGAATATCTCCATACTTCGATCACTGTATCCTGCATCTGAGAGGACATCAGAAGCAAGACACATCTCGACGAGCCGAGCGAGCCAAGCTGAGCGGACATCAGTGCAACTCCTGCCTCAACTTCGAGACGAGACCGTGTTCGACTTCAGGGCACATGAAGCCGACACTACTATTTTTGTGAGTACCATATGTCATTCAGAGAACCAGAATCTTTGTCAGATTCAAATAATTCAGAAGCAGACTCCGATCTCGAAACAGAAGATCGTATAATTAATTTAAATACAAATCCTATTAATAGTATCACATTAAGAACGCCATTATTAAACATGGTTACTCCAGTATTAAAAAAGGAATATCTGGACATGGTGCCAGAGTTCCATGGGGAACGTGAATTACTCCCTAGGTTTACTAGCGTTTGTGAAAAATTAGTAACAAAATTTTATAATACCACAAACACAAATGATTTCCAAAATGAATATTTAATGAGCAGTATATTAGCCAAAATAAAAGGTGAAGCTGCTATTAATATTGCAAGTTCCACAATTTCAAAGTGGGAAGATCTGAAAACAGCATTAAAAAATGCTTATTCAGACAAACGTGACTGGTTCACACTAAATATGGAAATAACAGAGCTGAAACAAAATCCTAATGAAAACGTTTTTGATTTTTACGGTCGTTTACAACACCTCTTAAATTTACAAATTTCTTATATTTCAACAAACGCTGCTGCCGAAGCATCCGTAGTAATGACTGACTATTTTCAACATTATGCTTTACGCGTTTTACTAAAAGGTTTGAAAGAACCTATAGGTCAATTAATGAGGGCAAAGAACCCTACAGACTTAAATTCAGCTTTAAGTATGTTAGCAAATGATTTTCAATTTGAATATTATGCCAAATCCAAAACCACTAATCAGAATACACACAAATTAAATCAAAAACCACAAATCCACCAACCAAGATACAATATTCCTAAACCCATACCCTACTTTAATTACACACCCAATAAAACTCTGCATCCTTCACCTATGCAACAAACGACATACAGACAACAATATACTCCTCAACAACAAAAACAATATACTCCTCAACAACAAAGACAATATACTCCTCAACAACAAAGACAATATACACCGCAAACACCACGCCAAGGTCCATCCACCAGACAAAACCTTCCTGCACCTACTCCGATGAGTATTTCCACGCGAAATACAACTCAATACCGTCCTGCACAAAACCGCGCAAACACAGCGGGAGAATTATTTAATATCAACGAGTCAGCTGAATCTGCCGTTGACCCATATGTTTATTACGATAACCAAGAACAAACTGACCAAGTATTAATTGATAACAATGATTATGAAAATCCACAAAACCCCGACAATTTCGAAGACGATAATTTTTTAGACATCGCAGCCTCGGAAACAATAGAAACATTTTACCCGGAGTCGAACTAATGAACCTAACAAATAAAAGTAAATTACCTTATATTATATTCCCTGAAAATAATCTGAAAGTTTTAATAGACACAGGAAGTACGAAATCTTTCATAAAACCTACCATAGCGCATAAATATTACAAAAATTCAATTTTTAATGACCCTTTCCAAATTTCAACTGCGCATGGAACTTCAATTGAGAATTACAGCACACTCGTACCTATTTCAAAATTATTTAATTTAAAGAAAAATGCAAGTTTAAAATATCACATTTTTGATTTTCACGATGAATTCGATCTCTTATTAGGATTAGACAATCTGAGTACATTAAAAATAATTATAGACCTGAATAAAAATGTAGTAACAACACCCACCTGCCAAATAAAAATTCAACATCAAAATTCTGAAAATAAAATTAATACAAACAAAATTTGTCAGCCAAATAATAATGTAACATTAGACCCCAAAACCGAAAAGGTAATCAAAATTCAAGTAACTCAACAAAACGGAACCATATTAATACCAAAACAACAACAGAATAATTTAATCATCCCCGAATGTGTCACCACAGCCAATAATTACCATGCACTTTGTACAGCAATTAATAACTCAGAATCACATATCAACTTTACACAATTAGAACCAATTACTGTAGAAAACATCTCTAACTATGAAACGTACTCATCACCCAATTTTAATTTCATTCAATCAGAAAAAATTAAATTTGATATTTCAAAAATTCGGTCAGATCACATGAATTCGGAAGAAAAATCAGCTATCACTAAATTAATTCACGATTATTCTGATATATTTCACGTAGACGACAAAAACTTAACATTTACTAATCAAATTAAACATTCCATAAAAACAAGTGACGAAATTCCTATTTATACGAAATCTTATAGATACCCAGAAATTCACCGACAAGAGGTACGTTCTCAAACACAAAAAATGTTAGATCAAAATATTATTAGACCATCATGTTCGCCATGGTCATCACCTATTTGGGTTGTCCCAAAAAAACTTGACGCATCTGGTAAACGCAAGTGGCGTATAGTGGTAGATTACAGGAAATTGAACGAAAAGACTATTAGCGACAAATACCCATTACCGAACATAACTGATTTACTAGACAAACTCGGACGCTGTCAGTATTTCACTACGTTAGACTTGGCATCTGGTTTCCACCAGATTGAAATGGACAAACAAGACATTCAAAAAACTGCATTTAACACGGAAGACGGGCATTATGAGTTCACTCGTATGCCTTTTGGCTTAAAAAACGCACCCGCGACATTCCAACGCGTTATGGACAATGTTCTGAGAGGGTTAGTAAACAAAAAATGCCTTGTTTACCTCGACGACATTATTATATTTAGTACCAGCCTACAAGAACACATTCAAAATTTAAAATTAGTTTTCGAACGTTTGAAAAATTCAAATTTCAAAGTACAACTAGATAAATGCGAATTTCTTAAAAGAGAAGTAGCGTATCTCGGGCATATCGTAACCCCTGAGGGCGTGAAACCAAATCCCGACAAAATTTCGGCTGTTCTAAATTTTCCAATTCCAAAAACTACAACACAAATTAAAGGTTTCTTAGGACTTTTAGGCTATTATCGAAAATTTATTAAAGACTTCGCTAAGATAACAAAACCGCTGACTAGACGCTTAAAGAAAAATGCTGTTATTGACATTAACGACCCTGAGTACAGACAATGCTTTGAAAATTGCAAGAATTTGTTGACTAACGAACCACTACTCCAATATCCTGATTACGACAAAGAATTTAACTTGACATGTGACGCGAGCCAGCTGGCTATTGGAGCCGTGTTATCCCAAGGTAGTCTAGGCAACGACCTACCAGTAGCTTACGCTAGCAGAACACTGAACGAGACAGAGAAAGAAATGTTAGCTATCATTTGGGCGACTCAGTATTTTAGAACTCACTTATTAGGACGCAAATTCAAAATCTATACAGACCACCGACCCTTGCAATGGCTATTCTCGTTAAAACAATGTAGCCAAAAATTAATAAGATGGCGCCTCAAATTAGAGGAATATGACTATGAAATAATCTATAAGAAAGGCAAACTTAATACCAATGCCGACGCCTTAAGCCGTATACCTGTTGAAATTAATAAAACTCAAAATTTACAATCACAAACACAAGTAGATGACACTCCACTAGCTCTATTCAAAGACTACTTAGATAAGAAACATTGCCTTAATCACAATAATAACAATATTATTGAAGTAATAGGAAATCTATTCGATGCACCATCTGACTCTAGTCTAGCTCATTGCGTGAGCAAAGATTTAGAAATGTCATCGGGTATTGCCAAAAATTTTAAAATTAAATTTAACAACGTACACAAATTAAAATCTCAAAATCCTCAACTTCATAACCTAGTATATTTAAAAACCCCACAAAGATATCTATTATACTTAATAACAAAGGAAAATTATTACAATAAACCTACTAAACAAGACATATTCTATACCTTACTAAATTTGAGAAAATTCTGTTTACATAATAATATCAAAAATTTAAGTATACCAAAAATTGCATGTGGACATGACAATCAAATTTGGAACGAAATAAAATCAATGTTAAAATATATTTTTGATAATACCAACATACTAATAACCGTTTACAAACTCCCTGAACCCAAAATTCCCCAGACCGAATTAAACATAAACGAAACAGAAAACATGAAACACTTTCATAAATTCATAGAAAATTTTAACACAGAGTTAAGGAATAAAACAGATAACAAAGACGACGATACGCAATCCCTTGCAGTCGAGGTAGGTGACTCACAACATAATGAGATAAACGATGACGACACAAGCGATAGCGATATCACAATACATTCAAGTAAAGAAAATCCTATCGTCGGAATCCCGATAGTAGAATGCCCCGTAAACTATGGCAAAAATCAAATTATTATAACAGAAGTCGATTTTAATCCCAAACAAGTAAAAATTACAAAATTATACGAACACAAAAAATTACGAATGGAAGTAGAATTTTCAAAAAATAATTACAAAACTGAAATGATTGCTTTTATTAAAGAATATCTTGTTCCAAAAATAAAATATCATATTTATTTTCAAAACGAACTATACGAAAAATTCAGTTTAATTCTTCAAAATTATTTCAAAAATTCTCAACTATGTTTAGTAAAATGTACAAAATATTTAAGCGACGTTACCAATGAGGAAGAAATCATACACATCATATCGAATTACCACTGCAGCAAAAGTAACCACCGTGGTATCGATGAAACAGAAGCGCGTATAAAACAACAATATTACTGGCCAAAATTAAGAAAATCCGTTCAAACATTTATTAATAGCTGTGAAATATGCCAAGTAACAAAATACGACAGGCGACCCTTAAACGTAAATTTAAACATCACACCCACAGCTACGAAACCTTTCCAAATTTTACATATAGACAGCATTACTTTAGAACAAGCTAAATTTTTGACTATCGTAGATTCATTTTCAAAATATGCACAAGCATACAAATTAAATTCAGGACAAGGCATAGAAGCTTGTAATAACCTAGTCAAATATTTTACACATCATGGAATCCCAGAACAAATTATTTCAGATAACGGGTTAGAATTTAAAAACTCAGTCGTAAAAGAATTGCTGACACTACACAAAATCGACATACATTTCATAAGCTCACAACATCCAGAATCTAACGGCATAATAGAACGATTCCACTCGACCCTTATCGAACACATAAGACTGTTTAACAATCAAAAAGAATACAAAACGGAGCCTATAGAAGCCAAAGTAAATTATGCGTTATTAGCTTATAATAACACAATTCATTCTGTCACAAAATTGAAACCATGCGAAATTATTACCGGCCATTTAGATACCAACTCCCCATTTAATATTGACCTCGAAAAACAGCTTATTAACAATTATATAGAAAGTCATAAGAATAAAACTAAATTACTTTACGAATCAATTAGAGACAAAATCCAGGCAAATAAAGAAAAGGTAATAAATAAATGTAATGAAAATAGAGAAGAATTACCCAAAATCCCCAAAAAGGTATACGTGAAAAATAAACAGAAACAACAAAAAACTAAAAACAAATACAAACCCGAAAAGCTAAAGAAAATTAATAAACGTCTTAAAACAGGAAAAATACAAACCACCCACGGTAATACAACAGAGAATATCCACCTCTCTAACATTAAACGTCCTAGAAAAAAAACTTACAATTTTGAACCAATTCCAGGTTGTTCGCATTGGGACAAGGAACAATAATTAGAAACATAACAGAAAACCTCGGAATCCTTCCCATCAATCTCGGTCCTGCCAAACTCGAAAAGACGACTCACACCTTCATACACTACTACAATCTCCAAGCTCTCCTTAATCAGTACAACAATCTAAACACACAATACTCAGCACTAAAATCAAGCATATCTAACCATTCACAGTATTTCAATGAACTCGAAAATTATGATAAAATATTAGAATTTATTCGGACAAAAATTGACACAAAAATTAATAACATCGGATTTCATTCTGATCACCATAAAACTAAACGTGGCTTAATAGATGGATTGGGGACAATATTCAAATCAGTCACAGGAAATTTAGATGCCGAAGATGGCAAAAGATATAACGAAATGTTTGCACATATGCAAGAAAACGAGCATAATTTGGAAAGTCAACTCAAACTCTCATATTCGGTGAACCACCAAATTATTCAAAATTTTAATAAAACAATCTCAGATATTCAGCACAACGAGGAAATATTAAAATCCAAAATTTTACAACTTTTCAAAATTATAAACAGTACGCACATTCAAAGTATACTGTATGGCAAAAATATTTACGATCAACTTACTATATTATACAATTCTATATTAAGCGTCTTACAAGACATTGAAAATTCAATCACCTTTTGTAAATTAAGAACGCTGCATCCTAGTATAATACACCCCATGGAGCTACTAGCAGAATTAAAACAAATATCAAAATTTTACCATTTGCAGTTACCATTCGAACCCAGACAAGAGAACCTTTTAGACATCGAATCCTTGTTAAAAATAAACTGTAAAATAGAAGCGACCCAAGTAATCTATTTCATTTCTACCCCCATAAATTTCGAAAAAACTTTTGAACTCTACTACATGTACCCAATTCCAACCAAATATGAATCAAAATTTATTACAATCATCCCTAATACGAAATATCTTCTTAAATCTGATAAAGAGATCGTGCCCCTGAATGATATGTGTGTTCAAGCAAAAATATTTCAGTGCCCTAATAAATATCACGCCCACTTCTCAGCGATCTGCGAAGAAGAAATATTCCAAAATCAAACTTCGAGTCACTGCCATTACACAAAAATTAACTTAATTGAAAATCATGTCGAAGTAATTCCAGAAATCAACAAATACCTAGCCGTTTTCCCACACGAGGAGAAAATCACCATTAAATGTCACGAAGAAACCAACATCCAAACCTTAGAGGGAATCTTCCTAATCAATAATCAAGACAACTGCGAAATTCACTTCAGACAACAAATACTAATATTCCAAAATGAAAACCATGGCCAACCCCTACTACTTCCTAAACTGAACCTAAAATCCCAACCGTATAAAATTACAAATTTCTCTATTAACCTAAATCCCTTGAAATTAAATGATATCTCCTTGAATCCAATCGTTCCGATAACAGAAAAAACATACAACATGCACATCCCAAGTATATGGTCCATCATCCTGTACGTGGTTGCTGCAATCATCGTTGGGTACTTCATACGTAACCAAATAAAGAAGAGGAAATCAGCCAAGCTGAGGTCATCTCGCACCCCAGAAGACGTTGAACTTCAACTCCCCCAGGAGGCTCGAATCTGAGGAGGGAGGAGTTATAGTGCTACCCCTGTACTACATAATAGACAAAGTGCCGATGTGCCAGAACGTGACTCTATCATATTTCAGTAGTATAAAAACATATGTAATGCTTTAGATTAGTCAGTCTGTATTCTATTATCATATTATCAAGTAGTTATAGCATATTATAATTTGTACTCGCAAAAATAAAACTTTTTAAAAACCTATTTGATCGAACGAGAAATTTAAGTTATATATATATATATATATATATATATATATATATATATATTATTTTGTACCGGATGTTAAAGGTAGTCCTCTCACTACCCTTTGTAAGGAGGTTATCGTGCTAAATTCTCATGACGAGATTTTGGTAAATGGCCACGTTTTAAGGTGCCTAGAATCCGATTTTAAAATTTTCACGATGTTGTCTGTATGTGTGTGTGCGTGTATGTGCTTGGGTGTGTGTGTGATTGTTTTGTGTGTATGTATGGATTTTGTCAACTCTCTAACTCAAACAAGTGCTATCATTACATGATATAAATTAATCTATTTCATTAATTCCAGAGACTATGTTTTACAGACAAACAAAATTCCTTAGACACACAGTTCAGATTTCAAATGTATGTAACTAACATAAATGCCACTTTCGAAGAACCTATCATTTTAAATTATTAATGGTAACGTTTTTAAAAGAAAATTTTAATAACAAATAAAACATTAGTTATACGAATACAAAGGAACATAATATAGTTTCCATCATTAATAAATATGTAGGTATGTATTTAAATTAATAGTTAAAAAAATTACACAAGAGAAGTATATTTTACTTTATTGTACAATTTCGCCAGAAGTACTATTTTCTTTTTAAAAGTGATTTTTTTTTTTGACCGTGATATTTACCTGTCAGTTACATTAATTTGAAATATGAACTGTGTAATAAAAAGATTGTGTTTATCTTATTCGGGATTTATAGAAAAAATGATTTTTAAATTTATCCGTAAAATATATAGAAAAAGTATTAATATAGTCCTGTAGAAAATTCAATAGTCTTTAATATTTATAATGACATAAAAAGCGAAAAAATGGAATTTAATGTTATTTTTTGAAGAAAAACTATTATGAGCTTTAGGTAAAGTGCCATTTCCGGTTAACCGATTTATACCAAAATCTAATGGTTTCTTTCCATACTAGAATAGGGTAGAAATACAAGGTTTCAGAATTTTCTGAATGACAGTATTTGAGTTAGAGCGACAACAAAATTCATACACATACGCATACATACATACACACACACACTCACACACACACACACATACATACAGACATCATTGTGAAAATGTTAAAATTGGATTCTAGTGACCTTAAAATGTGGTCATTTACTAAAATAATAATAATAATAATAATAATAATAATAATAATAATAATAATAAATAACTTTATTGACAAACGTTAAAGGCGAGATTCAGCTAAGGCTGTTCTCGGTATGCGATTTTTAGCACGATCCTTATACCTCCCTTACAAGAGTAGCGGGAGGTAAAAACGTAGATGGTCTGTATGGCCATGGTTAGGCCTATGAACACATTGATTTGTCATCGGGCAGTATCATGGTATATACTCGTATGAGTTTGTATATATTTAATTCCTTGCTATCCCTCGTTACACTGAAATTTCGCGTAAGATTTAATTTTTTTACAATTCAATCTCCTTGACGTACAAATTACAATGTTCGGGAGCACTGCTTATTAACAAAAAACAAAATATCAATTTGTTTCTGTGACTCCATCTTCAAAATGTTACACTTCTCTATCGAACCGTCGTTTTATAACAAAAAATCCGTTGTGGCCAGCACAAGACCTTCCGTCAGTTTCTATATAGTATCATGTAAAATCGAACACGAACACATACTATTTTTTACAAATTCCATACCAAAAGTTCATTTGAAAAGGTTCTATAAATCCAATAAAATTATAACATAAACATACACATAAACATATACAAGTAAAATGCAATTGACACTTCCTTCTTTCTGCTTCAGCTTTCCACTATTTTATTAGTAGTCGCTGTTTCCTCTTCTCTTCCACTCATTCTTGTCCAACGCATCTTCTTCACACAGTCCTTTCTTTCTCAAGTCTTCTGCGATACAGTCCTTCCATATTCTCGTTGGTCTTTCACTGCATGTCACTTGCGAGGAACACTATGACATATACCAATGTTTGATCCTATACTTTCCATATTTGGTTTGGCATTTGCAACAGACATCTGTCAATGATAATTTTTTGAATGAATCAGCTGTTTCCATGATAAATAGCAAAGCTGACTAATTTTTGAAAATTATTTTGTTTATAATTCTTTAACTCTACATCTATTGAATGTGAAGGAAAATGTATAATCAAACCGTATAAAGAGTATTTTCTTTAATATGTATAATAACAAAATGTCAAAAAATAATATTTAACTGCGTTTTTTTGAAGAAAAACTGTTAAAAACTTCAAATAAGGGTACTTCCGGTGGATCAATTATAACCAAAATCTAATCAACTCTTCATATACAGAAGAGGAATACGAAAGAATTATAATTTTTAGAATTGTAGTATTGGAGTTATCGTCGGAGAAAAATTTGTCACACACGGACACACATACACACACACACACGGACACACACACACACACACACATACATACATACATACATACATACATACATACATACATACAGACATCTTAAAAATAGCAAATTCGTATTGCAGGGACCCTAAACCGTGCTTATTCATTAAAAACTCATCAGCGAATTTTTTGACCAAAGATAATACCTTCCTTACCTAAAGGTGACGGAAGGTAAAAATTACAGAACTTTACCCAAAAATTGTTTTTTATTGTAATTAACATGTCTTCTGCACACATACAATTCTAATTATATCTATTTTTCATTGTATGAAGAAGTTCCTAAATGTCAGAGATTCTTCCAATGCATTAACAAGATTTGCGGTATTTCTGATGGATATATGCATTTGACCTACAATTTTAAATATTTAATTAATATAACAATAATAGAAAGATTAAATGTACTTCCCAGAAAAAGCTTTCAGAATGTCACTAAAACTGTTGATTTTTGATACTGGCATCTCTCATTTACAACCTATGTTATAAACATTTGAATAGTTAACTGGTTTCCTTAGTGCCTTAGCCTCTGCGATGAATTACATCAGATTATTCTATATATATACAGGGTGTAAATTTTAAAACGTGTCATAGGGCTATAACATAGAAAAACAGTTTTTTAGACGCCAAAAGTTTCTGTATTAATTTATTGAAAAAAGAATTAGTGCGTATTATAAAAAAAAATTACGAATTTTTTGGTACCAAACACATTGCATTTCTGTTTCATATAAAGCCAGAAAATAAATTTTAAAATTTGGACAATTAAGAAAAAATATCATTAGCCGTGAAACTGACAGAAACAAAACAAAACTATTGTTGATGCAAGACGATCATTAATAAACTTTTTTTGCACATTATTTTTTAAATTATTATTATTGTCAGCAAGATTTCCATGTACGACCTGCTTCAAAAGAACAGCGTAGCTGAGATACGAAAACAATATGTCAGTATGTAAAAACATTCATCACATGAAGTGTACTATTTTCATTATTATTGTGTAAAATAAAACATTGTATTTGTAATCGGTGTTTATTTCTTATCATCGTCTCTTCCCAGCTCTATCAGGTTATGGGACCCAGACGCGTGAAATGACTTTTGATAAGAAATACGAGTGATACAAGAAACGTTGAAGTACGCGATCGCGACGAGTCAGTCGAGTTATCGAGAAAAAGCGAAATCGGTAAAAGTGCCGTGTAACCGCGAATTGACCGGTAGTTTGATATCGAACACTACTAAACACGAAAAAGGGTTGTCGTGTAGTTTTGTCGGTAAATACCCACGGAACGTACTTTGGGGCGTACTCGGTCATTTTGGTTTGAATTCGGGCATTGACAGTGACAGTCGGCGCGAAGTGTCAAAAATCATTTTGAAAATTTTCGTACGTCAAAAAAAAAAATTATTGCTACGACGAACGCCAACGTTGTACGTATCGAGGCTCTCGGACGCGATAATTATGACACATGGAAGCTTCAAATGCGTGCATTGCTAGTCAAGAACGATGCATGGGGCTACGTAAGCGGCGATATTGTGAAACCTGAACTGACAAACGGCAAAGAAGAAGCAATTCAAGATAGGAAAAACAAGGACGAAAAAGCCAAGTCTGACTTCATTTTATCCATAGGTGCAAGTAATTTGAAACTAATTAAAAATTGCACGACATCTCGTGAAGTATGGATTAAATTAGAAAATACGTTTCAATCGAAAGGGCCTGCCCGTAAAGCTACATTATTGGAAAGTCTTATATTGCAGAAAATGAGCGAATGCGGTGATGTACACGAGCATTTACACAATTTCTTTGATGCGGTTGACAAGTTAGCTGATATGGATGTTATCATCAACCCGGATCAACTTGCCATCATGATACTATATAGTCTACCATCAAGTTTCGAAAATTTTAGAATCGAATAGAAAGTCGCGATGAATTACCACACCACAAGTTTGCGTACTAAAATAATCGAAGAGTATGATGCAAGAAGAAATACAGATTCGTCAAACTCAATCCAGGGCGCTATGTATGTCAACAAGAAGTCGAAAAAACAAAAAGGCAGTTTTGGTTATAAGAAAGAGGAACAGAAGAAGGAAAATACATTCCAGTACAAGTGTTTCAAATGCCACAAAAAGGGGCAAAAAGCTTCCGAGTGTACGGCACGAAAAGTGGATGATAAAAAACCTTCAAATGTATCCCTTTTATCACTAGAAAACAAGCATGACAGCTGTCAAATAGTAGACAATTTTAGTAAAAATATTTGGTGTTTGGATAGCGGCTGCACATCACACCTCTGTAGAGACTTTAACATGTTCACCGATATCAAAGAGAGCAAATTGGATAAACTGAAATTAGCAAGCAATGCATCTGCAGAAATAAAAGCTAAAGGAGTTGCAGAATTTGTGACAGCTTTGAATGGTGAAAAGAGTGAAGTGATTATAAATGATGCGTTACACGTACCTGAGTTACGGACAAATTTGCTATCTGTTGCGAAGATCACTGATAAGGGATATAAAGTACTGTTCGACAAAGGTCAACGATCATCGACACACAAGGAAATACAAGGTTGGTTGCAAAACGTGTCGATAATCTGTATTTGTAGAAGGAGTATCGTCGGATAGTTGTCGAAACGCGGAACCCGTAGTCGTCAAGAAAGGTAAATTTTCAGTATCTACGCAAACTTGGCATCGACGAATGGGTCACCTTAACTACCGTGATTTGATCAAGGCATCGAAGAATGGATCTATTCGTGGCATCGATCTACAAGATGGAAACGAAATCAAGAGTTGTAAGATTTGTATTCAGGAAAAAATGACGCGGCCATCTTTTCCGAAAGAATCAAATAGAGAATCAGCGAAATTAGGACTGATTCATACAGACATATGTGGTCCAATGCGGGTACCGTCGAACGGTGGGTCGACATATTTTGTCACTTTTACTGATGATAATTCAAGATGGACGGAGGTAAAATTTATCAAAAACAAGAGGCAAGCACTTGAAGAATTCAAAGCGTTCAAGGCATTCGTCGAAAAGCAACACGAAATGAAGATAAAGGCTGTGCAATCCGACAATGGCCGTGAGTATGTAAATAGGGATTTCAATAAATATCTGAAGTTACAGGGTATTCAACGTCGACTTACAACGGCCTACACACCCGAACAGAATGGAGTGGCGGAGAGGAAGAATCGTACTTTGTTAGTCTGCACGATGCCTTCTCCTCCAGTCCGGTTTGCCGCCATCATTTTGGGCTGAGGCGGTTTCTGTAGCAAACTACATCAGAAATCGTTGTCCGACAAAGAAGCTCGACGGAAAAACCCCGTATGAAGCATGGCACGGCAGAGTACCAACTGTCAGTTATTTTAAGGAATTTGGATGTAAAGTGTTTTGCCTCAACAAAGCTCCAACAAAGGGAAAAATTCGACGTTCGATCCAGAGAGGGGATATTTATCGGTTATTCCGAAGAATTGAAAGCTTACCGAATTTGGTTGCCGGATGTACGCAAAGTTGAAGTTACAAGAGATGTAAGATTTTTTGGAAGAAAGCACTGGTAAATCAAATTCGAAGTTTAAAGATTTCTATCCGGAAAATATTTTGCGTGACAATGACCATTCGGAGTCAGATGTAGGGATCGACATCGAATGGACGTTAAGACAACCAGATACGATCGACTAGAACTTTGAAGACGACGCTGCGGAGCCAGGGGAAGTCGACGACCAAAATGAAGAAATTATGTCAGCTCGAAGACGCGGGCGTCCGCGTATAATTAGAACAGGACGACCAGGTAGACCTCGCAAAGATCAGAGCCGAACTTTACCGGAAGAAGCAGTAAACATTGCCGAAATTCCTGTTGCACAAGCAATACGAGGAATGGACTCGCCTGCTTGGAAGGATGCAATGGCTTCAGAGGTAGTTTCTTTAATAAAAAACAACACCTAGATCTTGGTAAGACGTCATGATGATCAGGTGATTGGCAGCAGATTTGTTTTGCGAAATAAGTACGGGTCTGATGGAACAATTAAGAAAAGGAAAGCACGTGTGGTGGCACGTGGATTTTCTCAGAGGCCAGGTGTAGATTTCCGCGATACGTTTGCACCAGTAGTAAGGTTAAGTTCCATACGTGTAGCAGTCGCTGCAGCAATCCAGCACAACATGAAAATAGAGCAACTCGATATTGCCACAGCTTATTTAAATGGCGATATTGAGGAGCACATATTGATGGAACCGCCGGAGCACCTTGAAGATATCTTGGAGCACATCATTCTGTCAGGGTGTGGAAACATATCCATACGAGAAGCTGCGAAGAAGATGTTAGGTGAGCTGAAGAGGGGCGACGTCGTTTGTCTCTTAAAAAAAGCTTTATATGGGCTGCGTCAGGCAGGCCGTGCTTGGTATTTTCGTCTCGACAAGGAACTTCGAGAAATTGGAGCTGTTCCATCGAATGCTGATCCGTGCATCTATCACATTGGGCCGATTGAAAACCGAAGTTTCATCATCATCTACGTTGATGATATTCTACTGATGTCACGTGATGATGCAGTGATAAAGAAGGTGAAAAGTCATCTTAGCTCCAAGTTTGAATTAAGAGATTTGGGTAATGTCAAATACTGTTTGGGCCTAGAGTTCACGAGAAATGAGAATAGTATCACAATTAGCCAGAAGGGATATATTGATGATATTCTCGACAGGTTCGGTATGTCGGAATGTAAGCCAGTTTCGACGCCATTGGAACCGGGTCTAAAGCTATCAGATGAAAAGGTCGAAGAAAAGAAAAATGTGATCAAAGTTCCTTATCGAGAACTGGTAGGGGCTTTGATGTACTTGTCTGTGGAAATGAGGCCTGACATAACGCACACAGTCAGTTATTTAAGCCAATTCAATTATTGTTATACAGAGAATCATTGGAAAGCAGCAAAGCGGGTCTTGCGCTACTTGAAGGGAACCAGCGATGTGGGTCTTTCGTTCAGGCATTCCAATGATCAATTTGTAATGTACGCTGACGCCGATTGGGGTGGCTGCCATATAGACCAAAGATCATACACCGGCTATGTGTTCATGATAAACGGTGGCGCAGTTAGCTGGGACTCAAAGAAGCAACGATACGTGGCATTGTCATCGACAGAGGCCGAGTACATGGTTTTATCCGAGGCGACCAAGGAGGCTATGTACATGAAGAGGCTGTTGGACGAGTTTGGGGTACATCTGAAAAGTGTCATCTTGAAAATCGACAACATGGGTGCACAGAAGTTAGCGCTGAATCCGGTATACCATGCACGCACAAAACATATTGACATTAGGCATCATTTTGTGCGTGATGCAGTCAAAGAAGAGTTAGTATCGATTGAGTATGTGCCGACAGACGAGATGACAGCGGATATCCTGACAAAAGGATTGACGAAGATAAAGCACGAGAAATGTGTTAAACTTCTCGGGCTTAAATCTATTAGTAAATATAAGATTAATCTTTTTGATTCAGATCGAGGGAATGTGTCAGCAAGATTTCCATGTACGACCTGCTTCAAAAGATCAGCGTAGCTGAGATACGAAAACAATATGTCAGTATGTAAAAACAATCATGACATGAAGTGTACTATTTTCATTATTATTGTGTAAAATAAAACTTTGTATTTGTAATCGGTGTTTATTTCTTATCATCGTCTCTTCACAGCTCTATCAATTATTTTCCTTTTATTAAGAAGAAATCAAGGATAATTTGTCTCATGATGAAATATTACAATTACAAATTATTAAATGGTTTTAATTGCTCCGTTATAGTCTGTAGTGTTTATCGTTTCTTATAACTAATTTTTTATTACATGTAGATCAACTTTAATTTGTAAATACCTATTACAATAAATAATAATTGTGTCTTAAATAAAAAAATATCCTAGTGTTTTCCTTATATTGTGTTATTTTGTATTAGTTCATAAATTAATACTTGTCCCCTATCATGTTAATAAAAAATGACAATGTTTTGTTACTGTCAGTTTCATGGCTAACGATATTTTTTCTTAATTGCACAAATTTTTAAATTCATTTTCTGGATTTACATGAAACAGAAATGTAATTTTTTTGGTATTAAAAAATTCGTATTTTTTTCTTTATAATATGCACTAATTCTTTTTTCAATAAATTAATATAGAAACTTTTGGCGTCTAAAAAACTGTTTTTCTATGTCATAGCCCTATGACCCGTTTTAAAATTTACACCCTATATATATAATAGTGTCTTTATCTCTAAATCTATACAAGATATAATAAACATTTTAAGTGGATTAGAAAAATAATATTTGGAAGATTTTTTTAAAGAAACTTTTACTTCCGGTTATCCAATTGTTACCAAAATGTAATCAGATCTTCCCAGGTATGTCTGATTGAGGACACTGCAGTTAAATATTTTTTGTTATAGTATTTGAGAAACCGTGGTTCCCACATCCACAGACACATGCACACACACATACATACACGGAAATCATCGTAAAAATGTTATAATCGGATTATTGGGACCTTAACACGTGATTAACCACTAAAATCTGGATATGCGATTCCAATACCTCTCTTAGCGAGATGTAAAAAAAGCAGTTGACGGATGAAGTATAGTTATACCTTACCGCCATGGTTAATAGTTCTCTCTTGTGATTGGTCGAATTTGAAGTTTACATTTGGAAATATAAAATACAGTTATATTCCAAATCTAAATTTCTAAATTAAAATCTAAATTGTAAATTCGTAAATTAAATTTATCATAAACCAGCCCTTAGTTACCAGACAGTAGGTGACAGAAGGGATGATTACGAAAACTGCAACATAAGAAAATAAAACGTACAGAAATATCAAGTAAAATGTATACGTTACACCACTTGGTCGGTTAAAGGTAGGTATCAATACTTAAATGTGCATACATTTTCTGAAAAAATGATACCTTAAATAATATTTAAGTAGATGTACATCATTTTGCATATTTAATAAATTAATTTTGTATACATTTGAAATAAAAGATGTAATGCTAAATAAATGAAATGCAAAACTTTCTGGATTTAATAAAAATGTAATATTTTAACCATTCTTCACTGTATTTTTAAATAATTTATTATATAATTATTTTTATACTGTTCAACAGCATATTTCATATACTTTCTAAATTTTTATAAATATATGGGATGTTCAGTTTAAAAATTAAATGGAAAATGAAACAATAAATTTAACTACCCGTTCCCGTACAATGGGGAAGTTTAGAGATTTTTTTTTATTTTTATATTCCATGGGAAATGACTTGAAAAATGATGTAACATGTTTTATTTTTTTCAAAAATGCCCATATTTTCCGGAAAAGCTGATTTTAAGCTGTGATGACGTCGGTAGAGGCTTGGCGCTGCGCATGTCGATTTATACACTGACGCACGCGGTTGCGGTTATCAGTGAAGCGCTTTTAGGCTTTGTTTCGACCTACGTTCAAGTGGTACGATTTCACCGTTCTGTCTGAGGTTGCGCATAACTGACTTGTGACGTACTTAAAGTTTACCCAAAAAATATTAATTATAAATAAATGGAGCTATAATTTTAATTTTTTATTTCAATTTCAGCAGTCATTTGTGTTATATTTGTGAGAAAATAGTATGTTATGTAGAATTTTTACCATACTAAACTTCCCCATTATTCGTAAATCTTGTTCCTCTGGCTGCGTACGTACATGTTTTCTTTTTCCATTCAATTTAATTTAAAAAAATACAAATGTTTCATACAGCTGTTTAAATATGTAATAGACGGTGAGTAATAATACTTTATATTTAAAATCACTTTTTATTTTATTCAAACATTCATAGCTCGTTTCTAAAAAAGTTTAAGCTAATCCTTATATCTTGATTAGTGAATTCTACTCCAATTTTAAGAGTTTATATCTTAAAATATAGTCTAATCTATTCCTAGTATTTACTTTTCTTGATAACATTTTGAAGATTAAATTTTAAATACCAGTATAGAAATCTTTAATGCAAAAATGATGAATAGCTCAAACTTTTTTTGAGAATCGGGCTGTTATAGTCTATGATTATTGCATTCTCTTAATCTTAAGGCTCATTCACAGCACTGAAATTATACTTAGAAATTATAATTGTAATTAAAAAATATAATTAAAAATTATACTTAAAAATGACCGTCTTAAAACATGTTAATTAGATGTTCACTTATAAATACAATTTATAATTAGTATATTTTGACATCTACAATATTTTTGTTTCTTATTATAATCTGACAATATTGTCAACGTCACTTAAGATACAGCATTGTATATTTATACAAATTGTCCATTTTGATTCTTTATCTCTTCTCTCGTCCTTGATTTCGTGGAAATGAAAATGAGTATGGAAGAATTTATTTGATGTATTGTGGAAAATTCACATTTCTGGAGTAAAAAAGACAAAATTTTTAAGAATACCATTAAACGCGGAATGAAATTGGAGCTAAATTCAAAATGACGAGTAGGTAATTTAATTGATAGGCAAGTAAAGCAATGAATCGTCGTTTTAATATATTTTAGTTATTTATGTATTAAGAGCGTAAGGAGGCTTTTATGGCCTGCGGCGGGATTTTGAGCCCGAGGCGTAAGCCGAGGGATAAAAACACGTCAAAGGCCTCGTGGTACATATAAAACTTTATGCACGGACGAAAATTTTCAAATTATGAGTGTTAGAAAAATTGTATCGAAAAGAATTTGTCCTCGTACATCCAGTATCTAGTGTTGCTATAAACGCTGAGAACAACAGTTTATTATTTGTTTCCTAGTTATGTCATTTGAGTTTTATTTTGTGTATCTGTGTGCTTTCCATATAAATATCACAAAATTAATTTTCATTTTTCAGTAAAAAATATAAAATTTTTCGATTTGCAATAAAAACTTTTCATGTTGCCTGTTTAAATTGTTTATATTGTAGGTTATAATTTGGTTTGACGTCTCATTATAGCCCGGCGGGATATAATGATGCCCGCGGGCTATAAAATGACGTTTATGTCAAAGAAATTCGTGTATAATTGTCAAATTATGATACGTCCGTGCATAAAAATTATTTATGTTCATAATGATAAAATTAATGTCAAATTTTACGTGACGAAATTGTATTTGTAATTTTTTGTTCAATCTGATTGGCTCACTTATACTTATAATTATAATTATAAATGAAATATATAAAGTTTGTATAAAATTCTTATTGTAGGTTATTTTAAATTAATTTCAATACTAATTTGAAGCTTTCGAACGCTTAATTTTAGTGCATATATATATATATATATATATATATTACCTTCTGGCACTTTTAGGTAAGGAAGGTATTGTCTTTGGACAAAAAATTCTGTGGTAAATTTTTAATGAATACGAAAATTTTGGGGTCCCTAGAATCCGATTTTACTAGTTTTTTGATGTCTGTTTTTATGTGTGTGTAAGTTTGTGTGTACGTATGTGTATGTGTCTGTGTGACAAATTTTTCTCCGACGATAACTCCAATACTACAATTCTAATTATTACAATTCGCGCGTATTCCTGTTCTTTACATCCATATGAAGAGCTGATTAGATTAGATTTTGGTTATAATTGGTCAAGTGGAAATACCCGCAATTCAAGTTTTAACAGTTTTTTTTTTAACTCAGTTAAATATAATTTTTTGGCATTTTATGTTTTTATAAATATTGAAGAAAATTGTATTCTCTACAAGATTTAATTAATTTTTTATCTTCATATTCAAGATAATTAGAGATAAAAGAATTATGAAGAAAAATCTTGTGACATATGCTGCTAAAAGGTGTACCACGGAAATAATTAGAATAGCAGTTGTGACGAAGTCACATTGTTTCGCCATAAAATGCCAACACGCCATCGTCCAGAGAACATCACCGACCACTGTGGGGCTGCAGAGTAGCATGTAATCGTTGTCCAGAAGCCGCTGTAGCACAAGAACAGGATTCTGCAGTCCAAACTGGCGGTAAAATGTCCTTAACCTCACTTTGAGCACATGGCTAGCACGCGGTATTCTCCATGGAACTTCACCATCCACTTCGGGGTCGTATCACGGCGTGTAAACAGTTTTCAGGGATAACTGTGACACGAAAACAGATTTCGACAGTTTAAAATTGCTCTTAACATGCTTTTAACCTTACCTGTAGCACATGGTGAGCACGCGGTACCAGCCAACAGAAAATCCTCTAGTTTCCAGCCTGCCACTATCTTTCCGGGGTTTTTCGAGGCCGGAATTTCACTCTGCACATCACAGGGCAACTTCAAAAGCAAAGTTCACCTAGATTTCACAACTAGAGCACCCATTCCAGATCTGTCAAGACCGCAGCGCCAATGACAGCGGAACAAACCTACAACTTGGGATATTTGTTAATTTTATTTTATTTAAAATATTATTGTAAATATTTTACCTGTTAGTTTGAAATAAGAAAAACTGGATTTTCGCATTTTCTCTTGAGTATAGAATTTACTAGAAATATTTTAAGAGCCCTCGCGACCAATAGCAAGCCGAGTCTGTTTTCCCACTCGGCCAATCACATACAAATAAAGCCCTTCCACATAAACCGCGCGCGTTTGAACGAGAGTTATCAAAATCCGGCTATAAAAGACGCCACAGCAGCCATAGAATTCATTCTGTCTTCTGACTAGCCGTTCTAGTCAGAGCAAGGAGTTCTGCAGCCGTTCTGCAGAATTGAATCCAGTACCAGCGCTGTCCGACCGACACCGAGATCTCCAAGTCCACCGAGTGTTGAGGTAGAGCTGCCACGACGATCCAGCGGGGATCGTACGTCGACGAGTAAATATATTTTTCAAAGTCCCGCGTCGGGACCACGACAAGTAAATATATTTTTCTAAGTCCCGTGTCGGGACAATAATTCACGACTCTGCGGTTGATTGCAGAGTATACAACTCACAGTCTAAGTCAGTTTGTTAGTTTAAATTATAGCCAGTTTTTCTTGAGTCAAACAGTTCATGTTAGTAGTTTATCAGTAAAGTCAGTAATTCAATTTCAAAGTATATTTAGTTAATAAAAATCAATTTCAACATTTCACAACATATATTCTGTACATAGTGTGTAAATAAACATAGTTTAGTGTACCGCATTTTTCACTGCTCGAAAATACCCTAAGAATCCTGGCCTACACGACTAGCTATCCGCAAACCTTCCTCACCCTTCTCTCAGTTCCACGGAGATACAAGATGGCGCCCGATCAACCCAGACAGCAGCGATGGAGGGTGAGGGTGACGTCACTAATTGACGATTGAACAGGGACGTCGTCAGACAGAGTAGTGATCTGTGTAGAATATTCAAATATTACTAATTGTCAGTGTATTCCTCTTCTTTATCCAAACGAAGAGCTGATTAGATTTTGATTATAATTGGTAACCCGAAAGTTCCTTTATTTGATGTTCTTGACAGTGTTTCTTGAAAAAACCCAGTTAAATATAATTTTTTGTCATTTTATGTGAATATCAATATAACGGAATATCTTATTCTCTATACGGTTTGATTAAACATTTTCCTTCATATTCAATATATATTAAATTGAAGAATTATAAAGAGATTAACTTTCGAAAATCAGGCAGCTTTGCTATATTCATGGAAACAGCTGATATATTCAAATACTTCTAAGTGCCAGATGTCAGTATCAATTGCAATTTACCCAGTGTATGTTCGTGTTATAATTTTATTGAATTTATAGAATCTTTTCCAAGGAACTTTCGGTATGAACTGTGTAGGAAATAGTGTATGTTCGTGTTACAATTTTACTTGGGTATATAAGCACCGTTCGGTAAATTATACGGAATTGGAGTATTTATAGAGCAGTGTTAGAGACAGGGCCGTAACTAGGGCGGTGACGTCGGTGACCCCGCACCGGGCGCAAACATCAAGAAAGCGTAAATACGCAAATAAATTTTAGTATAAATATAAATTGTCATATAAACCAATACACGTGAACGGAGCGAGCAGTGAATACTGCAGTTGATCCAGAAAATATGAATTTGTGTTACACAGAACTGAGTAGCGTAATATTCCTTGTCATTTATTTTTGCCTGCAAATGTGTACTTTGCGTATCTACCTGCTGTGTCGCTCTCGCGACGATTACGTTTCGCGCCACTGCCGCGGCAGCATTTATTGTGGTCAATCCTGACGTGTGCTATCCTTATGGCTTGTTGTTCTTTTGAATTGCTCCAGGTCCAGGCACTACACAAATTTTTCTTTAGCAGAGGCTTGCCCAAATGTATTCTTACGTTACCTGTAGGTATCTATAGTGTTATGATCTAACCCATAGATACTACCCATATGTAACACCCACAAATTAATATCAAAAATTTACCTACCTTGGTAGAAATGGTAAAATGTTAACCATGAATTTATTTCCAATTCTGACCGAGCGGAGTCAAAATTGTTAGGCAATTAATAATATAAATTTCAACTCAAACAAAATATAATTTCAAAATTAGAAAAAGTATATAAAAATTATGATTAAAATACAAAATAATTGAACTGTTATAAAATATCTGAATTGTTACATTCAACTGTTACGTTCAACTGTTACATCCAATTGTTACATCCAAAATTGTTGCGCCAAAATGTTACGTAATAATATATTAACAATAAAAATTGTATAAAAAATATATACAAAAGAAGAAAACCTACCTTAAGTAGATTCTAGAAGTGAAAAAAGTCTCCTGGATTGATTTAGGATCACAGGGATTCGGTTTCACCTGGAGGTAACTTCTTTTACGAAATTTTGACCCAGCCCCCACGAAAGAACTTTGAGGAATACCGCGCCCGTATATCGCATAAGATGCGTCGCGCTTTGTTTAGATAAAGTACAGTCATACGATCAAATATTAAATATGAAAATAATAAAAAAATTACACTTATTACAATCCTTTCCCCTTGGGAAAAGAATTTTTCAAAGAGAAATTCTTCAGTTATAATAAACAAAAATTTTTAAAGCTTTTAGGAGGGAGACTTCTTCCATTACATAAATCATAACAATGTTAAAATATACTTAAAATTACACAAAATAATGACACATATGAGACAATAGGGGAAATTATTGTCTGGGAAACACTTATTCACATTATCATAACAACATTACATAACATTAACAGTGGATTTGACTTCATCCGATGATGATGCAGGTGAGTGATTACTTGAGTTAGGGGTTGCTTTCCTCAATTTCATTAGAATTGATCAGCGTACAAAACGGCGGTCGTCCATTTGTGCGTTGCTCAATTTTGTTGCTGGCGGTGCAAGTTAGTAACTTCACGCCATGATTTTACTGCAGCAAACAGTTGATGGAATATAAATGTATCACTTTTTGCCTTGACTTTGGAGGTCGTGTTCATCTTTCAATTTCCTCTCTTTCCGCACACGCTCAATGGTCCAGAGATTACATGAAACAAAATTTCATACATATTATTATACAAATTTCATTAAAAACCTATTATCTATTTATTTGGTTTAACTAATTGTTAGCACCATGTGATTGTTTTTCTCAACAATATCTTTAAGTCTTTTCAGGCTCGCATGTTGCCAACAAGAAGTTAGGTTTTTCTTAACCTAATTTAAATATGCTTTGCACGAAGTTTAACAGGAGTTTTACTCCATGTGAAATGGGGTAATTAAGTTCCTCGGGTGAAATAAGGTACACCAAATTTAGAAACAGGGAACAAAATTAAGTCAAATGGGCATAGGATATATTCTTTATTCACCTCATCAAGTAGCTTTAAGAGGAACTATCGCCTTATCTTTATTTAGTCAACCAAATGTGATACATACATAATCGTTGTTTCCTTAAATTCTTTTTGGAAGTTGACATGGCTCTTCTTTAACAGGACCTCGACTTCTTAAATAATATCGATGACCGTTTGATATATTACTTGTTTGTGAAATTAAATTTTCGAAATTGGTTTCTTTGTCAATTTTGTGGTCATTTTCTTGAATTTCAACTTCTTGTTCTTCTGACATATTTCGTTCTTGATTTTCTTGAGAAACTTCTTCGGAATGGTTTTCTGTCCTTTCTTGAATTTCGACTTCTTGTTCATCTGATATTCGTTGTTCTTGATTTTCATGGGAATCGAGATGGCCTTGTCTTCTTTCTTCATTGTCTTCTACAAAATTAGGTACTGGTGAAAAGAACGGAATTAATGGTTCTTGATATGAATATTCTTCTTCTTCACTGTCTTCATTTTCTTGACTTTCTTCATTGCTGTCTTCATTTTCGTTATTTTTATTAATTTCGTAATAATGTTTTAATCTATTAACGTGAATTACTTGTTCTTTCTTCCCTTCAATTTCTTTGATTCTATATGTAACTGGTCCAAGTTTTTCTTGTATTCGACATGGGCCTTCCCATGGTTTTGATAATTTCTTAGATATGCTTATCTTTGACGCTGGATTATGTAAGTACACTAGATCTCCAGTGTTGAATTCAATAGGTTTACTTCGTTTATTATATTGTCTTTCTCTTACGTCAGCAGCTTTTTCTAAGTTTTGTTTGACGATTTTAAATGACGAATTTAATCTAGCTAATAACTCTGATGCATAATTTGTGTCATAAATATATTTTAATTTTGATAGTTTTAAAATTTCTTCATACGGCAAATCCATGTCTCTGCCATGCATTAAAAAGAATGGTGTGTCTTTAGTTGATGAATGTACTGATGCACGATATGCCATTAAAACACATGGGATCCATTCATCCCAATCTTGTTGTGTTGGTGATATGTAATATGACATAATATCTTTAAATACTCGATGTGATCTTTCAATCATTCCATTACTCATTGGATGATATGGAATGCCCAATAGTTTACAAATATTTTTCATTAATTGTGAAACGAAATTTTTTCCTTGATTTGTTAACAGTTTTTGTCGCACACCATGTTTACATATAATTTGAGTAACAAATGCTTTAGCAACCGTGTCAGCTGATTGATCAGGTAATGGAATAGCATCTGTATATTTGGTAAAATAATCTTGGAAGGTCAATATATAGCAATTACCATTATTACTCGTGACAAATGGCCCAACAATATCCATTGATATTATTTGAAATAGCTTTATTACTGTTTTAAATTTCTGCAGTGGAGCAGGTTTTCTATTTGGTGGCCTTTTTCTTGCATTACATGATTTACAAACTTTTATATATTCTTCAATGTCTTGTTTCATATTTAACCAATACATACGTGATTTTATTAATTTTAAAGTTTTACTAATGCCTTGATGCCCGGCAAATGGAAGATCATGATAATCATGAATAATTTTCTTTACTATATTTTTCGGTATTACAAATTTATCATGTCGTTCTGTTGTTAATTTTTCCTTAAATAACATACCACCATCGTCAATAAAATAATCAATTTTTGCATTATGCTCATTTATTTTATTCATAATTACTTTACAAAATTCGTCATTTTCTTGCTCCTTTTTTATTAACACTTTATCCCAAATTGGTAGAAATAATTCTGATGTTTCAACAGCATTGACCGTAATTCTACTTAATGCATCAGCATTATTATGCTTTTTCCCTTGTTTATGTATGATTTCAAAATCATATTCTGACAATAATAATGACCATCGAATTAATCTTGACATTGGTTTTTGTAGTGAGAATAACCATTTCAGTGGTCTATGATCAGTTACGACGGAAAATTTTCGTCCATATAGATAACAATTAAAATGTTTTACACCGCATACAATAGCTAGACATTCTTTCTCAGTTACCGTATAATTCTTTTCTGCAGAATTTAGTTGACGATTTGCATAAGCAATAGGTTTTTCTGAGTCACCATACTTTTGACTTAAAATCGCACTTATCGCATAACCAGATGCGTCAGTAGACAGAATAAATGGTTTTGAGAAGTCTGGATACATTAATAGTGGAGAATTACATAATTTATTTTTTAAATAATCAAAAGCCTTTTGTTGATTTTAACCCCAATCAAATTTAACATTTTTCTTTGTCAATTTTGTTAATTGTATTGCTTCATGAGAAAATTCAGAAATAAATTTTCTGTAAAATCCTACAAGACCAATAAATGCTCTGATTTCTTTAATATTTGTAGGAACTGGATAAGATTTTACCACAATGATTTGTTCTGGGTCGGGTTCAACGCCTTTTGAAGATATAATATGGCCCAAATAATTAGTTTTTTCGGTTACAAATTTACATTTTGACGGTTTGAGTTTTAGATTTGCATTTTTTAGTCTTTCAAATATTTCTTCTAATTGTTTTAAGTGTTCTTCAAAATTTTTACTAAAAACAATGATATCATCTAAATATACAAGGCATTTTTCTCCAGTTATTCCTGACATAATAGAATACATAAGTCTTTGGAACGTACTCGGTGCATTTGCTAAGCCGAATGGCATTATTATACATTCATAATTTCCATCAAGTTTTGAAAATACTGTCTTTTCTCTATCATCTGGATTGACTTCTACTTGCCAATAACCACTTGCTAAGTCAAGAGTCGTGAATAATTTAGCTTTACCTAATTGATCTATTGTTTCTTGCAAATTTGGTAATGGGAAATAATCTCTTTTCGTTATTGAATTTAAAGCTCGATAGTCTATACATACACGAAAGTTATTTTCACCTTCTGCTGCTTTCTTCGCTACCATTATAACAGGAGCTGACCACGGCGACGATGATTCTTGTATTACTCCTTGTTCCAATATTACATTAATTTGATTTTTTAATTCTTCCCGTTGACTATATGGTATTCGATATGGGGGTTTTGTTATAGGAGGTACATTTTCAGTAATAATTTGATGTTTGACTTGATGTGTGCATCCTAATTTACTTCCTTTTTCCATAAAAATTACTTTATATTTTTCTAACAACTTTTTCAGTTCTAATTGTTCTTTTTCTTGAAGATGGTCTAAATTTATTTAAGACATTACATTTTTATTTTCTTCAATATTTATTACATTTATTTGTTGATTAGTGTTATTATTTTCTGATATATCAATGATTTCACAATATGCGACTATTGTATTTTTGGGAATTCTTACAGTTCGATTAGATACGTTTAAAATACAAATATTAATTTCAGCAGTTGCTTTACTAACATATCTTGCAACTAACACACCGGAAGTTAATATTTCAACAGGCTCTATTATAATGTCATTATCAGGATTTTCAAATTCCTGCATTGCTGTGCAGACAAATTGACATCGTGGAGGGATATCAACATGCTCTTTCATTCGAACAGGGAAGCGGTCAACAATTCTATCCACATCATCATACACTATTGACCGTAGTGAAGACGATGGTTGATTACTCCTTTCACAAGGTCTTTTCTTTTTATTACCTTTTTTGTTTTCTGTTGTGATATCATTGCAATTTTTTTCTTCTTTGTTTTTTTTTTTCATATTGCTTCCGTTTTTCTTATTTTCTTCAGATTTCTTTTCGGTCTTCTTTTCGGTTTTCTCTTCAGATTTTTTTATGGTCTTCTTTTCGACTTTCTCTTTAAGTTTCGTTTCGGTTTTCTCTCCATTTTTATCTTCAAGTTTATTTTTGATCTGCTCAGATTTCTTTTCATTGTTATTTTCGTTGTTTTTTTTTTAAATTTATATACTACAATTTCTATCTCAGTATCTTTAAATATTCTTTCTATTAAATTCCTTACTTGTAAACATCTTAGTTTATCTAACCCTGAACCAATCCGAGGCATTGCTAGCTTTGAAACATTATTTCGTAAACAGTGTTTTCGTAGTTCGTGCAATGACCTTTTAAGATCACTCAGTTTGGGTTTATGATAATGTAATTCTTTGGTTACTAAGTAATATATAAATCTGACATGATTATCATTTTGTTCTTTTAAATATACTAAATTCCCAACTCTTGGATTTTTAGATTTCAATAAGTTTACATTATTAAACTTTTTCTTAAACAATACTGCTATTCCTCAATTCATTTTCTGTGAAGCACAATGAACGAGAGAATAATCACGTGGCGCAGAAAACAAATCTCCATATATTTGTGCTAATTTACATGAATGACTTTTTCTGTCATCTTGATTTTTCAAGTGATTTGCTTCACATTTTTCTGTTTCATTATTGTTTCCGCGTATTTCATTATTTTTCTTCTTTGCTGGTTGGGTCAATATTTTATCTTCATACCTTTTCTTTTTCGGCTCTTTTCCTTTAATAATTTTGCAGTTTTTCTTCAAGACATAACACGTTTCATCTTGATCATTTTCAAAATCTGAGTCTTCTTCTGAGCCTTCAGAGTCTTCTAAGTCTTCAAGTTCACTTTGAATTTTAATTTTTATACCATGCAGATTGACATACGCTTCAGAAAAGTTTATAGTGGCTCCGAATATTTTTAGAAAATCACGACCAAATAATCCATCGGTTTGTAGTGGTAATGTGTTGTCATAAACCACACACTCGAAAGGAAATTTCTGATACTGCAGTTCAAACGGTATTGTAACTTTTCCCAATACTTCTATTTCATAACCACTAATTCCTCTTAGTGTAATATCTTTGTCTACATTTAATTTGATTTCCCTTATTTTTTGAATAACTTTTTGTTTTACTATTGATACTGCTGCATTTATATCAATTTACATTTTAAAATTTTGATTATTTATTTTCAATTTTTCAAAAAGTAATTTATTACTATTATAATTATTATTTGACAAAATAAAATATCTTACTTCGCTTCGGGGAACAAACGGCGGGGCTTTTGAGTTTAAATTTGGCCTTGAATAATTATTTTGAGATGTACTAGTTCTTCCAGGGTCTGTTCGTTGTTGATCATTCGTTTCTGATAAACAATTTATACTAATATGACCAGGTTTGTTACATTTATAACAAATTATTTGTTTCCTATCCAAAATTCGTAGGTTGTTTATTTCTTATTGGGGGTTCTCTACTCTTTTGTACAGTATATGTGTCGTTAGACCTGACATTCCGTAACATACTAAGATTAATTTCTGCTTTCATAGCCAATTCTACAATTTCATCGAATTTTAAATTTGGGTTTTTTGATATGTCCATGATAATTAATTTTGAAATTTCTTCAGATATTCCTTTTTGGAATTGATGTATAAGATCTCGGTCATGTCTTTTTCAATTATTTCTTTCTCTTTATCGTCTTTGTTTTCATTATAGCTTAAATTTTCCTCCAATAATTGTGTCCCTACTACTTTTAGTCTAGTGGCATACTGATCCACGCTTTCTTTTGGTCTTTGAAAACATTTACTTAAATTTACTTGACCCTGACCTGGTATAATTTTGCGAGTATATTTTTTAATTAATGTATTTTTAAAAATTGTATAAGGGACATCATCGCTACTTAATTGTGTATCCGTTTCCAGATAGCGGAATGCATCACCCGTTAAATGATATTTTGCAATAGCTACTGTTTGATCTTCTGACCATTAATCAATTTTAGCTCTTTGCGAAATTTTTTAAAAAAATTCTTTTACATTTTCATGAGGTTTCCCGGAAAATTGCGGAATTCATACCAAGGATTGACCTATTGTTCTTGCAGGAATAAATGTGGACGTCGATGTAGGCCTCGTAGGGCTTATTGTTGTTGTTGAAGTTAAAGTCGTAGTTGTCTGTACGTCTGTTGTAGTCGGCGTATCGTTAGGCATTTTTTTTAAATTTTAGTTTATACTTTAGAAAAAATAGTAAAAATTAAAATATATTTTTGAATAGTAATTTAAAAAATAATAATAAATTACGCATAAATGATTCTTTATTATAGAACGACGTAGGATCACACGGTATATATAAAACCTCAGCAAATTATAAGATTGTTATTGTTTCATTTATCAGCAAAACAAACAAAGAAGCTCTGTACGTTTCATCTGTAGCCGATGAGTCATGCATCAAATGCGTATTACGATGTAATATTGCGCAACAATTATAATAAATTTTCAATTCTTCAACTTTTCTTTTATTATATGGAAACGTGCAATTCAAATTTCAAAATGAAAATTAATATCCCAAATAGCTGGCACCAAATGTTAGGTATGATCTAACCCATAGATACTACCCATATGTAACACCCACAAATTAATATAAAAAAATTACCTACCTTGGTAGCAATGTTAAAATGTTAACCATGAATTTATTTCCAATTTTGACCGAGCGGAGTCAAAATTGTTAGGAAATTAATAATATAAATTTTAACTCAAACAAAATATAATTTCAAAATTAGAAAAAGTATATAAAAATTATGATTAAAATACAAAATAATTGAACAGTTATAAAATATCTGAATTGTTACATTCAACTGTTAAGCTCAACTGTTACATCCAATCGTTACATCCAAAATTGTTACGCCAAATTGTTACGTAATAATACATTAACAATAAAAATTGTAAAAAAAATATATACAAAAGAAGAAAACCTACCTTAAGTAGATTCTAGAAGTGAAAAAAGTCTCCTGGATTGATTTAGGATCACAGGGATTCGGTTTCACCTGGAGGTAACTTCTTTTACGAAATTTTGACCCAGCCCCCACGACAGAACTTTGAAGAATACTGCGTCCGTATATCGCATAAGATGCGTCGCGCTTTGTTTAGATAAAGTACAGTCGTACGATCAAATATTAAATATGAAAATAATAAAACATTTACACTCATTCCAGTAGCTTCGTGTGAAAGAAGTTTCAGTAAATTAAAATTGGGTCAACAGAGGCTGACAAGTTCGGGAATTTTATCACATGAAAATTTAAGAGCAAGAAATCTTGACAATAATGATCTTGCGCTATGTAAAGCTCGAAGAGTTCCGGTTAAAGTAATGAAATGCAATATTTAATATATTTTTAAGGTTCACGTTATATGAATAAGGAGACAAGTTATGTGCAATGAAATAGCGAGCGTTTAACGTCACACGTACTGTACCTTTGAGGTTATGTTTCGATGAAAAGTGTGGATGTAACCTCGTTTGTATTGCTTTTAGCGTTAACGTTAGCGTGAATATACTAATAGAGAGTTATTGCAGCTTCAACGCAAAAATAACGTGCACTTTAAAGTCACGTGACAGCCCGAGTGCACATGCGTACTAATAAGGTCAACGTTATATAAATAAGGAGACACGTTATGTGCAATGGAATAGCGAGCGTTTAACGTCACACGTTCTGTATCTTTTGTGGTTATGTTTCCTTGAAAAGTGTGGATGTAACCTCGTTTGTGTTGGTTTTAGCGTTAACGTTAGCGTGAATACACTAATTAAATGCGGTAAACATTGAAATTGAAAGTCCTTTATTTCTAAATTAAAGTGTTTTCTACATAAGGTTAACGTTTACGTTCTATCATCTTAGAAGTTGCAATAACTCCCTAATTAATTGCTGTAAACATTGAAATTGAAAGTCCTGCATTTCTAAAATAAAGTGTTTTCTACATAAGGTTAATGTTTACGTTCTTTCATCTTAGAAGTTGCAATAACTCCCTAATATCGACTTGTATTTCCGACGAGGGGGACGTGAAACGGTTCATCGGCACTGGACGCAAAAGTATCTAATTACGGCTCTGGTTAGAGTGATGTGGGAGTAATGTTGGAGTTGGAGTATATGGAGGTAGCAAGGTACACTCCATTATTTGTGATTGTGAAAAAATACTGCAGAATATACAATACGTAGGTTGTGATATTCTTCGGCTCCTCATTTTTATTAAATTTGAGTGGTTATTTTGATCTTCATAATTTTAATTTTGTTATTATTGTATTCGTATAGTGATTATCTGTTCATTGATAATAGTATCTTTATCATACCTTTGCTTAAGGGGTGAGTTTTTTTGTATTTTATTATTTTTTACTTCATTTTTTGCATGTGTGCGATACTTCTGTATAGCTGTGATCGCACGTTCCTGTTAGAATTGCTAATTAACAAACACTTGACAAACAAAACTTGTCATTTATTTATACTGGGTGTTTGCTCCACGCTTAGTATACAGGGTGTTTGCTTTCATTTTCAATTTTTGTTTTCGATTTTACAAAACATTATACTAGGTGGTGTTTTCTTTCATTTATTTTGGTATATTATATTAGTTACTACTTTAATCTTAAATGGATTCCTGTCACTGCTGCAAGAAAAAATCCGAAAGTCATCGTCTTATTTTATGTTCTGTTTGTAAAAAAATGTTCAATATTGATTGTGTTGAAATTACTCCGGCTGAAGGGCGGAGAATAAATTCTGCTGGATCTGGTATTAAATGGACCTGCCTCAGATGTAGGGTGCTTGGAACTGACATTGATAATTTAAAGGAAGTTATTATTGGGTTACAACGTGATATCCAGGATCTTAAAAAATCAAATCAAAGCAGCGAACTTTTTTCTAAACAACAATCTGCAGTCATCACTGAAACTATTATTCATGAAATATCCGAACGAGAAAAGCGTTCTCGAAATATTATGATATTCGGTTGCAAAGAGGATAGTACACTAAATAAACAACAACAAATAGACAGTGACACAGCAGTAGTTAACAACATTCTATCTGACTTAGAATTTGATTCTACAACCGTTCCCATTAAGCCCGTTCGACTTACTTACTTACAGATCGCTCTAAAGGTGGTGGTGTTTTAATAGCTCTTAATAATATAGTTTATGATATTCTTGATATCGCACATATAAAAAATTTTGCACCTTTGATAGACATTGTTGCATGTAGATGTTATTTTGGTACCTTCAAATTAATTATATGCGCAATTTATATCCCTCCAGATACTAGTAGTAATAATCTTGAATTATTTACTGATGCCCTTGAGCTTATGCTAAATAATGAAACTGTTCTGGTAGTGGGTGGTTTCAATATCCCCAATTTCTGTAATCTTGTTAATTGTCAGAAGTCTTCATTACTCATCAATTTTTGCAACATACTAAATTTAAAACAATTCAATAATATAACTAATTCGAATGAAAACATACTAGATCTTGTTATGTCCAACTTAAACGGCAAAATAACAATCGAAAAATCTGATTTCCCTTTTGTACCAGAAGATTGTCATCATCCAGCTTTGTCATTAGACATTGAATTTTCACCTCCAACAAAACCGACAAAATTTCCGTCAGCTAACTATGTTCGTTACAGATTTAACAAGGCTAATTTTCATCAATTATACAACGACATCTGTACTATTGATTGGTCTGTCTTAAATCAGTTTCAAAATGTTAATGATGCTCTTAATGAATTTTATAACATGCTTTATAAAACTTTTGATGTTTCGGTACCTAAATCTGCATATGTTAAATGCAATTTTCCACCTTGGTTTACACGCGAAATTAAATACAATTTAAAAACGAAACTTTACTACAGGAGAAAATGGTTAAAATATAAGTCAGAAATGTATTTAAATGAGTTTAAAAGACTGAGAAGTCTAATAAAAATGCAAGGTAGTGAAGCTTATAATTCTTACATGCGAGCTGCTGAAGCCAACATCAAATCTAATCCTGCGGAATTGTGGAAATTTGTCCATATGAAGCAAGGTGTAACGCGCATCCCTGGTAAACTTCATAATGACGAAACAGAATTTGACACTCCTCAGAAAATTGTTGATGCCTTTGCTACTTCATTTTCGAATTTTTTTCAGAACAGTTCAACGTATGACTCTTCTGATGATCGTTCTAATTGTTCTTATTTTATACTCAATACAGTTTCTGAAGAAGAGCTCATTCGTCTGATGGCAACTCTTCCGAATAAAACTACAGCAGGTGATGACGAAATTCCATGCTATTTAGTGAGAGATGGAAGATTCATATTTGCTACTCCTCTTGCAACTATTATTAATCTAGCAATCAAAACATGCATCTTTCCTGAAAAATGGAAAAGTACCAGAATCACACCAGTCTTCAAAAAGAATGATAAATCAAACATCACGAATTACAGGCCAATTTCCATTTTAAATAACTTTGCTAAACTTTTTGAGATGGTATTATACAATAGGGCTGTTGCAAGAATTTTTATATGACTTCTAAGTATTAAATTTTAAAAGATATTGTTCTTTAAAGAGCCTCAAATTTAAAAATATCATGAAATATCCTTTAGATATTTTACAATTAATTTTTGAAATTTGGAAAAATTTTGAATAAGTCACGTGATCTGAAACAGAATGTGACGTCAGAACACATACATCTTCAGCGGTTCTAATTGGTCCGTTTATAATGTAAATTTTTTTTTGTTTAGTATCAAGTGTATTGTCAAAGTAGTCAAACAAATGTCAAATTTTTAAGATTGGTTCAAATTGTATAATATGTAGGTAATAAAAAGTTCAAAATAAAATGAGTAATTTACGATATTGTATTGTGCCTTCTTACAAAAATACTGTTAGGAACAAACCTACTATAGAGTTTACAAATTTGTCAAAAGATGCGGTGGAAAGAAAATTGTGGCTAGAAGCAATAGGTTGAAGAGCTGATAATGTAAGAAAAATCGTGTTTTCATGTTTGTGAAGATCATTTCAACTTTCATCCACCTTCAAGATAACAGTATATTTTTGTTGCTTCACTTTATGTTCAGGGCAAACTTTACATCTACTATACAGATATTTTTTCTCGACATAGATCTGCATATCCTATAGCAGATTCAATGTAAGAATCATAACCAGAAACTTAAAGTAAAATATATTATCAATTTATATAGTAAATTCAGTTCTTATATATTATTTTATCTCAGATCTTTAACACCCCTTATTTCGGTAGCAATAAAACAATCATTCTCTGATATAAATTCAGCCACCATCCAGCTACTGACCTTCGGTAAATTGCCCGACTTAGCTTGAGTGTAATTATTATTCATTTACAATGAGCAATGTCAGCGTCAAATGTCAAATTAAAAGATTTTTTATTAACATGTGACAAACTGTAAGCCTATGTATATTTATGTAAATAATATGAATAAACATAGGTGATGGAAAAACTATTTTCCTATTGGCTATTAATGATGTAATGTATGTGCTTCTACGTCACAGGAGTGGGGGGTAGTTTTTCAGGACGCCAATCTTTTTATTTAATTATTTCCACAAATAACAGCAATTTATTAAAATAAAAATTATTACTAAGAAAATCATTGCATAAACTTTCATTTAAAATAGTTTTTGAAAAATGTGAAACAGGCTCATTGTATTTACAGCAACACTAAATCTTTTATATCAACCAATCAACATGGATTTGTAAAAGGCCGCTCCACGACTACAAATCTTGCCTCTCTCTCGCAATTTATATCGAAAACTTTAGATGTACGTGGGCAAGTTGATACTATATATACTGACTTTTCTCGTGCATTTGATTGTATTGATCACGGTATATTGCTTACTAAAGTTAGTGCTTTTGGTGCATCTCCAAACTTAATTAAACTTTTAAGTACATATTTACGTAACCGTACGTGTTATGTACTTTATAATGGTTTCTCGTCATTCAAATTTGTAGCTACTTCAGGAGTTCCTCAGGGATCTAATTTAGGACCTTTACTATTCGTCTTATTCATTGATGAACTTATTCAATCTTTTACCTGCCCTGCACTAGCTTACGCAGATGACATTAAAATATATAATTGTATATCCTCACTTGAAGACGCATATAACCTACAAAATAATATTGACAAACTAATTCTGTGGTCTGCTAAACATAAATTACAGGTAAATGTTAACAAATGCTGTATGATGTCTTTTACGCGTAGTTTAACATCTATTAACTTCCAATACCAAATTCTAAATGTTACTCTTGAACGCAAAACTTCATTCATGGACCTGGGGGTTATCTTCACCCCAAACTTCATATTTACTGAACAAATAAATAACGTTTGCAAATCTGCTTGTAAAACTCTTGGCTTCATAATGCGAATATCTAAAATGTTCAAGGACATTTCGCTACTAAAGTCTTTATACTTTGCCTACGTCATTAGTAAGCTTGAATATGCCACTTTGGTTTGGTATCCACATTATGCCTATCAATGCTTATCTCTCGATCGAATTCATAGAAGGTTTCTGAAATTTCTTTCATATAAGCTTGATAATATTTATCCAGAACGAGGAACGGATCAAGAAGAACACCTTCAACGACGTACTATGACTTCGTTATCCCACAGGAGAGAGGTGTCCAGTGCGAAATTTCTTTGGATGTTAATTCATAATAAAGTTGATTGTCCTTTTCTACTGTCCCAAATTTCATTTTATGTTCCTAGGTTAGCATCCAGGCTTAAGTATTCTAGGACTTTTTTCTCCCTACACCTCACACAGACGTCTTACTAAGGTCTCCCATTCATGTGATGTGCCGCAATGCTGATAAACACTTCGAAGATATTTTTGTTTAAATTAATAATTATTATGCTTGTTTTATTTGAAATTATAATTAATTTATTTGTATTATTCTGTGAATATGTATGTATTTCTAATTTAATGCCCTGTAAATGGATTACTGTTGGGCAATAAAGATTATTATTATTATTATTATTATTATTATTATTATTATTATTATTATTATTATTATTAACCGAACAAGTATAGTTAAAATTTTGGTGCACGGAAATAACCCAAAGATCTTTTTACTACTTTTGGGATACCAAATATAATATATTCTGATAGAGGAACAAGTTTCACGTCTAAAGATTTAAAGGATTATATCTTATCTATAGGAGTATCTTGTAGTAGAGTGACTAAATGGTACTCTATGGAAAACAATTCAACTTCGCTTACGCTCTAAAAATTTTAATTCTTCTAACTGGGAAAGTATGTTATCCAGTGCTCTTCATGCGATTCGTCCTCTCTTATCTACCGCCACCAAATCAACTCCTCATGACACATCCTTTAAACAGTGTCGGAGACCTTTAAATGGACATTCATTATCAAATTATTTATCGTCACCTGTAGTGATAGCACGCACTTCAGAATTCAAATGAGGCATTTGTTTTCGCTTTTCGCCACGAAGCGAAAATTTGGTAGCATACGTGTCTCAAAATATTCGCCTGCAAGCGTACGACTCGAGGCGAAAGTGTTAAAGTAACGTCATTATTTTGCCAAATTCTATTCAAAGCCAATTTATATCTAATTTAAACATTTATTTTATACAAATGTCATAATATTTTTTATTTTAATAGTATAAAATCAAAAAGAAATTCCGGAACAAAAGCGAATATAGAATTCTAAAGTGCATGTTACCAAGAATCGCAAAAGTAAAATCGCATTCGCCTGCTTTCTATGATAGGATTCTAAAGTGCGTGCTACCACTACTGGACCTGTACTTATACTAGATCCTCTAAATACGAACCTCTTGTTGAAGTGGAGTTTCTAGAGGCGAACCCTTTCTATTCATTTGTTAAATTAAAGGTGGACGAGAAGTTATGGTGTCTAATAGACAATTAGCTCCCATTGGTGAAGTAGTAAAATTCTAGATAATAGTGAATAACCAATAGAAAATGAAAATTAAATAAATAATGAAAGCGATTTCAATAAGAACTTAACTGATCAGCATCCAATAGATCAGACTCAGTAACAACCGGGTCAGACCTTAAGAAGAAGTAGCAGAGAAAGACGACCACCAGTGTATTTATAAGATTATATTCGGATCTAAAAGAAAACTTCCATGCGCGGGGTGAATGTCGTATTAATTCTTTTATTATGTATTGTAATCAATACTCCTTGATATATCTATGATAATTGTTATTGTATTAGTTATTCATTTCTTCTGATACCTGCCAGTCATTAATATGTGTATTTTTAGCTGAATGAAGCCAAGTTCTCAATAGGTTCTGTCTGTCTTTATTACACCTAGTCAATTTTTCCAAGGAACTTTTAGTATGGGATTTATACAAAATACATCGAATTGACGGAAGGTAATGTGCTGGCCACATCAAATTTTTATAATTTATAATACATTGTATTACGTGTTATGTACTCACGTCTGTGGCCTGAAGATGTCTGTTGCGACGAAATCGATTGCCAATAATATTTTTTTTTAGAATATGAAATTAATATTTTTCAAAAAATCAAAATTTTATTCAATCTTATCTCACCTTTATATTATTAAGCTATTTTCAATGTTATATAGATGAGTTAATATTCTCATACTGTAATTTGTGTCATTGAAGTGGTTAAAAGCAAATAACTATTTGTTGGTTTATTTATAGACAGACATAATGTAGGTATATATTTTTTCGTAATTTATGTAATTAGCCAATCCAGGTAGTGTAATGGTAACGTTATCGCTTCACGACCCAAGGGTAAATATATAAATTTACAATCTGCTTTGACACAGATATCGGTTTAAATCCCGGATAAGGCATGGATATTGTTTGTGTCTTTCATCATTTCATCTCCATTAGTATCGAATATAAAATAGTATATTTAGAAACAAGTCTCATAAGGTAATCTGTTAACGTACGAGTTCATGTCTGGAAATCAAGTCACTGTGCGGCGTTTTACAAAGGACGAGCGCGGTAACAGCTCTTATGAAACATGTTTTTTTACACATATTAATGAAAGCGTTCATGTTACTGTAGAATTGGAATAAAGATGTAGGATAACTTTTAGAGTAAAGGTTTTTATTTAACCGGTTTCGGAAAAATTGTCCATCATCAGTTCTCGTCAAATTGTAAAATATAGAAAGAGATACGTCTAAGTAAATATCCTAGTTAGATGAAAAGCAGCATTACGAATATATGAATGAAATATTTATACTATTATTTAGGATATATATATATATATATATATATATATATATATATATATATATATATATATATATATATATATATATATATATATATATATGTATTTTATAAATATGAATGCAAAAGTTCAAATTTTTAAATTGAGAAACGAAAAAAAAAATTACATTTTAAAACACTTTTTCACCAGAAGAAGATGGAGAATAATTGTTCTCCATCCGTTTTTCAATTTAAAAATTTAACCTTATTATATTCGTAATGCTTCTTCTTCTGACTAAGATACACACTTATGCCCGGTTCCACCATTGATGAATTAACATTATCTTCACCAGTTAAACTATTCGTCGAATAAAATAGCATATTTTTGTTTCACCAACGTCAGTTAGCACTATTCCACGAATAAATCGTTGGTTAAAGTAGGTATCTGGAGATTTTTGCGCAGTTAAATATTTATTCAACGAATAGTCATTTTTATTGTGCGTGTTATAATAATTTTATACAATAATTACAATAGGCACCAATCTAAAACGAATAATAGATTAATACAGAAAATGAAATATTACAAGTTTATCTTTATTTGTTATTAATATTTATTTTAATATTAGAATGTCATCCTTATCATTATTGATATCTTCTAATGAAGAAATTTTTACTCAGGCGAAAAAGGAATTATCTCTATAATCTGTGATCAATTTGACGAAGTATATTTTATATACGATTCCGAGTATTAAAACAATGCGTTTATGAAATTCTAAGTTTGATTCGGCATCATGTGGAGCCATAATCCAAAATTATGGCAGTTTTTTTTGTGAAGATTACGTATATTCACAGATCAAATTTTTGTGAAAAAGTATTTCATTCTTTCATTTATTCGTGCAACAACACGTCGTCAGTTTTGTTATTTTATATATATATATATATATATATATATATATATATATATATATATATATATATATATATATATAAATATTCTTCCACTACAAAACTACAATTATTAAATTTTTTTTCTTCCTCTAGACAGTTTTTACTTCGTTTCATCTTCTTATTTTTATTTTCAACCATTTTCGATTGCTTTCGTCGACACAAATCAAAAAATTATTTTTGTTGACAGCGAATCAGTTTTGTCAGGGAGGTGAACTTGTTAGCTGTATACGTACAAGTTATGTATATCCTTGATTCTATAAACTGCGCTTTATCATTAATTGAGTCATTCTTATTAATCTGCAGTATAAACATTTATGTAAATCTTTACTAATATAAACCTTTTAAGGAATATTTATTTGTAAGTCAATTATATTAATATGATGAGACGCATTATCTTTTAAAACCTTTTTAAGAATATTTATTTGAATGTCAATCATATTAATGTATTATGACGTATTGAATAGTATAAATTGCTATGTAAAGCAATTGGAGATACGATTCTCCGAGTTAACGTCTTAGAAGCAAGCCTTCTCTTCTGTATCATCTATTGTATAAACTTCTTCGAACAAATAAATAAATTATAATTTTTAAAAACTCTAAATACGAGTTGCATTTTATAATTGGCGCAGTCTTGGTAGGATACCACAAGACGAATTATTATCGAAATTCTGTGTAAAAGAATTAATTCGTTAAAGTAATAATTTCGGTTGTTTCAACATTTACTTGTGAAGCCAAAGAAGTTAAAACAACGTCTTCGCTGATCAACAGTCACAACTTCTTCGAACAAATAAATAAATTATAATTTTTAAAAACTCTAAATACGAGTTGCATTTTATAATTGGCGCAGTCTTGGTAGGATACCACAACACGAATTATTATCGAAATTCTGTGTAAAAGAATTAATTCGTTAAAGTAATAATTTCGGTTGTTTCAACATTTACTTGTGAAGCCAAAGAAGTTAAAACAACGTCTTCGCTGATCAACAGTCACATAGAGCCACCAAGTGTAGAGCCTGTGATAAAGAAGCAGACACCGATACAGAAGTCAGAGAATCCCGGTGACAAAGAGCCACCAAGTGTAGAGCCCGTGGTCGTTATCACCAGGACAACAGAGCCCGTATACCGAGAGCCGTCCGAGCAGTTCATTGGGAACCACAATCCAGTTCATTGGGAACAACGAGGCAGTTCACTGCGAACAACAATCCAGTTCATTGGGAACAACAATCCAGTTCATTAGAAACAACAATCCAGTTCATTGGAACAACAATCCACTTCGTCCATCGAGACAACAATTCCATTTGCAGAGAAGTGAAAGCAACAAATGAAGATTGCAATTCTCAACATAGTGTTGTGCATTTTATTGTAAGTAATATTTTTTATAAATATTCTATCATTCTTTGAATTAATAATTAACAATGGCGGAAAACAATACTGCTAATATTAAATTTGCACTTGAAACCATTCCAAGTTACGATGGCAATGCAAAAACATTATCCCATTTTATCAAGTCAGTTGAAGTAATTCAACGTACATTCAGTACTTTGGAACCACCTCTTACAGACTTTCAAAAATAGTTACTATTCAGTATATTAAAAATAAAATTATTGGCAAAGCCGCAGAAACGTTAAAAAATACAACGTTTGAATCATGGAACGATTTAAAGTTACACTTGATGAATAATTTTGATGATAAGCAAAATCCTGCTAGCATCATTATAGATATTTTGAGAATGAATTCAAATAAAGACATATTTAACTATTTGAAAATAATTAAAGAAAAATTTGAATTATTTAAAGCTAAAGTAGTTTTATTAGACTTAACAGGAGAAAATAAAGCCTGTCTAATACAATTTCAAGAAGTAATAATTACTACACATTTTATTAGTAATTGTAGCGATCCTTATAGAAATAATTTAGCAACGCGTAATCCAAAAACTTTATGCGAAATTGAGGAATTATTAACAAATGATTTCCAATATTTACGTTCAAATCAAAAACCTCAATATATTCAGAAACCTGTGAACATACAACCAAAATTTCAAAATTCTAATTTTCCCCGAGGTCCAATAAAAATAAATACAAATCAAAATAAAACAGTACAGAAACCATTCGCACCTCGTCAACAAATAAGAAATGCTGAAGGTATTAAGCCTATCCCTATGTCAATTCAAACACGACAAAATTTTCAACCTAGATCACAAAATCATTTCCAACCGAGAACTCAGTATTCACCCAATTACATATCTGAAGAATTATATAATAATGAGGAATGTAACAATCAAGATGAAAATTATGAAACTCAAGAAAATTTCGAAAATCATCATGAAAACAATATCGATCAAAATTTCAAAAATTTTGATAATGATATTTCACGCCAAAATTCTTTTTTAGATTTAACAAGCCTCGAAATACAGGAGAAATTTTAAACATTAACTGTAATAGCAAATTACCATTTTTAAAAGAAAGAGACTATATAATATTATTAGATACAGGATCTTCAATAAACTTAATAAATAAAAATTTTGTAATAAAAAATAAAAATCGATTCAAAATTTATAAAGAAATATTTTCATTCACTACAGCGTTAGGAAAAACTTGCGGTAATGAATACATTATCCTAGAAATAGAAAAACAAGAAATTAAATGTTTTCTTTTTGACTTTCATAAAAATTTTAATGTATTATTAGGAACTCCTGCATTAATACAATTACAAGCACAAATAAATCTTGGAAATAATACTGTAAAGATAAAAGATAAAATTTTCAAATTACAATACTTTAATAAAAATGAAATAAACGTTACTGACGTCGATGAAATCAAAATTCGAGCAGATCATTTAAACAATGAAGAAAAGTCAAAACTTATTAAATTAATTAGAGAATATCATGACATTTTTCCAAAAGAAAATCAATCATTGACTTATACCTCAACAATAAAACATGAAATAAGAACTACTGACGAAACACCCATATATACAAAATCATATCGCTATCCTGAGTGTTACAAAAACGAAATTAAAACTGAAGTTAATAAACTTTTGAAAGAAAAAATTATTCAAGAAAGTTATTCCCCTTGGAATTCACCAGTATGGATAGTACCTAAAAAATTAGATGCCTCTGGTAAACGTAAATTCAGATTAGTTATAGATTATAGGAAACTAAATTCAAAAACAATAGATGACAAATTCCCCATACCCAACATCACAGATGTATTGGACAAATTAGGTAGAAATTTGTATTATACAACCTTAGATTTAGCATCGGGTTTCCATCAAATTGAAATGCATGAAAATAGTATTCAAAAGACAGCATTTAGTACGGAAGATGGTCATTATGAATTTAAGAGAATGCCATTTGGACTTAAGAATGCACCGTCCACTTTCCAAAGATTAATGAACTATGTTTTACGTGATTATGTTAACAAAATTTGCTTAGTATACATGGATGATATAATAATACTTGGAACTAGCTTACAAGAACATATCGAAAATATAAAGAAATTTTTTGAAAAACTCAGAGAACATAATTTAAAAATACAATTAGATAAATCAGAATTTTTAATGAAAGAAGTCGCTTATCTTGGACATATAGTTTTAGAAGAGGGAGTAAAACCTAACCCTAATAAAATTAAAGCCGTTAAGGAATATCCAATTCCAAAAACCCAAAAAGAAATCAAAACTTATTTAGGATTACTTGGATATTATCGTAAATTCATTCCAAATTTTGCAAAATTAACTAAACCTTTGACCAATTGTCTAAAGAAAAACAAAATTGATATAAATGATAAAGATTATCGTGAAAGTTTTGAACAAAGTAAAAAATTATTAATTAATTCTCCAATATTGCAATATCCTGATTTTTCTAAACAATTTATTCTTACTACAGATTCTAGTAATTATGCCTTAGGTGCAGTACTCAGCCAAAATTACGAAGGTAAAGATTTACCTATCGCTTATGCTTCAAGAACTTTGAATAGTCACGAAATTCACTACTCAACCACAGAAAAAGAATTATTAAGTATTGTGTGGGCAACAAAATACTTTAGACCATATTTATACGGAACGAAATTCAAAATTCGTACCGATCATAGACCATTAGTTTGGCTAATGTCACTTAAAGACCCCAATTCCAAATTGATGAGATGGAAAATCAAATTAGTTGAATTCAATTTCGATATTGAATATAAACAAGGAAAATTAAATAGTAATGCAGATGCATTATCAAGAATAAAACCAAAATTCAAAATTATTGAAACTAATGACAATATATTTGACAAATATCACAATTTAGTACATTGCATATCAGCAGATAAAAATATGAGTAAAGGTTTTGCTAGACAAATTGACAAAAAATTTCATTGTAAAAATTATTTAAATAATAAAGATAAAAATAAAACTGACATACTTACCCAACCAATTTATAACAATAAAATTTTATTTCATTTAATAACAAAACAAAATTATTTTGATAAACCAACAATCGAAAATATTAAGAAATGTTTAAATAAACTTAGAGACTTTTGCCATTTAATAAGTAATATTACTTATTAAATGCTTTTGCATTCAAAACGACATAACAGAATTACATATGCCAAAAATATGTTGTGGTTCGGATAAACAAAATTTTGAAGAAATAAAAAGTATAATAAATAAAATATTCCAGGATACACATTTACAAATTTATATACATGTCATGCCAGAAGAAATCAATTTAAACGACAATGAAAGTATTATAGCTCAAGTAGATGAATCAGATTTTGAAACTATTCATTCTGACAACGAAAACGAAATAAATGGAATTACTTATAAAGAAATAGCAATAAATTTAGGAAAAAATCAACTAGTAATTTCTACACATAATAATGAAACAAAAGTTACCCTGTATAGATTATTCAATACACAAAAACAACGTTTAGTCATTCAATTAAATGATCAAAATTTAGATTATGAAATAAATAAATTCATAAAAGAATATTTAGTACCAAACTGTAAATACTATTGTTTATTTGAAAAAGATTTACATTTAAAATTCAACGATGTATTATCACAAAATTTTGTAAAGAATTCTTACCAGCTAATTAAATGTGAATATATATTAGAAGATATTGAAACAATTGACGATCAATTACAAGTAATAAATAATTATCATTTAGGAAAAACAAACCACAGAGGAATTTTAGAAACTTATCAAAAGCTTAAACAAAAATATTATTGGCCCGATATGTATCAAGATATTCAAAAATACATAAATAATTGTCAAATTTGCCAACTAAATAAGTATGAGAGAAATCCATTTCAATTAAAAGACAATCTAACAAAAACTCCAGATAAACCATTTCAAATAATTAATATTGATACGTTAACTTTAGAAAAAGAAAAATATTTGACAATAATTGATCAATTTTCAAAATTCGCCCAAATTTATCGTTTGAAAGATCTAAATGCTACAACTGTAGTAGACGCATTAGCAAGATATTTTAAGAATTATAAAATACCTGACCAAATAATTCATGACTCTGGGACCGAATTCAATAACAATTTATTAAACATGTACAAAATTAAAATACAAATGACTTGCGTAGATAATCCTAAAAGCAATGGATGTATAGAAAGATTTCATTCTACTATAATAGAACATTTGAGAATAATAAATCAAAGAGAAGAATTTAAAAATGAAACTAAAGAAAGAAAGATAAATTTTGCACTAATAGGTTATAATAATTCAATCAATCATGTAACTAAATTAACACCTTTAGAAGTATTATATGGAAAAGATAAATACAAAAGTCCTTTCGAAACAAAATCTACAGAAGAAGATTATTTAAATGATTATGAAAATAAGTTAAAAATTATTCACAATACAGTTAAGGAAAATTTGCAAGCAGAAAAGAATAAGAGATATAAAGAACAATATAACAGACCTGAAAATATACGTAATAAAGTATTTATAAAAGAAGGTAAAAGACGTATTCAAAAAATTAAAAAGCCCTTATTCAAAATTCATAAAATTGAAGATTATAATCCCAGATTAGGAGTCATTAAAATAAATAATAATAAGAAACACAAAATAGACAAAATTAAAAAACCTCGTCTGTTTGTTGCAGATGCACAAACGGATTAGACGAATTAGAGGAGATTAACAATAACCCTGGACTTAATATCCTAGACCTAGGTAAAGTTCACTTGTATATAAATTCTCAATATAATTATTACAGATATAATCTGACTAGCATAAATATAGAATATTATGAAATTATATCTCATAAAAATTATATATTTAACCATATTAAAAATAATGATTCATATCATAGAGAATTGGAAACATATATGAAAATATTAGAATTCAACTGTAACAGATTAGAAGATAAATTAGAAACTATTTTCAATAAAAAACGAAACAAAAGAAGTCTATTAGATGGCTTAGGTACCGTTATAAAATCAATTACTGGTAATTTAGACGCCGCAGATGGGCAACGTTATGAACAATTATTCGATGGAATAAATAAAAATCAAGAAATATTACAATAACAAAATCTAGAGACCATTAGAATAAATAAAATAATGATTTCAAAATTCAATACCCAGTTAGAAAATATAAGACATAATGAACTTCTTTTAAAATCTAGAATTATGCAAATAGAGGATATGCTAAAAATAAGTGTAAATTGGCAAAACTTATTAATAATCAAAGATGTTTTAAACCAGCTAATTTTATTAAGTGTAAACTTAATAGAGATCGTTTCTGAAATTGAAACCAGTTTAACGTTTTGTAATTTAAATCAGATTCATTCATCAATAATAAGTCTGGAAGATTTGAAGAAAATTACTAAAGAAGTTTCAAAATTAAACTTTTGGGATATATCTGCCCAAATAACAAGCCATTGTAAACTAGAAAATAATATGATAGAGTATTTATTGGAAATACCAATATATGAAAATAGGCCTAATAAATTATTACAAATTACACCAATTCCTATGTATATCAATAAGAAAATGTATATGTTAGATACTAATAAAGAATTGATAATAGAAAGAGAACAGAAATTATTTAAAGCAAATAGCTGCAAAAGAAACGAAAATACATATTTTTGCAAAACTAATTATTTAGAAGTAAATTTATGTTTATATGATATAATTAAAAATCAGAAAAACAAAAATTGCATGTATCATAAGATATATGATTCATTTGTTGTAATTAAAATTGAAAATTCAAATATAATAATTATAGCAGCTAACGAAGAACAATCATTAGATATATATTGTCAAAATTATGAAAAACATAAAAATATAATTGGTATTTATAAATTTATAACTAATAAAAATTGTGCAATTAATAATTACGTCATGGAAAATTATGCATATTATAATAAAGAAATAATATTTGAAAATGTTAATTTCAAGCTAGAAAATAAACAATTTAGCAATAAAACTCTAGAACTGAAACAAATTGATAAACAGGAAATAAAAATTAATGAAATACCAAAAATTGAAAATTTGGATATAAATAGCAATAATCATTCTGCTATCAATTCTACTTTTATAAGCATTATATCACTATTTGTTATATTTATAATTATAAGAATATGTATTCTTAAATTTAAGAAAAGAAAAATAATTCCTAAAGATGTATCTGTAGAAATATCAAATTTACAAGAAGATAAAGCTACGTTTTAACAGGGGAGGAGTTATGTATATCCTTGATTCTATAAACTGCGCTTTATCATTAATTGAGTCATTCTTATTAATCTGCAGTATAAACATTTATGTATATCTTTACTAATATAAACCTTTTAAGGAATATTTATTTGTAAGTCAATTATATTAATATGATGAGACGCATTATCTTTTAAAACCTTTTTAAGAATATTTATTTGAATGTCAATCATATTAATGTATTATGACGTATTGAATAGTATAAATTGCTATGTAAAGCAATTGGAGATACGATTATCCGAGTTAACGTCTTAGAAGCAAGTCTTCTCTTCTGTATCATCTATTGTATAAACTTCTTCGAACAAATAAATAAATTATAATTTTTAAAAACTCTAAATACGAGTTGCATTTTATAATTTACACAATGCAAAATAATGGAGAGAAAAATAATATTTTACCAATAATTATCTATTCAATTTTGTTATGTGAAACAAAACTGACTATTCAATGAATAAAAATGATTCGTCAAATAACTACTTGTGAATTTATTCGGCAGTGGCGAAACCGGGGATTTGATTTTTAAAAAATGCAACTTGTCAAAAATATGACTTGGTGTTTCTTTATCAGTTGTGTTGGAAGCGCTTCTTATCACAAAATACTAACTTCACAGACGAAAATTAATTGTTGATTGACAGTAATTTCAGGTTGTATGTCATTCATCTGTCAGTTTTGAAAGCAGTCTTACCACCTATAGAAAACAAGAAGCACCAAAAACAGTGCTGTTAAATTTGGCTTATACCCCGATTATGGTCTTCTCTTTAAGAATTATAGAATTTAAGCTTAAAGAGTTGTCTTAAAGAGATTCTTAAATAATATAACGAATTCTGATTACGGTCATTTAAATTTAATTTCTTAAATTCGAAATGTCATTTTATGGAGTAGCTAACTTCATTTATGTTATATTACTGTTACAGTGACATTTAGGTTAGAAAATAAAACCTATTTATTACATCAAAATATGGAAAAATTTTACCGTAGCTCATGGTAAATAAAATATATCACGTATTCACTTTAATATACAAGTTAATAAATAATGAAAAACGTATAAGGCACGCCTACACATCTATTGAACAATATGAAGTTATAAGAGCTATGGAAAGTGATACTGGGTGGTAGCATGAACAAGTGATTAACACGTTAAGTGTGATTAACTAGGAAATGACTAGCAGTGTTTTAACGCTATAAATCGTTCATGGATTATTTTAGAAAAAAGTACTTCAAATAGCAGTTATAGAAAAATTAATTGTCCATAACTTTTAGTTAAATTATTTTTCTTTCAAATAATCCATAAACGATTAACAGCGCTAAAACACTGCTAGTCATCTCCTCTTTAGTCTTCTCCTAATCACCATTCATGCTACCACCCACTGTGTTTAGAACGGGAATAATAAACCCAACATTACCTCCCGATTACATTGAAAAGAAATGGAAAGAATTAGCTATGAAATTAAATTATAACTTTAAACGAAAGTCTTTAACAGATTTATTTTCGGGATATTCTTTCAATTCTCATTTCATTCCTACCTAAGAAAAAAAAATAATCTAACTTGCAAGATTATAGCAATACCTATGTATTTTTTATTCTTTATCATCTTCATTTAACAATAAAACCACAAAAATTGGAATATTGTCCATATTTTTCTTGGATTTTTGATTACAAAAAATTAAATTAAATTTTATAGCCCGGTTTTTGCCACTGTAAAATTTATAGAAATATTTAGTAACTAAATATTTAAAGCCATGACCACAATTGTCTTCGAACTTTAACTTTTAAATTCTAAAGAGTAAAGCGTAAATATTTAAAGTTATGTCCATAATTGTTTTCAACTTTAATTCTTAAATTTTAAAGTGATAAAGCGGTATAGGGCTTTAATGCATGACCATAATCGAGGCATTAAATTGACAATTTTACATCAAAATGAAATGTCAAATGAATTATAATATAATGCAGTCGAAATTTCGATTTGCATTTTTTTGTTTAAGCCTGATTTAAAATGTAAGCCTTGTTGGTGTAAATGGGCATTAACGACATGTTTTCAGTTTGTTTGTATACTAATAGACACCAAAATAGGAAAATTGTATTTTACTCTTGGTAATCTTCGAATATACATTTCTTGGCATCTGAACAAAATTACATTGATGAAATGAAGTTACGACTTCAATTTATTTAATAATTTGTCTTCAAATACCTCACCAGACTGGATACCTATGTTAGTAATGCCCAATTGCAGCGCTGTTGCTTAAATTTGAAGTGTTCCTTAAATTGACAATAACATATCAAAACGAAACGTCAAATTAGTAACTGAATATTGCTGTCAAAATTTCGATTTGCACTTTTTTTGTTTAAGTCTAGCTTAAAATTTAAGTGTCAGCGGTACATCTAGGCTTATGTAATTTATATAAATTTATGTTATCTGACTGAATATATTACAAATTTGCTACTTATACGAGGACCTACAAACCAGCTTTAAATATAAATTAATTAAAAAATTTTGATAGGCTTTTTTTCCTTCAGAAGAAGCAATGTAAAATAAATAAAATTTCGCACATAAATACAAATTATCAATAATTATTAACTCTGAAGAATATTGTATTATTATAAGAATGTTTTCTGTTTCTATAAATATGTAAGGAATTTTTTTAAATTATGGGCTGCGTGTAGTCCATCAGAGTTTTTGTATAATCTCTTGCAAAGTAGTTAAGGAGTAGACAGCATAATCCCTGTATTTCCTTTACCTTACGTTTGGTAGACTGATGGTAAATGTAAAAATATATTTTAATTTTAATTTAATATCATTTGCTATAAAGTTTTAATAGAGATAACATGTAAAATATTATTTTTACATTTTTAGGTACCATTGTGTATTCTTGTTGTTATGGATCCTAAATCAAGTTTAGTGTGCACGTATTTTTAATTTAGAAAATCTGTACACAGTTATACAGTTTCAGTCTATATGATATCTGCAGGCGGCAGGTGTATAAATATGGTACAAAATGGAGAAAAAAAAAGCGGTGGCGAAAGCGAGAAGATATATTTGTTCGTGCGAATCCGCTTTCTGAACTCTGAAATTGTATAACAGTGTGTTGTGGAATAAAAACATAATTACATATTGCATGGTGGATTTCTCCAGGAACGCAGAATTTCACCGAGCGTGCTCGCATTCATAACGATAATTAATTACAAAAGACAAACAAAAGGTAGCAGAAGCGTGTGTTGGCGACTGCGAGACGCTTGCCCAAGCACATCAAGCAGGCCGCGCTGTGCCGACGCCGTGACAACGAAACAATGGACACTCGGCTAATTACACGCCCCTCCACCCAAGTACACGAATATGAACCTACGTTTTCATACACACTCTCCTCTCCATGCTATGTTGTTTTGTATTATGCTGTTTTTTCAATACCCCACTTATGTATCCTATTGTGTTAGGTGTTTTGTTAACTGTTACAGTTCATACTAAATGATTTTTTTTGTGGAACGTTTCCTGCAAACTTGTCCTATTTATGAAACGAAAAAGAAATAATATTACTTTAAATATTTCGTTCAAATTATTAACTAACAAGTAGGTTTATTTAGCAAGGCTATATAATATTGAAGACAGATAAACGTTGTTCTTCACAGTGACCCAATCATAATTGTAAATGTAACTGAAGTTTTCATTATCATTATTTTTGATATACGAGTTTAGGAGTACTTTTATAATTAAGAATGCCCACTGTACTGTTTTCTCCAGTTACTTCTGCGTGTTCTGCGCCCTATATTCACTGTCAAAAGTTCTATTTCCGTAAATTATAATAATTTAAGACACCTCAGTCCTATTTGAAATGTTTTTCGGTTTATTGAAATTGGCTTCCCGTATAAATTTGAAACTAAATAAGTAAATAAATATATCATCACGGAATATTACCCATTTCTAGGTGTGCCAGTATCTGCAACACATGTAGACATCGGTAATGTTGACGATATATTTTACAGTGTGGGCGTTTAACAGGCGTCGCCTCACGGGTACTCATATCTGGTGTGGAGAGTGCACCACAGAGGTCATTTTCGTGCCATTTAAAATTGGAAATATTTGGCATCTGTCAGGATCGTACCCGGTTCCCCCGGGTTCGCGACCAGACACTCAGGCACGCGGCCACGGGACCCGAAACTGATTTTGTATGACTAACCATTAATTTTATATTGTGACGGCACGTGGGGTGGTGACGTCATTAATGTGCTCCTTTAATTCCTGGGTATAAACGGTTACCACGGTAAGTACTCGTATTGCAATTTACTTTGAATTTTCTAAGTCCAACAAAAATGATAACTATTTTTCAGCGGACAAAACACACGGCGGATATCTCACCCTTAGACTTCTCGGCGGCTGACACGCAGCACTCACTTCTCGGCAGGTCGAAGGAGCCTTACCAGGACTCACTACTCACTAGAGGCATTCAGGAGGACCTAATCAGAATCCTAGCCTTCACGGCTCTTGGAACGGGCGAAGCCCGCTCTGGCTTCATGGAGCTCTGCAACGGCTTATAAACCCAATCTAACGGTACTTCTCATTAAAATTGCGGCGGGGATGCTTTTACTTTGTACACAGGGGTCGTTACTGTCTCAAATGATAAATAATATTTTTATAAAATTTACACAAATTCTCTGGTCACATTTCATTACCCTAATTACATTTTGCAACATGAAATAATTTACAAATATTATTTCAAATAAAACACAATTTCATTCATATGTGCGATGCGCCACGCGCGGTCATGTCGTGAATCACGACTCGTCAAAATTTACAAGGTTACAACTGTCGGAATATTCTAGAAGTAAACAAATACAATAATGCAATCAAATGTGTAAACGAGAGTTACATTGTTTCACAACACTATTGTAAGTTAAATTACAAATATACACAATGCTATTTTTACATAAAATACATTTCTTGTAGCTGAAACAGTGGTTATGTTGAACATGTGATTATTGTCTTTTCACATCATGACGGTCGGATATTGTCTTTTACAGGTAAGTATTTCGTTAAATGTTTTACCAATACTACAAATAAATCTTACTTTTCAGATTAGACAATACACAAACAACGTATATTGTCAAAAACACGTTACTAAACAATCTAACTGTGACGGTGCTACTACCGGTTTACGAAAGGAGGGAAAACCCTTGCTGGACGAAAGGGCCTATCGTCACAATATACATATTATTTGTGGAAGGATTTTTTTTCATAAGTAACAATTATTGTTGTTGTCTTGTATAATTTAAATTTAAATTAAATTGCAACCAAGACGGTAACGGTTGGGTGACCTATGCATTTTTCGCGCAAATATATCTTTAATAAGGTCTACTAATAGGCAAATTTACCATAATTTAATTGATATCAAATCTCTTGAGCTAATCGAGTTTCCAATGGAAGGGGTCGAATAATAGATATTTAGTATATACTGTAAACAAAAGAAAATTGAACGTGTTTATATGGCATTTTTTTTTTTGACGTATAATTAAGTTTTTGAAATATTTTTAATGTTATTTTTAACGAGTTTGCGTTTGAACAGGCCGAAATCGATTCTGGTCGACGGCAAACTAGAAAGTTGATTTTTTTTAAATTTTCAAATAGCACAAAAGTGACCACCTGTAATCGATAGCATTGCCAGCTTGATAAGCACCCACATCGGTAAATTCGTATTATCAAAATCTGTGAATAATAATGCAGATTGACATTGAAACATCTATATCCAGATGTGGGTTATAAACCTTGATATGTAGGTACATATTTATATTTTATTCTTCCAGTGTTAATGGTTACTGTTCTTGAATATACCTGGGTATGCATATCTATATAATACGTAAGTAGGAAAATAATAAACACTAGACACAAATTGTTTTCTAATTTTCTTTTTTTAATTCTCATAATTATATTTTCTACGTTATTTACACTTTGACGATTCATACAATAATAATTAATGTTTTTCACTGAAATGCCATCTAATCATGACATTAAGAAAATTGAAATGAAATTATATATTAAAGTAAAAAGTATCGATACTCAAAAATTTTATTCAATAATATTAATCGTAATAATAATAATAATAATAATAATAATAATAATAATAATAATAATAATAATAATATTTTGTCGGCTTTTCAGCTCTTGTTGTAGCCCAAAATGCTTTATTTTCTTTTACATTTTTACAATTACATTACACTTATTATATTATAAAGTATTAAAGACGCACACAAGCATCCAAGCCCCTGGTGGGAATCAAACCCACGACCTCAGGGTCCGAGCGGTGAAGGACGCTTCGAGCGCTGCCGAAGACACACTGCCTTAACATGATTGCATATTAAAGTAAAAAGTATCGATACTCAAAAATTTTATTCAATAATATTAATCGTAATAATAATAATAATAATAATAATAATAATAATAATAATAATAATAATAATAATAATATTTTGTCGGCTTTTCAGCTCTTGTTGTAGCCCAAAATGCTTTATTTTCTTTTACATTTTTACAATTACATTACACTTATTATATTATAAAGTATTAAAGACGCACACAAGCATCCAAGCCCCTGGTGGGAATCAAACCCACGACCTCAGGGTCCGAGCGGTGAAGGACGCTTCGAGCGCTGCCGAAGACACACTGCCTTAACACGATTGCCCATCGAAGCGGTTTAAAGAGCATTAAATTTGAAAATTACACGAAATCCACTAGATATTTTATCAGTAGCTGAATAGTTCAATGGCGTAACGTAGGTTTCTGCCGCCCGGGATAGATGCCAAATTTGCCGACTAAGAAATATGATATTATAAAGATAAAATATTCTAGAGCGAAGAAAATATTAAGCTGCAAAGATATTTTTTTTCTCCAAAATTTAAAATTCTTAAACACCAAAAACAAAATTTAATTGCGAAAACATGTTTTGAATTCTAATATTAATGAATTATTATGTAAAAACAATATTATTACTTTAAGAAAATTTATTGCTCATCAAAAATTATAATAAATATTGCTTAAAAAACTACTGACTGTTTCAATATGATCATTTTTTTGCACTGGTAAAAATAACATCAACTTTCAAAATAAAAAAATACTTTCTAAAATAAATAATAATAAGGTAATAATTTATCCAATATTTTTATTTATAAGAAATAATGAGTATAATAATTATAAATTATTTTATATTAGAAATAAAAATAAAACTTCTTTTTAAATCTAATTTTTTGTCTTAAATTTCCTTACAAAAAATCTTTAATAACACTACCAATATCGATTGTGTTAGTCATTTCTTACTCAAAGTTTGGTATCGAAGTTATAGTAGGAGAAACAAATAATGTTCGCTTAAATAAGAATAATGTACGTACCCACATAATTTAAAAAATAGATCGATAATTAAATCAAAACGATCCGTCGCAAGACAATTGACTTCATAAATGATAACTGATATTGTCAATTATTTATCTGTTAATTTTCAGCTTCACTGTTTCTGCGGAATTGGATCTACTATACTATCGGGAAAATAATTATGGTCAGTTGAGTTTGAAGGTTAATAAATTACTTAAAACATATTCAAAAATAATGAAACATACTTTGATTTATAGACCATATATTTCTACTACTTATACTAATTTTAATATTTTTAAATTAATTAATATAAAAATAATAACAATATATATATATATATATATATATATATATATATATATATATATATATATATATATATATGTATATACAGGCTGTAAATTTTAAAACGGGTCATAGGGCTATAACATAGAAAAACCGTTTTTAGACGCCAAAAGTTTCTATATTAATTTATTGAAAAAATAATTAGTGCATATTATAAAGAGAAAAATTACGAATTTTTTGATACCAAACACATTAGATTTTTGTTTCATATAAAGCCAGAAAATAAATTTAAAAATTTGCACAATTAAGAAAAAATACTATTAGCCTTAAAACTGACAGAAATAAAACAAAACTATTTTTGACTTGACTGTCATTGATAAACTTTTTTTGGACATTATTTGTTTAATTATTATTTTCGTTTTATTAAAAGGAAATCATGGATAATTTGTCCCATGAAGAAAAATTACAAAATATTTTTCCCTTGTAGTTTGCAGTTTTTCTCGTTTCTTATAGCTTATTTCTTATTACATGTAGATCATCTTTAATTTATAAATACCTATTGTAATAAATATTATTGTTTCTTAAATAAATATCCTAGTGTTTTCTTTATTTTATGTTATTTTATATTAGTTCATAAATTAATAACTTTAATCTTTAATTGTTTTATTGATTGAATGTTTGCTCAGATTACTTAGATACAGTAGTAATGAAATACTAACATTGAATTAATTTTTATCAAATTTTTCGCAATGTAAGGGTATGATATTATTATATCGTTGAATTCAGAACAAAAATCTCTATTTAATGAGTTAATAAAATGTATATAATGTCATTTAAAAAAATATAATATTGCCCTATAGTTTGAGTACCACTGGATTTATGATAATAAAGTTTATGCTAAAATGTGTCCCCCTCTATCCCTTACAAAATATCCTAATCACTTTTTTCTGTATCTTTTCACGTACACGAATAAACGGCACTGTTCCATTATCTTGATACATATATATAGGGTGTAAATTTTAAAACGGGTCATAGGGCTATAACATAGGAAAACAGTTTTTCAGACGCCAAAAGTTTCTATATTAATTTATTGAAAAAATAATTAGTGCATATTATAAAGAAAAAAATTACGATATTTTTAATACCAAACACATTACATTTCTGTTTCATATAAAGCCAGAAAATAAATTTAAAAATTTGTACAATTAAGAAAAAATAACAATAACCATGAAACTGACAGTAACAAAACATTGTCATCTTTTAATAACATGATAGGGGACAATTAAAGATTAAAGTTATTAATTTATGAACTAATATAAAATAACATAAAATAAAGAAAACACTAGGATATTTATTTAAGAAACAATAATATTTATTGTAATAGGTATTTATAAATTAAAGAAGATCTACATGTAATAAGAAATAAGCTATAAGAAACGAGAAAAACTACAAGGGAAAAATATTATGTAATTTTTCTTCATGGGACAAATTATCCATGATTTCCTGTTAATAAAACGAAAATAATAATTAAACAAATAATGTCCAAAAAAAGTTTATCACTGACAGTCAAGTCAAAAATAGTTTTGTTTTATTTCTGTCAGTTTTAAGGCTAATAGTATTTTTTCTTAATTGTGCAAATTTTTAAATTTATTTTCTGGCTTTATATGAAACAAAAATCTAATGTGTTTGGTATCAAAAAATTCGTAATTTTTCTCTTTATAATATTCACTAATTATTTTTTCAATAAATTAATATAGAAACTTTTGGCGTCTAAAAAACGGTTTTTCTATGTTATAGCCCTATGACCCGTTTTAAAATTTACAGCCTGTATATATACATATATATATATATATATATATATATATATATATATATATATATATATATATATATATACAGGGTGTCTCTTAAATAGGGGGACCTGGCTTAACCACAGATGCCTGAGGCTAAAATAAGACGATTTAACCAAACTTGCTTCTACCGGAAAGTGTACCATTTAGCCAGAAATCTGCTTCAAAGTTCTTTGAAAAATAAATAATTTTGCTTATAATAATCGGACGCTTTATTCGATTTGGATGAAATTTGGTATGGCAGTTTATATGGTTATAAGTCATCTTTTAAGGTGATACTTGTTATTATAGTGAACCACTAGTGTATGAAACTTAGATCTCCCAACATTAATTAGATCGTAACTTTTTAATGGCAATGCCGAAAACGTGAAATTATTTTTCTTCAGAAAGATACATTCAATAGTAAACTTTTCTCTCTCTGTGTAATTTGTGATATCTGTTACGGTTCACACAGAAAAAAATAAAATCTGAGTGTCTGCACTGCTAAATTTTTAAAATAAATTTAATCTAGCAGTCTCTCCAAATGTCAAACAAGTAATTTTTAATGACAGTAACGAGTTGTCAATCTTCAAAACTTGTTTAGGAGTAAGCTGAGATATGTAATCGTCTTATTTATAATAATGGTAGTAAAATATTATTAGGCCGAACAAACGGATGTTACTAATTTTAGAATATTACGAAGAAAATTTTTGACAACCCGTAAAACAATTGTTACTGTCATTATAAATTACTTGTTTGACATTTGGATAGACTGCTAGATTAAATTTATTTCAAAAATTTAGCAGTTCAGACACTCATATTTTATTTTTTTCTTTGTGAACCGTAACAGATATCACAAATTACACAGAGAGAGAAAAGTTTACTATTGAATGTATCTTTCTGAGGAAAAATAATTTCTCGTTTTCGGCATTGCCATTAAAAAGTTACGGTCTAATTAATGCTGGGACACCTAAGTTTCATACACTAGTGGTTCACTAATAATAACAAGTATCACCTTAAAAGATGACTTATAACCATATAAACTGCCATACCAAATTTCATCCAAATCGAATAAAGCGTCCGATTATTATAAGCAAAATTAATTTTTTTTCGAAGAACTTTGAAGCATAATTCTGGCTAAATGGTACACTTTCCGGTAGAAGCAAGTTTGGTTAAATCGTCTTATTTTAGCATCAGGAATCTATGGTTAAGCCATGTCCCCCTATTTAAGAGACACCCTGTATATATATATTGTTATTATTTTTATATTAATTAATTTAAAAATATTAAAATTAGTATAAGTAGTAGAAATATATGGTCTATAAATCAAAGTATGTTTCATTATTTTTGAATATGTTTTAAGTAATTTATTAACCTTCAAACTCAACTGACCATAATTATTTTCCCGATAGTATAGTAGATCCAACTCCGCAGAAACAGTGAAGCTGAAAATTAACAGATAAATAATTGACAATATCAGTTATCATTTATGAAGTCAATTGTCTTGCGACGGATCGTTTTGATTTAATTATCGATCTATTTTTTAAATTATATGGGTACGTACATTACTCTTATTTAAGCGAACATTATTTGTTTCTCCTACTATAACTTCGATACCAAACTTTGAGTAAGAAATGACTAACACAATCGATATTGGTAGTGTTATTAAAGATTTTTTGTAAGGAAATTTAAGACAAAAAATTAGATTTAAAAAGAAGTTTTTCCTGTTAATAAAACGAAAATAATAATAATTAAACAAATAATGTCCAAAAAAAGTTTATCAATGACAGTCAAGTCAAAAATAGTTTTGTTTTATTTCTGTCAGTTTCAAGGCTAATAGTATTTTTTCTTAATTGTGTAAATTTTTAAATTTATTTTCTGGCTTTACATGAAACGAAAATCTAATGTGTTTGGTATCAAAAATTCGTAATTTTTTCCTTTATAATATGCACTAATTATTTTTTCAATAAATTAATATAGAAACTTTTGGCGTCTAAAAAACGATTTTTTCTATGTTATAGCCCTATGACCCGTTTAAAATTTACACCCTATATATATATATATATATATATATATATATATATATATATATATATATATATATATATATATATACCCAGTGTCTTCTTGGAATCCGTTACATGGGGAAAACATTTTTATTTTTATTTTGCTGTAGTTTCTGATCTATTAATTTGAGAGGAAAGTTGTAAATAAAAAGATGTTCAGAATTAAGCTACATAATACTGGACTAAAATTAATCACAATTACGTTTTATTTTACGAAAAAATCGCAAATTAAAATTCGCAATTCACAGCATACGTCAGAGGGCCATTGAATTACTAATGTTTTCTTTGTTTTTATTTGACATTAAACTTTTGATACATTATTATTATAATTCATTTTGAATGTTATGATAATAATAATAATAAAAATAATAATAATATAGCATTCTTGAATCATTTTTATTTATTTTTTCTTTTTAATAATTTCAAAAAATTATTTATTGACAAGAGTAGAATTATGAGATCTGTCAAATAAAAAAATTAAATATCAGTAATTCAATGGCAGTCTGAAATTTGCTGCAAATTTAGAATTTTAATTTGCGTTTTCACCGTAAATCAAAAAGAAATTTTGATTAATTTTAGTCTCGTATTGTGTATTTTTTAATTCTGAACAACTTTTTATATATAACTTTTCTCTAAAATTAACAGGTCAGTAGCTACAGCAAAATGGAAAAAATAACATTCTATTCTCTATATAATGGATTCCAGTTAAACACCTGTATATATGAAAAATTACCACCATTTTAGCTCGTTTGAAGATTGAAGCAATGCTCAATTGATGTCTAATACCAATATCTATGAATGGAAAAAAATTAAATATTAATGTGTTGTAACGATAAGCTTTGTGAATAATTTAAACGTTATTTTTCGATTTGCTTATATTTTGTTTTTAACAATTAAAAAAGTAAAAGTGTTAGATCTCAGCTTATTTTACGTAATAAACTAACAAATAAAATTTTGTATGTTGATTAAAAATGAAATTTTAATATAAAATATTAATAATTTTTTATTTTAAATTGAAGAGTTTAATTTGAATTTTATATATATATGTATATTTTTTTTGTATTCATGCATGTTGATATTAGATACCAATGAAATTGAACATTTCTTCAAACGCGCTAAAAATGTAGGCCATTTATTTATATATATTGTCATTAATTAATAAAAATATGAAAATTAATGTAGTTACATAGAAATGTATAGTCTATAAATAAAAATGTTTTTCATAATTTTTGAATTTTGTTTAATCAAGTTATTGAGTTTCAAACTCAACTGACTATAATTATTTCCCCGATAGTAGTCTCCGTAATAATAATTCAACGATAAGGAATTTGCCGCCCCCAGCAAAGTGACGCTCGGGGTGGGTGCCTCCTTTGCCCTCTCCCCCTCGCTGTGCCACTGTGAATAGTCGGTTATAAGATTTTCCGCTAAATGTCAAATCACTTCATAATTTTATTATAACAATAACTAGATTTATCTATGTTTATAAACAATTTTATTTTGCATTTGTCAGTGACAAAATTCTACTTATTTTTCGATACAAATATGTCACTGATATATTATTTGACAGTTGTGGATAAAGCATAGTATTCTATTCGCATGTAATGGATATGATTTACAACACTCCCTTTTCAGTCCGTGATTCAAACTTCATTCTTCATAATATTCTATTATTTAATATTATTTAAAAGCTAATTTTTATAAAATAAATATTTATTGATTAGTTTATGGAACTAATTAATTGCTGTGAAATCTGATTTTACGCAGTTCATTGCCAAGAGTGACTCCTGTGGTGCACTCTCTACGTTAGCAATGAGTGCCCGTGAGGTGAAGCCTGGTAAGCGCCGGCACGGTACAAATATGTCATCATCATTACCGATATATGCGATAAAGCAGATTGTGGCACACTCAGAAATGGGTAAATAATATGCCGTGATTTATTTTATATTTTAATTGTAAGTACATGGGGTTTATCAGATATTTCTTACGGGCACTTACAGTTGCTGGTAAAGTGTAAAATAAAAGATTTTAGAATGAATTAAACATTTGAATGTTTTTATAGATAATAATTATTTAACCTTATTTTTAAATTAATTGTCATCTCATACACTCATTTATGTTCGTAGAGAATCTTTTAATTCTCCCATTACATAATAAGTAATTTTGTTAAAGGGAAGTAAGAAACAATGAAGAAGAGTAGTCACGGAGCGTTTAAGTTGAGCATCGAAGCATCTGTCCTTGGACTGGTCACGGTGGCGGTTGTAAACAAAGAAGCGGACCCATCACACAGGAAGTGGTTAGCAATATCATTAGTTTGTTTTGCTCCTTCTGAAGATAATGAACGAAATCTTGAAGTGATTGTTTTGTCCAGGGACGCGAGTTAAGCTGCTGATATTGTCTCGGTTGGTTCGGATATTAGAGAAACTTTGCAGCGGAAAACGCCGGTAATTGGGAAATTATAGGTCAGGAAAGTCGTCTTCTTGTACGCTTACTTGATCTAGTAATCATAGGTTTTGTTGACAAACTAACCAATTTAAACGTCATTTGTGGACTGACTGACCTGAATACCACCCGCATTTTAATCATACTGAAATATTTGTATAAGATCCACAAATTGTTTTCTCCAACACTATTTTGGAAACTACACATTCCACAACTAAATATTTTGTTGGAATCAATATCATTCACTTATTGTTTTATTAATTAAATATTTAAAATTGTAGGTAAAATGCATATATTCATATATTCAATCTTGCTAATGAATTGGAAGAATCTCTGACATTTTAGAACATACTCAAAGACGAAAAATAGATATAATAGATATGATAGAATAATTGTATGTGTACAAAAGACATGTTAAATACAATAAAAACAATATTTTGGTAAAGTTCTGTAATTTTTTGTTATAAAACGACGGTGCGATAGCGAAGTGCAATACAATACTTATATAGCCTAATATGGAAATGGCGAGAGGTCTTGTGCTGGCCACAACAGATTTTTTTTGTATCTCATAATACGCGACGTATGAGGTATTTTCAAAATAAATTAAAAACAAGTTTTAGCTTATAGCTCAAAAACCTGTGGTGCCTATAAAAGTTGTCTCAAAAATTGGCCCATAAAGGCCTACATCAATTTTCTGTAGGATGCCTAATAAGAAAGTTTTTCATATAAGGAACTCGAATTTGTTCCACCCTGTACGTTCGTAAGTAAGTATCATTTATAAAACGACGATTCGATAGCGAAGTGCAATATCAATACTTATATAACATAAAATGGAAATGGCGAGAGGTACTGTGCTTGCCACAACAGATTTTTTTATTTTGTAAAACGTGTTGTTAAATTAATTACAAAATCAAAACATAAATTATTTGTACATTCGTCAGTATCATTTATGATAAATTTCTATTAATAATCTTTTAGTACATAAATTCTAGAGATTCAAGGCTTGGCTTGAAACTTAAAAGTTTGGCTTGGTTTGGCTTGATGCTTGAAAGCTTGGCTTGAAATGAATCGGTAATGGGCTACTTGCGTACCTTTTTTTACCTCTCGCTAAGAGAGGTTTTGGAATTATGTTAAAAATCACATATCCAGATTTTAATGATTAAGCACGTTTCAAGGTCACTAGAATCCGATTTTAACATTTTTACAATGATGTCTGTGTGTGTGTGGATATGTGTATGTGTGTGTGTATGGCTGGATGTTGGAGGGATGATTCCTCAAAAACCATAAGACATAATACCTGTTTAACTATGAATTCCTCAATTTGACATTCCTGGGAAGAGCTCAAAAGGTTTTGGTAACAACTGTACAACCGGAAGTAGTAGTTTTTAAAAAAAATATTATATTTTGAAAATTTTTGATATTACTAATTTTGAAGAACAAAATTCTACATCCGATACATTTAAATTTTTTATTATATCTTCTATAAATTTAGAGATAAAGACGCTATAAAATATAGAATATCGGGATAAAATAAGTCGAGTAGGCGAAACCACACCAGTTGACAAATTCAAATGTTTATAACATAATTTGTAAAAAACAGATGTCAGTGTCAAAAATCAACATTCTGAAAGCTTTTTCTGGGAAGTATATTTAATCTTACTTATTATTTTATTAATTAAATATTTGAAATTATAGGTAAAATGCATATATCCATCAGAAATACCTCCAATCTAGTTAATGAACTGGAAGAATCTGACATTTAGGAACTTCCTCATACAATGAAAAATAAATATAATTAGAATTATATGTGTGCAAAAGACATGTTAAATACAATAAAAAACAATATTTGGGTAAAGTTCTGTAATATTTTGTTATAAAACGACAGTTCGATAGCAAAGTGCAATACAACACTCTTATATAGCCTAATGTGGAAATGGCGAAAGGTCTTGTGCTGGCCACAACAGATTTTTATTTAATAATTTTGAAGAGCAGGTAAAAACTTGCTAAAAAAATAATGAAATTTGATTATTTGAATCACCGCCATGTATGACGTAGAATTACGCCGCACCAATGAATGGTCGTAAATCCATAGCCATTGTTGGGTCAGATTATGATTTTCGTTATCTGGATAACAGATAAAAGATAAATCTGCGCAATATATCTAGATAAGGATAACAGATACTTTACATGTTATCTAGATAAAAAAATTAGATAACAGATAAGTACCTGAAAAGTAAGCAATCGCGATTTCTTACAATACTTTCTTTAATTGTTTATGCTTGTTTGATACGATGTGTGAAAAGGAAACAAAAACTATTCAGTGTACATTTTTATTTAATAACATACAACACAAAGATAGACACTATTCTAAAAATATTTATGTACATATTTTTTTATAATAGTACATTATTGTTTTTTAAAAACAGTACTTTCTCAAAATTAGTATCAGACTAGCAAAAACTCGGCTACGCCGAGTATTCCCTAGGGCTCCGCCGATAGTGTTTTATAATAGTTTTACTTACTTCCAATCCGTCCAGAAACAATTTAAACGCAAAGTGCTAACGCTAAGAGTCTTTCAAAATATTTTTTTTCCCGCCCACCCAAACAGTCCACGCAACTTGCCCACCCAAACGGCCCACGCAACCTGCCCACCCAAAAAGCCCACGCAACCTGCCTACCCAAATTGCCCACTCAACTTGCCCACGCAAACTTACTGTTTTAACATTTTTGCATGGCAGCCTTGACGATACCTCTCATTTGATACCATACACATGTTTCTGAGAACTTTATGCAAGAAACAAAAGCCGATCAAGCTGTCAAATTTTTAACATTTCTGCATGACAGCCCTTGACGTTACCTTTCATTTCATACCAAACACGACATGGTTCTGACAACTTTAAGCAAAAAAACAAAAGCCGATCGAGCTGTAAAAATTTTGACATTTCTGAATAACAGCCCTTCATGTTACCTTTCATTTGATACCAAGCACGACATAGTGCTGAGAACTTTATGCAAAAAAAAAGTCGATAGAGCTGTCAAATTTTTAACATTTCTGCATGGCAGCCCTTGACGTTACCTTTCATTTGATTCCAAACACGACAAGGTTCTGACAACTTTAAGCAAAAAACAAAAGCCGATCGAGCTGTCAAATTTTTGACATTTCTGCATGGCAGACCTTGATAATACCTCTCATTTGATACCAAATACGACATGGTTTTGACAACTTTAAGCAAAAAACAAAAGCCGATCGAGCTGTCAAAAATTTTGACATTTCTGCATGACAGCCCTTCACGTTACCTTTCATTTGATACCAAACACGACATGGTGTTGAGAACTTTATGCAAAAAACAAAAGTCGATCGAGCTGTCAAATTTTTAACATTTCTGCATGACAGTCCTTGACGTTACCTTTCCTTTGATTCTAAACACGACAAGGTTTTGACAACTTTAAGCAAAAAATAAAAGCCGATCGAGCTATAAAAATTTTGATATTTCTGCATGACAGCCCTTCACGTTACCTTTCATTTGATACCAAACACGACATGGTGCTGAGAACTTTATACAAAAAACAAAAGTCGATCGAGCTGTCAAATTTTTAACATTTTTGCATGACAGCCCTTGACGTTACCTTTCATTAGATTCCAAACACGACAAGGTTCTGACAACTTTAAGCAAAAAACAAAAGTCGATCGAGCTGTCAATTTTTTTACATTTCTGCATGACAGCCCTTGACTTTACCTTTCATTTGATACCAAACACGAAATGGTTCTGACAACTTTGAACAAAAAACAAAAGCCGATCGAGCTGTCAAAATTATGACATTTCTGCATGACAGCCCTTGACATTACCTTTCATTTGATACCAAACACGACATGCTAGTGACAACTTTATGTTAAAAACAAAAGACGATCGAGCTGTCAAATTTTTGACATTTCTGCATGGCAGCCCTTGATAATACCTCTCATTTGATACCAAACACGACATGGTTCTGACAACTTTGAGAAAAAAAAACAAAAGCCGATCGAACTGTCAAATTTTTAACATTTCTGCATGATAGCCCGTGACGACACCTTTCATTTGATACCAAACACGACATGATTCTGACAACTTTAAGCAAAAAACCGATCGAGCTGTCAAACTTTTGACATTTCTGCATTGCAGCCCTTGACGATACTTCTCATTTGATATCAAACACAACAGGTTTCTGACAATTTTATGCAAAAAACAAAAACCGATCGAGCTGTCAAATTCTTGACATTGGAATATATGTTTTTGACTTAGTTACTTATGGGATGGTTGGCAACACTTTTGAAATACACATGAATCACGGACATGAACCTTCAAATATTGTAATTTTTAAATATGTTTCAGGCCTTTTCAACTATTGTGGAATTATTGCCCATTGTCATCATTTATCTTTATGAATTTAACTTCTTTCAAATTGTCCTCATTTCATGAATAATTCCATTTAAATGTGCTGATTGACATGTCAAACGAACGTTCTTCGTCTTTTCGTTTTCTACTCGGACATGAACCATCAATAATTATTTATGTTAAATATGTATGTTTTAGGCCATTTTTACTATTGTGAAATAATTGCCCATTCTCATAATTTATAATCATGATTTTAACTTCTTTCAAATTGTCCTCATTTCAAAAATATTTCCATTTAAAGGTTCTGATTGACATGTCAAACAATCTCTCTCCTAGGGCTCCACCGATAGTGTTTTATAATAGTTTTAAGTACGTCCATTCCGTCTAGGCACCATTTTATCAATTTCATATCCAAATTAGATTCCATTTAAATACATGTCTTTTTCGTCGTTCAGCAACTATTTTATCAATGGAAACATGCGTACATATGTTACTGTAAGTTCATATTCACTGAATTATCACCTTTTCAACTTCTCTGTCATAAAAAGCAATCAGTATTACCTACTATGAATGAACATGTTTTCAAATTTAACGTCAAGGATATATATATATATATATATATATATATATATATATGTATATATATATATATGAATTATTAATTACCATTTAAATAAAGAAAATAATTATAAAATACCTTTATATACAACCGGTAAATAATGTTAACTTTATTCTTATCAAAATCATAACGTAATGTGCTTCATTATTTATCGAGGGAAATAAAGTACTCCCTAGGGAAATAAAGTGCTCCCTAGGGAAATAAAGTGATTCAAGTCCTTTGTTAATTGATATTGATTAACAATTAAGAAATATTATTAATTATATTTATTTTGGAAAAAATATTATGATTTTTGTAAAATTGAATTTAAAATAAAAAGTTGTTTTTCGTTTATAGAAATGTGCTTCATTCTTCTTCTTTTCCGTTTGTATATAAAATATTGTATATAACACGGGAGCAAAGTGTCATTATTTGCCTCAAGCGATTGCATCCCTCGGGCTATGCCCTCAGGATTCAATCTTCGCTCTCGACAAATAATGACGAACTTTACTCCCTTGATATATAAACTACTATTATTATACTATTATATGCATAATAATCGTTCCATGAAAAATATATATCCACTTTTAACTGATATTTACACATTTCTTATAATGGTTTATCACTAACATTGACATGTCAAATGTGACAGTTGACATCGTTTTTCTTATAAATTTTGTACATGTAGACTTCGATCGATTGTTTTAAAAAGCCAAAATCGCACATTTAAATTTTTTTACACAAAAACTATGTACCATACAGCAAAATGACCTATTACCAGGAAATCAAGTTGAGTTATTCTCTACAACCTGCAAAAATTTTCATTAAAATCGCTTGTACCGTTTAGTCTGTACAGGCGAACAAAATTTTCGCGATCGTCGTGATGAATTCAAATAAAAAAAAATTTAATAAATATATTTTTTTAAATAAATAAAAAAATATATCATCACGGCATATTACCCATTTCTGGGTGTGCCAGTATCTACAACACGTGTAGACATCGGTAATGATGACGATATATTTTGCCGTTTGGGCGCTTACCAGGCGTCACCTCACGGGCACTCATAGCTCGCGTGGAGAGTGCACCACAGAGGTCATTTTTGTGCCATTTAAAATTGGACATATTTGGCGTCGGGATCGAACCCGGTTCCCCCAGGTTCGCGACCAGACACTCAGGCACGCGGCTACGGGACCCCATGAATTCAAATATATATAGAAATATAGATAGTGAATCTAGTTGTTTAGTATAAAAGACTAGCGTAAACTCGGCTACGCCGAGTATACCCTAGCACTCCGCCGATAGTGTTTTATAATAGTTTTACGTACGCCAATCCGTCTAGGAACAATTTAAACGTAAAGTGCTACGCTATGAGTCTTTCAAAATATTTTTTCTCGCCCACCCAACCAGCCCACCCAAACTGCTCACGCAACCTGCCCACCCAAACTGCCCACGCAACCGGCCCACCCAACCTGCTCACCCAACCTGCCCACCCAAACTGCCCACGCAACCTGCCCACCCAAAATGCCCAAGCAAAAAACAAAGGCCGATCGAGCTGTCAAATTTTTGACATTTCTGCATGGCAGCCCCCGACGATACCTCTCATTTGATACCAAACACGACATGGTTCTAACAACTTTAAGAAAAAAACAAAAGCCGATCGATCTGTCAAAATTTTGACATTTCTGCATGGCAGCCCCCGACGATACCTCTCATTTGATACCAAACACGACATGGTTCAGACAACTTTAAGCAAAAAACAAAAGCCGATCGAGCTGTCAAATTTTTGACATTTCTGTATGACAGCCCTTGACGTTGCCTTTCATTTGATTCCAAACACGACATGGCTCTGACAACTTTTAGCAAAAAACAAAATCCGATCAAGCTGTCAAATTTTTGGCATTTCTGCATAACAGCCCTTGACGTTACCTTTCATTTGATACCAAACACGACATGGTTCTGACAACTTTATGCAAAAAACAAAAGCCGATCGAGGTGTCAAAATTTTGACTGCATGGCAGCCCTTGTCGATACCTCTCATTTGATACCAAACACAACATGTTTCTGACAACTTTATGCAAATACAAAAGCCAATCGAGCTGTCAAATTCTTGACATTGGAATATTTGTTTTTTACTTAGTTACTTATGGGATGTGTGGCAACACTTTGGAAATGCACATGAATCATAGACATGAGCCTTCAAAAATTATAATTTTTAAATATAATGTTTTAGGCCTTTTAAACTTATATGGAATAACTGCCCATTGCCATAATGTATGTTTATGAATTTAACTTTTTTCAAAATGTCCTTATTTATAAATAATTCCATTTAAAAATGTTCTGATTGACATGTCAAAGAAACGTTCTTCGTCTTAAAATTTTCAAAGAAGACTAAATGCTAAAACTTTATGCAAAAAACAAAAGCCGAGCAAGCTGTCAAATTTTTGTCATTTTTGCATGATAGCCCTTGACGTTACCTTACATTTGATACCAATCACGACATGATTCTAACAACTTTAAGCAAAAAACAAAAGCCGATCGAGCTGTCAAATGTTTAACATATCTGCAAAGACAGCCCTCGACGATATCTCTCATTTGATATCAAACACGACATGATTCTGACAACTTTATGCAAAAAGTAAAAGCCTACCGAGCTGTCAAATTTTTGACATTACTGCATGGCAGCCCTTGACGTTACCTATCATTTGATACCAAATACGACATGGTTCTGACAACTTTAAACAAAAAAAAAGCCGATGAAGCTGTCAAATTTTTGACATTTCTGCATGGCAGCCCTCGACGATGCCTCTCATTTGATACCAAACTCGACATGATTCTAACAACTTTAAAGCAAAAAACAAAAGCCGATGGAGCTGTCTAATTTTTGACATTTCTGCTTGACAGCCCTTGACGATACCTCTCATTTGATACCAAACACGACATAGTTCTGACAACTTTAAGCAAAAAACAAAAGTCGATCGTGCTGTCAAATTTTTGACATTTCTGCATGACAGCCTTTGACGTTACCTTACATTTGATACCAATCACGACATGTTTCTAACAACTTTAAGCAAAAAACAAAAGCCGATCGAGCAATCAAATATTTGACATTTCTGCATGACAGCCCTTGACGATACCTCTCATTTGATACCAAACTCGACATGATTCTAACAACTTTAAAGCAAAAAACAAAAGCCGATGGAGCTGTCAAATTTTTAACATTTCTGCATGGCAGCCCTTGACGTTACCTTTCATTTGATACCAATCACGACATGATTCTAACAACTTTAAGCAAAAAACAAAAGCCGATCGAGCAATCAAATATTTGACATTTCTGCATGACAGCCCTTGACGATACCTCTCATTTGATACCAAACTCGACATGATTCTAACAACTTTAAAGCAAAAAACAAAAGCCGATGGAGCTGTCAAATTTTTAACATTTCTGCATGGCAGCCCTTGACGATACCTCTCATTTGATACCAAACACGACATGGTTCTGACAACTTTAAGCAAAAAACAAAAGCCGATCGAGCTGTCAAATTTTTGACATTTCTGCATAGCAGCCCTTGACGAACCCTCTCATTTGATACCAAACACGACATGGTTCTAACAACTTTATGCAAAAAACAAAAGCCGAGCGAGCTGTCAAATTTTTAACATTTCTGCATGGCAGCCCTTGACGTTACCTTTCATTTGATACCAATCACGACATGATTCTAACAACTTTAAGCAAAAAACAAAAGCCGATCGAGCAATCAAATATTTGACATTTCTGCATGACAGCCCTTGACGATACCTCTCATTTGATACCAAACTCGACATGATTCTAACAACTTTAAAGCAAAAAACAAAAGCCGATGGAGCTGTCAAATTTTTAACATTTCTGCATGGCAGCCCTTGACGTTACCTTTCATTTGATACCAATCACGACATGATTCTAACAACTTTAAGCAAAAAACAAAAGCCGATCGAGCAATCAAATATTTGACATTTCTGCATGACAGCCCTTGACGATACCTCTCATTTGATACCAAACTCGACATGATTCTAACAACTTTAAAGCAAAAAACAAAAGCCGATGGAGCTGTCAAATTTTTAACATTTCTGCATGGCAGCCCTTGACGATACCTCTCATTTGATACCAAACACGACATGGTTCTGACAACTTTAAGCAAAAAACAAAAGCCGATCGAGCTGTCAAATTTTTGACATTTCTGCATAGCAGCCCTTGACGAACCCTCTCATTTGATACCAAACACGACATGGTTCTAACAACTTTATGCAAAAAACAAAAGCCGAGCGAGCTGTCAAATTTTTAACATTTCTGCATGGCAGCCCTTGACGATACCTCTCATTTGATATCAAACACGACATGGTTCTGACAACTTTAAGCAAAAAACAAAAGCCGATCGAGCTGTCAAATTTTTGTCATTTCTGCATGACAGCCCGTGACGTTACATTTCATTTGATACCAAACACGACATAGTTCTGACAACTTTAAGCAAAGAACAAAAGGCGATGGAGCTGTGAAATTCCTGACATTGGAATATTTGTTTTTTACTTAGTTATTTATGGGATGTTTGGCAACACTTTCGAAATGTACATGAATCATGGACATGAACCTTCAAAAATTATAATTTTTAAATATAATGTTTTAGGCCTTTTAAACTACTATGGAATAACCTTCCATTGCCATAATGTATGTTTATTAATTTAACTTCTTTCAAAATGGCCTTATTTTATAAATAATTCCATTTAAATGTTCTGATTGACATGTCAAAGAAACGTTCTCCGTCTTAAATTTTTCAAAGAAGACTAAATTTTTGATTTCAAATTGTTTCAAAAAGCCAAAATACGACCTTTAAAAATTTTTTACACAAAAACTATGCACCGTATAGAAAATTGACCTATTACCAGGAAATCTAGTTGAGTTATTCTCACCTTGGAAAAATTTTCATTAAAATCGCTCTTACCATTTAGTCTGTACAGGCGAATAAAATTTCCCCGATCGTCGTGATGAATTCAATATAGAAATATATATAGATAGTGAATCTACCCGTTTAGAATAAAAGATTATTTAGTATAAAAGAGGATAGGCGATTGCGTCTTGGTGTAAGAATTTGTCCGCCTGCACTGAAAAGCCTTTCAACGGGACCGGATAAACACCGCTTTATATTATTTGAATGAATATTTTCATAAATAATGTTGCTCACTATTGCTCACGAATCACGACCACAAGTCACATCACAAGTAAGTTTACGCAGGCAAACATACCGGCGATGGGAGAACACACGACACGGCTTGTCCTAACTTGCTAAATAGTATTTTGTTTTGAGTATAGATGGAGCTAACAAATAATGGTTATCTTATCTTTCTTCTGCAAGTTATAAAACAGATAAGGTAATAGATATTAATTTTAAAAATATCTAGATATTAGATAAAAGATACTAACTACGTTATCTAGATAAAATTTTAGATAATGTTATTTAGATAAGTACAACTCTGTCCATAGCGTTTGTTTTTACGGGTAATGTGGATCTCCTGTTTGACGTTTCAACAATAGTTTGGAGGTTAGTATTTTAGTTTGTCTTTTGGTATCGATATTTTAAATTACATGTGAAAACCTATGTGTTTATTATGTTTTTATACATATACATTTATTTAAGTATTACCTATATAATTCATATGGTATTTCTTATTATTATATATATATTAATAACTCAGTTTGTACAATTTATATTAATACTTGATAAGCTCAATGTTGCCAATTTCTTATTTTTTTCATATTTTGCCTTAGATTTTTCAGACATCAAAGCTGATACAGCATTTCTTGCACTTTCTTCGATGTCTGACGGCAAACTTTCTGAATCACTCATTTTTGGTGGAAAGAAAAAAATTTCTGCTTTATTCGTTTTAGTAAACAACAACCAAAACAGAAACAATAAACAAAATAGTCATAGTAATAAACAAATGTCACTGTCAGAAAGCAATTACTAAAGAGATTAAGGTTAGAAAAAATAACATATTTTCCATCATTTACAAATATTAGATGTATAGAATGATCCCATATATATTTGATATGTTTTCAGCACTAAAAAATCAAACAGCTGTGAATGAGTAGGTACGTGTTATCAAAGTATGAAATATTAGTTTACAACTACACATTAACGAAATGGATCATGTAAAGCGATAGATATATGCAAAGGATCTTAATATGGTTTGCAAGGTTAGTAAATATGTAGGTTTGTATTGACCACATCAGATTTTTTAAATATTTTTGGAGTAGATAAAGTCTTGTATATCATCCCCCTAGTGTAACCCATTCGAGTGAATACACACTAATAAATTAATAAGGCCTCTACCTAACTAATAAAATAAATAACTATAGTAACATCACTCGTTGTTTGACTCCAGATCTTAAAAAAATGATATTATATCTAGCTTATATAATTCTAGTAATTTAATACAATATTTGGTTAATAGTATAAAGGGTTGCAAAGATTCTTTCAAAAAATCTAGTCTATATAGAATAAATTGTATAATTGTAAGTACATGTATATAGAAAAATCAAAACGTGAAGTTAGAATTAAAGAACAATTATCCTGTTTAATAAATAATAAAAATTACTCCAATGTAAATAAACATTTATTTGACAATAATCAAATCTGCACGGAGACTGATTTGAAAATTTTATGTTTTAAAAGGAAAGAGCAGAGACTAATCCTCCTAGATTCTTTTGAAATTAAGAAACTCATAAACGATAGGAAAACCATCACGAGCGAACAACTAAGCTTATGGTTTTCGAACTACCAATGTAATTAAATATATATATATATATATATATATATATATATATATATATATAATTGAAAACTTTTATTTGAGTTTGTTTTATTATATCATTTTCAAACAATTCAGGTGGGTAGAGATTTTGGTGCAATTACACTGAATATTATATTTTTCGCAACAATTAAATGAATTGCCAAATACCCGTAATTTACTTAATTTAAAGATTCAAGCTTATTTTTTAAAGATTGGTGTTTAGTATTCAATAATATGCTTACTAAACAATTTTAATGAACATTAATTACTTTTTCGTCAAATATAATTAGATAAATAAAAAAATTCTTTCTACTTGATAATTCAAGCCTATATTTTAAAGCTTGGCGCCCGGTAATTATTAATTTTACATGTAAAATTTAATCATGTATTTAAAAAAAAGAAGTTTATTTGGAATATTCATTCTTATTTTTCAAAACTGTATCCTTACAATTTAGTAATGTAAATAGTTAGTTCATATATGGGGTACATACTCGCGTATACATACTGAGATGATACGCTGTATTAACAAATACTATTATTCGCCCCCTTTTTGTATATATAGCAAGACATTTAATGCACATAATTTACATTTTTTTGTTTTATATATATATGATTACTTACTAATTTACCATTTCCTCGACTGCGTCTAACATCCAAGGTGAACTCGAACACTTTTGTTGTTATTGTGCATAAAGCATAATCATCGGTTATTAATACTCTAATCGTGATTAATACTACAGAAAGGTATGCATGTACATACAATCAATTCACGAATTGGCGTAGGAAAAAATGTGATGTGGCCAACATAATATCTCCCGCTATTTAATTTTTATTATACTCGCCGTCATATAGATATGCTGTTGCTCAATTTACCCTTTTCCACACCCTGTCCGTCGCCCTGCGGTGTTGCCGCTTCTTCATATCTTAGCATTTTCAACAAGACCAATGAAATTGGCAACAGTGTAGAAATCTCCAGTCCATATTTATTTGACGACAAGTAGAATTTAAATATATACCTACATATTTACTAATGCTGCTAACTATATGAAGTTCCTTTGCATTTAACTATTGCTTTATTTCCTATTTTCTTTTTAAAATGTCACCATTATTATTTTGAAATGATTAGTCTTTTGACACTGACATGTACATGTCAGTTACATACATGTGAAATAAAAAATGTATAACAAAGGAATATTTAAATTATAGGTTCTGAGATTTATAAAAAGACTATTTTTTAAATTTATCTGTAAAATATGTAGAAGTATTAATGTATACCGGTAGAAAATTCAATAATCTTTAATTTTTATAATGATATATAAAAAAATGACATTTAATGGTCTTTTTTGAAGAAAACCCATTATAAGCGCGCGCGCACACACACACCCGCACACATACACACATACACACAGACAGACATCATCGTGAAAATGTTAAAATTGAATTCTAGGGACTTTAAAACGTGGTCATTTACTAAAATCTCAATATGCGATTTTTAGCACGATCCCTACCAAGGGTAGCGGGAGGTAAAAATTATCTAAACATTGTCACTTTATTTCTCATAATAAGCGATATATAAGGTATTTTCAAAATAAGCCAAAAATTTGTTTTAGCCTGTAGATCAAAAACAAAAGACGATCGAAAATTCCTGGGGTGCCTATTATAGTTGTCCCAAAAAGGTGGGCCATAAAGACCTAAATTCATTTTCTAAAGGGTGCATAATAAGAAAGTTTTTCATATAAGGAACTCGAATTTTTCCACCCTGTACAAACAATTTATGTTTTGATTTTGTAGTTTATTTAACAATACGTTTTACAAAAAAAAAAAAGATAAACCAGGCGGGATTTGAACTTATGAATAATTTTTACAGTTTTGATCTAACCAAGCCGACTACTGTAAGCTTTTCAATGATTCTGTTTTTAATTAAGTAATAAAAGCCAGATAGCATTACATATTTATAAATAATTGAATTAATTAAATTAGCAGTTATTAGATACTCTTTGATGCCAAATTAAATAATCTTTCTAACCATATCAAAAAGTCCCACTATAGTCTTACGCCCCAAATGATATTTGAAAAAAAAACTCTTTTCCCATCAGGGATGGGCACGTAAAATACGTCACGTATTATACGTTATTTTTTACGCATAAAATATTATTTTTTACATTGACAATATTTAAGAATTTCTTACGTAGATAATATAAAATATTATTACCATAGGTATATTTTTTATAAAGATATTTTCAGCTATAATATCCCGAGGACATTGATAATTACGAAATAATTTTATGACAGTTACTGAAAGCGCGTTGCTTGGTAACAGCCCGACGCCGAAGGCGGAGGTGGTGTTACCTAAAAGCAACGTGCTTGAGGAAGTGTGATAAAATTATAAGTATTTATCAATGATCGAGGGGTATTCGGTGAGAAAATTTTTTGCAGTTTTAATATTAAATTTGCCTAAAATTTGTATTTGACAGAATTTTTGTGTCTAACATAGCCCAGTAGATGTCACTAGTAGCTATGAACGTGAATGTGGCTACGAATATGTTCAGTGTGAAGTGTGCAATGAGAATGAGACCTCTTTGAGTGAGGTCAAAGAGAAGAATATAAGACATACAAAAGTCCATAAATATTCTCCACATTTAGTTTTTTATTTAATACAGTATTTTTTGATGTGTTTTCTTCTATAATTTTGTTGATTAAATCATCATTTTCATTGATAGCGTGAAAATGACATTTTTAAATTGAAACAATCTTTAATTATATGTCAAAAACTGTTTGTTACTTAGCAACTTAGTGACATAAGTGATAATTGTCTTAGGATAAATATCAGTGTAAGTTTGTTTTGATTAGTTACTTTCGCACACGTGGTCAGCAATAAAGGGATTCAATTGAATAATTTTTTAACCAAAAAATTTTCTTTGATACTGTAATGAATATTCCAGAACAAACAGTCCACGTGACATCACCATGTTTCTTTGATTCAGAAAATCAATTTTTAGGTATTTTATGTTAATTTATCTATAGTTTCAAAATGTTTTTTAATACTTTACAATAATTTCAGTCTCTTTCTTATAAGTTTATTATAGTTTCAGTCGTTTTAGAATATATTTATGATAGGATGAAGGAAAGTTACTGTAGTGTGACATTTGTAAACAACAAGTCATTTAGTGTCGTTATGAAGAACTAAAATTATACATTATTTTTTACACGTAAACGTAAGAAATATATTTTCGACGCGTAAATGCGCATCCCTGTTTCCCATGTTAAACGCCTATGTCACGATTTCCAGTGTTCACGAGTACATCGTTTTCAACAGCCAGTTTATTTATTATTATCAATGAAATTTACAATTAATCAAATTGCTAGTTGAGACGATGTCAGGAATATTTTATTTAAAGGTAAATATTTTTTTACAACCTTCCTCAACACAAAGACTATGATGTAAAGTGTATAAATAAATATGTATACAAATTAAAATAATATGTCACCAAATGTTCAATGTAATTAGTTATGCGTTCAGTGAAGTTTTGAGTGCTAATTTTTGTCAGTGATATTAAATTTATGATTGTGACAAATGGGTGTTTCGCGTGAGGTAATTTGATTATAGGTGGCCACGGAACTTACACATGCACACTTCGCACGCACACCTATCAGCCGTATTAATTAGACGACGTGTATTTGTCAGACACAATTGAACTTTATTAAAAAATCCTCATGGATCCATGACATATGCCGCTTGAAATATACGAATGCTTTATTGTTTTACGTAATCACGTAATTAAATTTAAGAAAACACATCAATTAAAAATTTAGATGAAGAATACGTGACCTACAAATATTTTATGACTATACAACTCATCGGAAAATAGGCCAATCAGATAGCTCAATTTTTCTTAGTTACGCTGTATAACATCGGATATCTTTCGTCGGTAAGTTGTGTTTCGCGAAACAGCGCTTGGCGTATATCGGTTACAAACAAATGAATCATATGTAATCATATCATCCATGGATATAAATAAACAAGAAATATTTTTGACATTTAGTAAAAGTTAGTTGATTGAATCGTTGTATAATCTTAAAATATACAACTCGAGCTTCGAAAATCATCTGAATAGAAAGTTTGTGGATTCGATATTTTACCTGAAAACATATCTAGTCCTTTCAACTGTATATTCTATTATTTTGGAACCTTTTCTTGTAACTACTGATTATATGATGGTAAGAAAACTTGATGCTGATTACACAGGTGTCCTAAAATAAACGCAATTATTTGTAATTTGAGCCGACCCAGGTGGAGTAGCGGTAGGTCTATCGCTTCCACGGTTCCCGGGTTCGAGTCACGGGTAATTTTTTGTATGTTGTCATCTTTCATAATTTTATCCTCATTAGCAATGTATAAAAAGGTCAAAAGTTACAAATATTATGACAAAAACTTTCTTATTTCCATACACGATCATTGCTTATACCGAGATTTTTTTTATCAGTAAAAAAAAATATATATATCATCACGGCATATTACCCATTTCTGGGTGTGCCAGTATCTACAACACATGTAGACATCGGTAATGATATATTTTACCATGTGGGCGCTTACCAGGCGTCACCTCACGGGCACTCATCAGTGAACTTTTTATATAGATAGTTGTCAATGTCTTCAGTTTGTCATCTTTCAAAATGACGTATACAATTGAAGAAAATCAAAACATGGTATAAGACAAATATGAGTCTAAGCCAAGTTTCCGATTTAGTTCATAGGCGCCGACTACGCGGGTGCCGTAACCCGTAACTTGATACTTGATTTTTCTGTATTTTAGATAACTGTAATATTACAGTATGTAATATTTATAATCTATTTATATCTTTGGTCACACCAGTTGCGATATAATTTAAATGCACAAACAATTCTAAATAGATAGATATAGCCAGGTGTCTACGATTGAGTGCCGTCTATCGTGTAACTGGTGAATTATTTGCATTTCATGCATCTCGCTCTTTACATTTTATAGGTCTCATGTAATTGTGTAGTGCATAAAAAAAATAATTGCACGTTTTTTCTGTTTAAATCGAAGAAGGATAGTCTAATTTATCGTTCAGTATGATCAAAACATTTTTATTTGCATTTTTTGTTGTATAAAGTCGTTTTAAAATATGATATTTTTAAAAAGTTGCAAAAACCAGCCATGTTGTGTCGTCACAATGTTCCGAACCAAGTTCAGACTCATTTCAAACAGACATTTTATATGGACATACAATTTCTAAAAGAAAAATATAAACTGTAAATTGAGGAATACATATCTAAATTTGCTATAATGTATTAATATAATATCGTTCTATTAATTTTTATAAATATAATATTCATTTGGCGTGAACTTCAATCGTTATAACAGCTATCAACGTTTCACTTTTGATTTGAGATTAAACGCTAGAAGGTTATAAGCGTACGTGAGACAATGAGAACATTTCATTCTTTATTTTGGTAAGTTAATAACATACAATATTTACTGGCAAACTTATTTCATCGACATGCTTACTTTCATAAATTTCAGGTTATCTTTATACGATATGTCACTTTGAAGTTTAAACAGTGTGAAACTCGAAATGGTAGTTCCTCTCATTCTGTGACGTCATTTGACAAGGGACGAAGCAGAGGTCTTCAGCCACATTTTAAAGAATGTCATTTTCAATTATAATTATTTCATAATTAAAAATCGATTGAAGGAAAAATAAAAAATACGGGTCTATTATTTTTCACTACTCTATCGATTAAAAGTCATGCATGACCTCATTAGATAAAATAATATATTTTCTAAAACTCGGAGCCTAATGTTTTAAAGATAAAGACAATTCCTTAATTGTACAGTTCAGATTTCAAATGTATGTAACTAACATATAAATGCCAATGTCAAAAAACCTTTCATTTCAAATTAATATTAATAATAATAATAATAATAATAATAATAACAATAATGTTTTAAAAAGAAAGTAGTATATAAAACTATAGTTATAGTTATATTATACGAATGCAAAAGAATATAATATTGTTTCCAGCATCAATAAATATGTAGGTATGTATTTAAATTAATAATTTAATAAAAGTAAAAGTAATAAAAATATGTTTAATTTCACAAGAAACGTATATTTTTACATTACTGTACAATTTCGCGTTTCGGCATCATCAGAAGTACTGGCGGGAGGTAAAGCGCTGGCCACAATAGACTTTTTTTATATGGTTTACAAAATTGTTCTATAACATTATAGGTATGGAAAATGACTCCAGTCAAATGGCTATCTCTGGTCGCGAGAAAATGGCGTAATCTTTCTATCGTATTTTTTTAAATAAGATCATAGAAAAAATCTGAAGTCAAATCTGGTGAACTCCATGGCCAGCCACAAAAATCACGTAAATTTTACCTCTCGCTAAGAGAGGTATTGGATTCATGCTAAAATTCGCATATCCAGATTTTATTGAATAAGCACGATTTAGGGTCCCTATTATCCGATTATAACATTTTTTAAATGATGTCTGTATGTGTGTGTGGATGTGTGTGTGTGTGTGTGTGTGTGTGTGTGTGTGTATGTATGTCTGGATGTTGTAGACACGATTCCTCCAAAACTATAAGACTTAAAAATATTTAACTGCAGTTTCCTTAATTTCTGGGAAGAGCTGAAAAGGTTTTGGTAATAATTGAACAACCGAAGTAGTAGTTTTTTAGAAAAATTCTTCTAAATATAATTTTTGGGAGTTTTTTTTATTAAATATTGAAGAACATAAAATTCTCCATCTAATACACTTAAAATTTTTGTTATATCTTGTATAAATTTAGAGATAAAAACACTATAATTTATAGAGTAAACTAATCGCAGAGGCTAAAGCACTAAGGAAACCAGTTGACAAATTCCAATGTTTATAACATAGTTTGTAAATGACACATGTCATTGTCAAATATCAACAGTTTTAGTGACATTCTGATAGATTTTTCTGGGAAGTACCTATATTTAACTTTTCTTTGGGTTTTTTAATTAAATATTTGAAATTATAGGTAAAATTGTGGTAAAATGCATATATCCATCAGAAATACCGCCAATCTGGTTAATGAATTGGAAGAATCTCTGACATTTAGAAACTTCCTCATACAATGAAAAATAGATATAATTAGAATTATATGTGTGCAGAAGTCATGTTAAATACAATAAAAAACAATATTTGGGTAAAGTTCTGTAATATTTTGTTATAAAACGACGGTTCGAAAGCGAAGTGCAATACAATACTTATATAGCCTAATATGGAAATGGCGAGAGGTCTTGTGCTGGCCACAACAGATTTTCTTAAATGGAACGACGACTTCCATAGAACGTTTCCCCTTTTAAAATTCTTTACTGAATTGTAGATTAATAAAAATTTGAACAAGTCTATACTAATTAAATTAATTAAAACAGAACATAAACTAAAAAAATGTAGTATTTTTCCAAGTCTATACTACAAAATTGTCAAATATAAATTGACATAAACTCATAAATGTTGTGGCTAGCAATATACTTCCTGCCAGTTCTTCTGATGATGTAACTGGCGAAGTTGTACAATAAAGTAAAAATATACTTTTCTTGTTAAACTAAACCTAGTGTTATTAACTTTATTTTTTAACTTTTATTAATAGAAATACATACCTACACATTTACTGATGCTGGAAATTATATTATATTCCTTTACATTCGTATAATATAACGATAACTATTGTTTTATTTATTATTTTCTTTTTAAAACATTATTATTATTATTATTATTATTATTATTATTATTATTATTATTATTATTAATTTGAAATGAAAATTTTTTTGATAGTGACATTTATCTGTCACATCAGTTACATACATTTGAAATCTGAACTGTGTAACTAAAGAATTGTGTTTATTTTTAAAATATTAGGCTCCGGGATTTATAAAATAAATTATTATATATATTAACCTATAAAATATATTTAAAAAAAGTATAAATGCATACCTGTAGAAAATTTTAAAATCTTAAATTTTTAAAATAACATAAATCGCGAGAATTTACATTTAAAGGTATTTTTCGAAGAAAAACAATATTGAGCGTCAAGTAAAGTACTATTACGTGATTTACACTAAAATCTAATAGTTTGTTTCTGTATCCGAATAAGGTAAAGATGCAATGTTTTAGTTTTAGAATTTTCTGAATGACAGTATTTGAATTAGAGAGTTAAAAAAATTCATACAGACACAAGCATACAGACATCATCGTGAAAATGTTAATATCGGATTTTAGAGACCTTAGAATGGGTGATTTTACCAAAATTTCGATATGAGATTTGTAGCACAATCCCTATACTACCCTTACCAAGGATAGCGGAAGGTAAAATGGGCAGCTTGTCAAAATAAATGCGTTAATTTCAGAGAAATTGTATATTTATTTATAGTGGTAATTTTAAATTAAAGTTACACATCACACAAATAAACTATTGTTTCCTTCTACGGAAGCAACAATCTGACCGGTTGTTCATTTTAAATATACAGAGTGAACACGGGAAACCATGACAAGACGTGTAAAATAGAAAAACTGTTTTTCTCAAATATTATCTGTCCGGTAAAGCATTATGTAATTCTTTATACATAAAGATTTACAGGCCGATTCTCAAAAAGGTTTAAGCTAATCCTCATTTTTTGATTAGTGAATTCTATTCAATTCCGGTATTTAGAATTTAGACGCTTTATCGGTAAAGCGTCTCTGAGATGTACAAATCACTTCTCTGCCAGTTTTTGGGACGGTTTTTCCTCTGGCAAAAGGAGATTTTTTTCCTGAGAAGATGCATGTTCGCCGTTCAAGTTATTGCCGGGCATGCATATATTGTCTAGAAAATAGTATACATAAAAAAGGTAACATTTACGAACTTTTCTTGATACCTTGGTTACTTGTTTTTGTTATTTCACATATTTATGAAGAAGGCACCAGTTTATGGTGCCGAAACGTTGGGTTTTAATAATAAATAAAAACAGAACTAAAACTAAAAAAGGTAGTATTATTCCAATCATTAATATGAGTTCTGAAAGATATTTTAATAATTTAATGAAATGAATTAATTGCTGTTAAGAAGCGCACTGCATTTTTCCGTTTCATTAAATTTACTTTGGAAGTAAACTTTAAGTGAATATTAAATTTCTTTATTAAACCGGTCCTAAATCTTTATGTGTAAATCACCGTATAAAGTTTTGCGGGACAGATAGTTTTTCAAAAAATCCGTTTTCCATGTTAAACGCCTACGTCCCGGATTCTCGTGATCATCCTGTATGAGCCACAATGATAGTCAGACGAATTAAGCACTTTAATTGTAGCAGTACCTACAGATCACAATACGAGTACTTGAGGCTTGTCCCTATAATTGGCGTGTAATTGTTTATTGATATTTATAATAATTGCCTGTTCTAATCAGACAATTTTGGTAATTAGGTTAATAATAATTAGTTGATTTATTCCGGGGGAAAGCAAAAGAACACAAACCATTGTAATATGAAAATTTTCTATGTACTTATGTTTGTAAATTCTAATTTAAGTCTTTACTGCTTATTGCTTCTTTCATTGTAGTTGAATTGTAAAAGTGATAAATTTGCTTTTTGTTTGAATGTTACATAAAACTGTCGCATAATCTGAAAACTAAAATTTAGCAATTTAAATAGGAGAGCATTCGTAAACTACGTTTCTACTATTTAGTATAGCGTATTATGTGAATGTAATGATATTTGTGATAAATTTACTTTTTGTTTGAATGTTACATAAAACTGTCGTATAATCTGAAAACTAATAAATTTAGCAATTTAAATAGGAGAGCATTCGTAAACTACGTTTCTACTATTTAGTATAGCGTATTATGTGAATGTAATGATATTTGCCAGAGATAAATATTATTAAATCCTAGCTTACGGAAATCCAATAAAACTGACAACATAAGTACTGTAATCCGGATGCGGAATTTGATATTTGAAATTATTTCTTAGCGAAGAAATATTAAAATCCACACGTAGCGTATTTCACTGAAATTTCTATTTACCTTATTATTAGAGTAAACTTAAGTTTGCAAATCCAATTCTCGGGATTAATATTAAAATGTCCCGTCAAGTCTATATATTTTATATAAATTATACACACAGAGGGAAGTTACTTGCAAAAGATTACATATTTCTTTACAATTAACTCCAAATACATTAAATGTGACGAAAATTGCGATCGAATCGTAAAAAGAATAAAATATTCTTTATGACAAAAAAGTAAATTAAAACAGTTTAATAGGGTCGTTGTAAGAATTTTTATACGATTAAATTTTAAAAGATATTGTTCTTTAAAGAGCCTTAAATTTAAAAATATCACGAAATACCCATTAGATATTTTACAATTAATTACTGAAATCTGTGAAATAATTAGTCAGGTGATCTGAAACAGAATGTAACATCAGAGTACCTATACAAACAGATTAACATGTGACAAACTATCGCCAACTTTTATTTATATAATGCCCGGTTGCACCGACGTTTCTTAAATTTACACTTAATAAAACTGAACTTACATTAAGTATTACTTAATTTTTATCTACTGTTGCACACATATTTTTTTTAATAACCTTAAGTAAGTGGAGTTTATATATTTTAAGCTGTTTAAATTGTACTTTTAGTAACAAGAAAAATAAAATTTAGAGATTTTGTTTGTGTTAAAGTTTGGAGGTTATATTGATAAGTTCGATTCAAGTAGAATTATAGTTTTTAAAATTGAAGTGTAATTAAATATATTCATTGTTTTTAGCAAAAATGGTATCAGACGAAAAAAGAAAGCGAACACGAACTTACATGTCGTTATAAAATTCAATATTATTTTCTATTAAAATCAGTAATTGGAATACTGTACATTTGGTTAATCGAAACCGTTGAAAAAAAGCATGATCAGAAAGAGTATGAAAATGATCAGATCTGTTGTATATTTGCCTTGGTATACCGCATAAATTTAAATCCAATGCATTTAAATCGTCATCGACAATAAAATCAATAACTTCAATGATTCTGATAGAAATTAAAAATGTTTCCATTCAATATAACCTCACTACTTACTTAAGGGCAAGATAAACCGTCAATTTCAGAGGTTTAAATTTATGGAAGCCTTAAGATGTTTATGGAGAGTTTAGCGAGGTCTGTGAAGTTGGCACGTCATTGAAAGCACAAATAATCTTTTTTATATTAGTAATTAGTGCTTCGTTAGTGCTCTTATGTGCTTTAATTTTTTTTGGAATTCATTAAACGGTTCATGAAATAATTAACATTATTTATTGACGTGTCAACTTCACACCTAGCACGTCATTAGTAAAATATCAAATTGTTTAATACGTCTTTTGTTAGTGCTTCGTTAGTGCTCTTTTGTGCTTTAAAATTTTTCGAAATTCATAAAACGGTTCATGAAATAATTAACATTATTTATTGACGTGTCAACTTCACACCTAGCACGTCATTAGTAAAATATAAAATTGTTTAATACGTCTTTTGTTAGTGCTTCGTTAGTGCTTTTTTGTGCTTTAAAATTTTTTGAAATTCATAGAACAGCTCAAGAGATTTTTAACATTATTTAAGGACGTGCCAACTTCACACCTAGCACCTCATTAGTAATATATGAAATTGTTTAATACAACTTTTGTTAGTGCTCCGTTAGTGCTCTTTAGTGCTTTACAAATTTTTGAAATTCATAGAACGTTTCACGAGATAATTAACATACTTTAATGACGTGCCAACTTCACACCTAGCACGTCATTAGTTAAATATCAAATTGTTTAATACATCTTTTGTTAGTGCTTCGTTAGTGCTTTTTTGTGCTTTAAAATTTCCTAAATCCATAAACCCTTTAATGAAATAATTAATATTATTTATTGACGTGCGAACTTCACACCTAACACGTTAATAATAAAATTGCAAATTACTTAATGCATTTTTTGTTATTGCTCCGTTAATGCTCTTTAGTGCTTATTTTTTTTTTAGAAATTAATAAAACGGTTCACGAAATAATTAACATTATTAATTGACTTGCCAACTTCACACATAATACGTCATTAGTAAAATTTCAAATTATTTAATACATCTTTCGTTTGTGCGTCGTTAATTTTTTTGTAATTCATAGAATGGTACATGAGATAATGAACCTTATTCAATTTCACACCAAGTCCGGCATTAAAAAAATATCAAATTATTTAAAATATCTTTATTTAACATCGATAGTAGATAATAGTTACTCACGGGTCTTAAAACCCTCGCTACGCTGACTAATTCCTGACTAAATACTAGCTTTACTTATTTGTATCGTACAATATTTCATCTAATGAAGCCTTGTTACTATACAACCGTTTTACAAACTTAAAACTAACAACTAATCTTCAATTTTACGCACTGTCGTAGAGAAAGTAATTTTTATCTACAGTTTGACTTTTTAACTACACGTTATAAAAATAATAACGCAAAAACAACGGGTACGAAATAAAATACAGGGTCTTATGTATGTAAGCTTACATTGCTTAAACGATAGTAGAGCCAAAATAAATCTGGAAATAATATTTGTTTTACATACTTTCTATAAGAACTGGCGCCCCTTAGAACTGACCAATTAAGTCGTAGTTCAAAATTTTATAAAAAATAAAAATTAATGTGTTCTCTGGAAAAAAAATGTCCATTTGTCATAAGTGACATAACATCATTGTCATCGCGACAGAATATATATATATATATATATATATATATATATATATATATATATATATACAGGGTGTCCCAAATTTAAACGGCCAAACTTAAACCATGGAATAAACACTTAAAAATAAGGTCCCAAGTTCATTTGAGTAAATGTCGGGAAATGCTTCGTTTCAGAGATATTCCTGTTTTTCTTATTGTAACAACATTACTTAAAAGAATCATCTTCGTAACAAAATATCAAATATTATTTTATTGAAGTGTGATATAATGATTAAATTAATTATAAATGATTTTGTTATTATCTAATTTCAATACTAAAATTAGTTTGTTACACTGATTTGTCGGTGGAAAAATAAAAATTATCATTGAATTCAAACAAATTTATTATTTACAATAATCTAATAACATATCATAATCTACTATTTTTTTATAACATTTGTTCAAAATGTTCACCTGCAGCATGCAGACAGGCACGACAACGATCTACCACTGCATTGGTTGCTGCTTGACATTGCTCGGGAGATATGGTTTCACAAACTTGAATAATTTTTCTACGTAGAGTGTCCAAATTATCTATCGGTTCATCATAAACTTTTTGTTTTATGGCACCCCAAGCAAAAAAATCTAACGGTGTTAGATCGGGCGAACGTGCTGGCCACGGTACAGGTCCTCCCCGGCCAATCCACCGTTGTGGATAATGAAAATTTAACCACTCCCTTGGTTGTCTCCCATAATGTGCAGGGCAGCCATCCAACTGTAGCCAAGAGTTTCTTCTTACTGCTAAGTTAACTTCTTCCATTAAATTATACAAATCATTATTGAGAAAATTGTAGAATCTCTCTGAATTTAAACGTGGAGGTAAAAAGAAAGGGCCTACTAAAGTATTTCCAATAATACCCAGCCAAACATTACAATGAAATTCATATTGGAAATTGTTCTCTTTAATTGCATGAGGATTTTCATGTGTCCAAAGATGAGAATTTCTTTGATTTAAAATTCCACGCCGTGTAAATATGGCTTCATCAGTCCACAAAATGTATGAAGGGAACTGAGGTTCATTATTCATTTTATTTAAAAACCAATCACAAAATTCTCTCCTTCGCCTCAAGTCTCGTGGTAATAACTGGTGTACTTTTTGAATATGGTACGGATGACGTCCATCTCATTTCAGTGTTCTCCACACTTCCATTCGGCTTGAATTTAATACTGCCGAAGCACGTCGGACACTTGTCGATGGATTCTCATCAAAATGTTGTAATATCATTACAGCTCGTCTTTCGTTTTGTAAAGGCGCAAATACACCATCAACACGTGGCACAGAAGCAAACGAACCTGTATCTCTAAGTCGCTGAAATGTTTTAGAGAAAACAGTCCTATGTGGTAATCTTCTGTTAGGGAATCGTCGCGAATATTCACGACGAGCCCTATGCGTACTACCATTACAAAAACCATAAATAAATACCATGTCGGCATATTCACTATTTGTGTAAAAACGAGGCATTTTGTCCAATAATCACAAGCAAACTAAATGTTGCATTGAAATTAGATAATAACCGAATCATTATAATTAATTTAATTATTATATCACTACTTAATAAAATAATATTTGATATTCTGTTATGAAGTTGATTTTTAAAGTAACGCTGCTCCAATAAGGAAAACATTAATATCTCTGAAACGAAGCATTTCCCGACATTTACTCAAATGAACTTGGGACCTTATTTTTAAGTGTTTAATCCATGGTTTAAGTTTGGCCGTTTAAATTTGGGACACCCTGTATATATATATATATATATATATATATATATATATATATATATATATATATATATATATATATATATATACAGGCTGTCCCAATAAGCTTGTTGGTAACTTTTTACCTCTTGACGGTCTTATGGTCCCTACAATCCGATTGTAACATTTTTAAAATGATGTCTGTGTATGTATGTGTATGTGTGTGTATGTGTGTGTGTGTATGTGTGTGGATGCGTGTGTGTGTGTAGGTGTGTGTATGTGTGTGTGTGTGTGGATGCGTGTGTGTGTGTGTGTGTGGATGCGTGTGTGTGTGTGTGGATGCGTGTGTGTGTGTGGATGCGTGTGTGTGTGTGGATGCGTGTGTGTGTGTGAGTGGATGCGTGTATGTGTTTATGTATGTGTGTATGTATGTGTGTCTGGATGTTGGAGGGACGATTCCTCAAAAATTATAAGACTTAAAAAATATTTAAATGCAGTTTCCTCAATCTGATATTCCTGGGAAGAGCTGAAAACAATTAGACAACCGGAATTAGTAGTTACTTAAAAAAAATCTTCTAAATATTATTTTTTGGAAAATTGCTATTACAAATATTAAAGAATATAAAATTCTCTATCTAGTATTTTGAATTTTTTTATTATATCTTCTATAGATTTAGAGATAGAGACTTGTAAATATATAAAGTATCTCATTGTATCCATCAAATAGCCCATGGAAATCAGTTGAAAAATTAAAATGTTTATAAATGACATAAATGTCAGTGTCAAAAATCCAGAGACATTACTGAAGGCTTTTTCTGGGAAGTACATTTAATATTTCTTATTTTATCATTAATTAAATATTTAAAATTATAGATATAGCTGCCGCACGTTAAATTAACTCTCTTCATGAATGCGGAAAGCCTAAAATTCGTACTTGGACAAGTCGACGTGTAATAGTAATTATAATATGCTATTTTTATAACAAGGAAAAGACTCCGTCAACATCTAATGTTGGTATAAACAGAAACGGGAATCATTTGTAAGCCAAAGTATATTCAGTAACAGGTCAACTAAACACGCGCTTGCTATGCATATGTATATTTCATCATATACCTTTCAGAAATCCCGCCAATCTCGTCAATGAATTGGAAGAATCTCGAACATTTAGAAGAGTAGGAGGAAACTATCATAGAATGAATTGAAAAATAAAGAACATATGTATTTAAAATATTTTGTGTGTTCCAGACATGTTAAATACAATATTTATAGCCTAATATGAAATTGGCGAGAGGTATTGTGCTGGCCACAACAAATTTTTTTATTTGAAGAGATATGAGGTTAGTTAAATAAGCAAAATTGTGCCATTTTATATTAGAAAATTTGTCATGTAAACAAAATAGAAATTGTGTCAGCGGTTCCCAAAATATAGGACAAAATATATATTTTTTAAATGGAACCATATATTTTTTATTATCTTATTGCAAAGAATATTTTTTTCTCTTTCCCATAAGGTAATGTTGATTATGTACAATATTTTCAAATAAACGAGTTATTTACGGTTAAAAATTAAAATTTTGTAAACTATTTTATTAGTTTATTTAGCCAAGTAAGCCATGTAAACAATTGAGTCTTTGTTTATTTGACGTTTAATAATTTTCCCTGTAAAGTTCTTTGTGTTTAATAATGTTTCATAACTTTACAAATGAAGAAAAGTTAGGTATGATCTTGCTATATGGAAAGTTATATATAGGCACCTGTTACATAGAACGGTCGGCTCTCTTTCCAAAAGAGCTGAAATGTGTCTAAGAAATAATGGCTATCAATTTGAATATTTTCTTTAATTGTTTTGTTATTACTCTAAAATAAGTTAATAAAATAATAATTTTATAAAAGACAAATGTGTCCATGGTTTACTTGACTAAATAAACTAATAAAAGATCATTTTTATTTTTAAACGTAAATAACTCGTTTATTTGAAAAAAATTTACATGAATATTACCTTATTGGAAAGAGAAAAAAATACCCTTTCTAATAATATAATAAAAAATATATAGTTCCATTCAAAAAATATATATTCTGTCCCAAATTTCGGGAACCGCTGACACAATTTTTATTTTGTCTGCATGACCAATTTTCTAATATAAAATGGCACAATTTTACTCATTTAACCAACCTCGTATCTCTTTAAATAAAAAAGTTACCAATAGTGAGCAAGCTTATTGAGATACCTGTATATACAGGGTGTTAATACTAAGTCGTTACACCTGAAACTGGTAGTTAGAACTCATTAAAACAAACAACTTTTCTTAGTTCCAAATTTTGATTTGGCATGTACAATTATTTTTTATTTTTTTAAATGACAAAATGGCTATCGATCAAAAATTTCAAAACATGGTTTTTTGATAACCACTCCATCGATTTTTGAAAGTAAAACACTTATAAAATCTTTAAACTATCTACTACAACATTTGTCCAAAACATTTTTTTCAATCTATTCCAAAAAAGTTTTTATTCATTTAATTGACTTATAAATACAATGTGTTCAAAAATAACCCTAATTTGGAGTAGACTATGAACAAAAAAATCTGTTGTTGCTAGCACAAAACCTTCCGTCAATTCGATGTATTTTGTATGTATCCTATACCAAAAGTTCCTTGAAGAAGATTCTGTATATCCTATAAAATTGTAACACGAACACACTATTTTTTTACAAATTCTATACTGAAAGTTACTTTCCCTATTTTATTAGGGGTCGCTGTTTCTTACTCTTCTCTTTTAATCATTCCTGTCCAACGCATCTTCTTCCCACAATTCTTCCTCTCAAATCTTCTGCTACACAGTCCTTCCATCTTCTTCTCTTTGGAGGGACACTCTATCACATTAACATATAACTTTCTGACCCTATACTTTCAACTTTGGTTTTGCATTTGACACTGACATCTGTCAATTAAATTTTTCTGAATATGTCTGTTGTTTCCATAATTTTAACAAAGCTGACTAATTTTTGAAAGTTAATCTCTCTTAATGTCTCTATAACTCTATATCTATTGAATATGAACGAAACTGTATAATCAAAGAGAATAAGATATTCTTTCATATTGATAATCACAAAATGTCGAAAAATAATATTTAACTGCGTTTTTTTAAGAAAAACTGTTAAAAACTTCAAATAAGGGTACTTCCGGTGGATCAATTATAACCAAAATCTAATCAACTCTTCATATGGATGTACAGAAGAGGAATACGAAAGAATTATAATTTTTAGAGTTGTAGTATTGGAGTTATCGTCGGAGAAAAATTTGTCACACACGGACACACATACACACACACACACACACACACATACATACATACAGACATCATCTTAAAAATAGTAAATTCGTATAGTAGGGACCCTAAAACGTGCTTATTCATTAAAAACTCACCACCGAATTTTTTTACCAAAGACAATACCTTCCTTACCTAAAGGTGACGGAAGGTAAAAATGTATATCAATTTGAAAGTATTTAATTAAATGTCAATTTGATACGAGATATTGTCAAAAATGTTATCTAAAGAAATATTCTTGTATGCTTATTTTAGAAATAGAAATAAATTAGAAAACGGTGAAGGGCAATAATCTGTATACTCCTTTATCTTTTCTCCTTAAAATTACATTTCACGATCAATTGTGGCAACTTGATTTTTGAATTGAATAATGATGAGACATACGTTTCTGTGTTCATAGCCTTCTCCGAATTAGGGTTTTTTCTGAATACACTGCACTTATGTAAGTCAAGGAAATGAATATTAAAGATGTGCCGATTATGACTTTGGCCGACTAGCCGACTAGCCGATTAGTGGGTTGTAAAGAGGCCGACTAGTCGGCCAAGCCGATCACGGTTTCGGGGATTTCCGTGACGTAGATGTTATAGATATGTTTTCTTTACAAGCAAGTAATTTTAGAAACTGATTACCAAAGGAAAGGATGCTTTGCTCTACATTTCAAAATGTGTAAGACTGATTATAAAATAAAAATATTAATAAACAATCAAGGTTTTTATTTAATGTAATTCCCCCTACATACGTTTTATTGAGAAATACATACAAAGTAAAAAGCCGGATAGTCGGCGCTCTTTGCCGAATAGTCGCTGACTACGATAGTGGCCGGATAGTCTGCTTTACCGACTAGTCGGCACATCTTTAGAATAAATACTTATTTTGGATAGATTGAAAAAAATGTTTATGACAAATATTGCAGTAGATAATTTAAGGATTTTATAAATGTTTTACTTTCGAAAATCGATGGAGTAGTTATCAAAAAAACATGTATTGAAATTTTTGATCGATCGCCATTTTATCATTTGAAAAAATAAAAAATAATTTTAAATATCAAATGTTTTAGAGAGGCTAAAGATAAATTTGAAAGAAAAAAATTTTCAATGGTTTTTAAAATAATTCAGTTTTGACGATTTTTCGAAAAACAAAAGAACTCCAATAACTACGAACCGGAGCACCAAATCAAAAATTGGAACTAAGAAAAGTTGTTTGTTTTAATGAGTTGTAACTACCATTTTGAGTGTAACGACTTAGTATTAACATCCTGTATATATCTATATACGAATTTCACAATGAAAAACTACATGTTTATCAACACTGATTTTTAGAAAAATATAACTGCCTATAGTTAAGTAATAAATCGAATTTAAATTGTAAACCATTTCAAAAAAGTCAGTTTTAACAAACAACATTGGCTGGTAGCACAAGCCTTGTTTTAACTAAAACACTGTTTTAAGAAATGTCAAATTTCATTATTTAATAACAAAAATAAATAACATCAAATATATTAAAATATGATTTTGAAGCAGCACATAGTTTGTATTCAATCAAATATTTTTTAAAAAATCGTTCTTTACACATAAGGGTGAAATTAAACATTGAAATTTGAATTTGACATTTCTTAAAACAGCGTTTTAGTTAGAACAGGGCTTGTGCTACCAACCATTGTTTTCAGAGAACATTTTGATTTTTTTTTTACAAATTTTTGAACCATGATGTAATTGGTCCATTTTAAGGGGTTGCAGTTCTTATTGAAAGTATGTAAAACAAAAATTATTGCCAGATTTATAATCTATAGGGTTAGAGCTTCTACCGGTGACGCATTGTACGCTTACTTACATAACATCCGGTATATTATACACGACAATAAACAAAGAGTCTTTATCGGCTAGTGAAAATAACACCTTTTGTCGATAAAGTATCTCTTTATCGGCTTGCATAATAAATAACTATTTATTAGTGCTTCTTTAGTTTTCTTCTGTGCTTCAAAAATTTTTGAAATTCATAGAACAGTTCATAAAATAATTAATATTACCAACTTCATACCTAGCACATCATTAAAAAATATCAAATAATTTTTTTCGAAAACAGTCATGAAAAGTTAATATTTACATGGATACTATAAATACGCAGAACGTAAAAGACTGTTTTCTACTCCCTTGCGTGAAGTGAATACTTCACGTATCAATTTTTATGTGTGAAGTTTGAGTTTTTGCATACTGTGCGTGAAGTAATATTTCACGCACCGTTTATTATTTTAAATATTACAAACTGAATTGTATTTTAATAAAATAAAGCTGTTAAACACCCGTAACGTTGGTAACCATGGTTACACAAGTCGATAATACAGAGGGTTTACGTTTAAAGAATGACAATGTGAAGAAAAAATATATTTTATTGCAAGGTCGTAGAAAAAGTATAGTATGTAACACGTGTGTGAAGCCTATTTTACATTCGGGTGGTTTGCAACACTCGCCTTGGGCTCGTGTCGCAATCTCCACTCTCATGTAAAAATTTCAGCTTCACACACTTGCCACATAATATACTATTTTATACTCCGATGTGTAAAGTTGATACTTTACACACTGCAGACAGTGTTCTTTTTTGTTCCAAAAATGTTGAAAATCGCAGATTCTTCCATGAAATAATTAAAATTATGTATTCAATGACTTCAAACTTCAGGCCTAGTACACATGGGCGCCGGTAGCATAGTGCAAGATGGCGCAATTGCATTACCTTTGAATTTTGAAATAAATTAATCCTTTGCTAGTTATTCGTATAGGTATTTCAAGTTATAGCAATATTGATAAAATTCTATAAACATAATGTAACGACAATAATAATGGCCAAGCTTATAGCGTTCTTGGTAGATGGCTCTACATGTGGTTATTTACCTCTCATCTTCTTGGATGATTTGTCTTTCGTACACTCAATGTAGTCATTGTCTTCTAGAGGACACCACACTGATGAGCTCCATTAAGAGTAAAATGCGCCTTTTTGTCTGGTTGTGTGGACAATTTCTAATAAATGACCGAGAGATTGATTCAGAGACAGAAATCTTGTGAAACGTGTCAGGTATGATTTTTTTCAAAAATTGTAACATTGACGCCACATTTTTATCACAAATGTATATCTACGCATACAATAATATGGACCACCTTTCAGAAATTCCTGCCGGTGGCCATGCTAGCCAATTAATAATATTAATAAAATAGTAAATTTATTTATGTATTTTAAAAATATCACTGTTATAATCATATTATTTTCTGTCATGTCAACTCTCGAATGTCAAAGTGACATTTTGATTAACGGCCGTTACTATGGCAGCGGCCGCGAAATTCAATCACACGGCCTATATTGTGGGCGCGAAGTGATAACTTCACGTCCGGTTGCACAAAAATAGCTGTCACATTTCTAGCGGTAAATACGAAATGTGACAGCTATTCAAACTGATGCATGCGCACTGTGTTATGAAATTTAAGAATGGGTGTGCGTGTTGAGTCGAAATTGTTGCCATTTTGTATTTTCGTATTTACCGTAAGAAATGTGACAGCTATGCAAACTGACGCATGCGTACTGCTTTATAAAATATAGTCTAAAGGTGGTCTAAAGCTAGCATGAGACAGAGCTTAAGATCGAGTCCGAAGTGAAGAAGGGACAAAACATATGATAGCTCACGTGATCTTCCGTGCCCCATATTTACTACTAACGACTATTCAGAGTTTCAAACAAAGTATCACTTCCAGTTGATCATTTGTAATCGTATACCTGCCAGTTTTCCCTTACATACATGCGTAAAGGTATTAACATGTTAATATGAAAAGTTTTGAGTTATATTTTATTTTCTTTTTTTTTTTTTTCATTAAAATCTATAAGGAGCTTTAAGTAAAGTAAAAGCCTTTATTACTAAATTTTAAAAGTTTTGATTAATATTTCACGGATCACTTTTTATTAGTGCACTATTGGCAGGAGGTAATACATCGGTAGTCTATCTAGTTTCAAAAAAAGAAGAAGGGTGCAAATGTTTATATTCACTTATACGAGAAATGGAACAATTTGTCTCCGAAACGTCCTATGTGACAACGAATTATAATAAAAATTTTGGAACCTAAAGGCCCATACTCGAGAAATTTTTCAATCATTTAGAATGCGTTTTTTTATTATTTGATTTCACTTAATTAAATTTAAACAAATATTTTTTATACAAACAAATATTTTACATCTCTGATTAAAATTTTAACTTCTAGTTAACCCGGCGTTACTAGCTATATGAGAGATTCTCTCACATTTTCAGAAAAACGCGCACAACTTTAACAATAATTGGCGGGGGTACATGTCGTCTCAGTTATGCTCTTGTCCAATTTTGCGCATCATATTATATTTTGTCATTTGAGGGTAGTGTGCATAGTGGCTGCGTTACGTGAGGTTTTTGTAATTGCTGCAGACTGTGTGAGTAGTTCTCTCATCACGCGAGTACTCAAAAAAAGTTTCGCAATAGAGTTTAGGAACAATATATTATTAAATTTCTGTTATCTTTATTACATATTTTTGTTTATAGACACAGAGATAGAAACCATCATCGAAGATCTAAGTGCGGATGAGCAACTAGATTAAGGTAGCGATGCTGATAGTGAACAAAATGATCAAAATACTGAGACAGAGCAACTGAAAAATAATTTTTATAAAATTAAATTATACCCACATATTATTGCAGTAAATTTTATTTGTTTTGTTGAAAATGTTTAACATATTCAAATTTTAATTATATATTTGCTGTTAAAAAATACTTATCCCTAAAAAAATTAAATATACCTACCTATTATTCATGTACATTTTGTTTGTCTTGTTTAAAATGTTTAATAAACATATTCAACGTATAATTATATATCGGCAGTTTCATTTCATTTCGTTTACACTTTAATTTCAGATGATTTTTGTAGTGTGAGAAAAGTTCTCACGCGCGAGTCATGCCGAGAGACTTGAATTAGCGAGTAATGCCGGGTTAAGTAAACAATATTGGATCGTTTTGTTCACAGCAATGATAAATCTGTCATTTGACCGGCCCTAAGTTTGTCTTGTCCTGTATTAAAATAATAAAACAAAATCATATCTAAACAGCCATTATATCATTTAACACGTAATTTTAATTATTTCGTGAACCGGTTTATGAATTTCTAAAAAAAAAAAAATTAGCACTAAAGAGCACTAACGGAGCAATAACAAAAAATGCATTAAGTAATTTGAAATTTTATTAATAACGTGCTAGGTGTGGAGTTGGCATATCAATAAATAATATTAATTATTTCATTAACGGGTTTATGGATTTCGAAAAATTTTAAAGCACTGACAAAAGATGTGTTAAACAATTTGATATTTTACTAATGAGGTGGTAGGTGTGAAGTTGGCACGTCATTAAATAATGTTAAGTATCTCGTGAACCGTTCTATGAATTTCAAAAATTTTAAAAGCACAAAAGAGCACTAACGAAGCACTAACAAAAGTTGTATTAAACAATTTCATATATTACTAATGACGTGCTAGGTGTGAAGTTGGCACGTCATTAAATAATGTTAATTATCTCGTGAACCGTTCTATGAATTTCAAAAATTTTTAAAGCACAAAAGAGCACTAACGAAGCACTAACAAATGTTGTATTAAACAATTTCTTATATTACTAATGACGTGCTAGGTGTGAAGTTGACACGTCATTAAATACTTTTAATTTTCTCGTGAACCGTTTTATGAATTTCAAAAATATTTAAAGCACAAAAGAGCACTAACGAAGCACTAACAAAAGACGTATTAAACAATTTGATATTTTACTAATGACGTGCTGGGTGTGAAGTTGGCACGCCAATAAATAATGTTAATTATCTCATGAACCGTTTTATGAATTCCAAAAAAATTAAAGCACAAAAGAGCACTAACGATGCACTAATTACTAATATAAAAAAGTATATTTGTGCTTCCAATGACGTGCCAACTTCACGGACCCAGTTTAGCGCACGGTGCAACGAAATAAAACTAAACTTAAGGCTAAACTAAACTTAAATTCTTAAGTGGTATCGGTGCAACTGGGCATAAATAAAGTAAACTGTTTTCCTACTGCCTATGTATGACTTGCTGTATGTAGGTACTCCGACATCACAGAAGTAGTGGGTTGATTTTCATGACTATTTCTGGCGTCAATTTTTTTATTTCATTATTTACGAAAACAGCAATTATTACTATTTTTTTTACTGTGAAAAGTATTTCGTAAACTATCATTTAAAATACTTTTTAAAAAAATACAACCGGAAAATACTAATTGACTGTGAAGAGCAACACATTTTTACCTTCCGCTATCTCTAGGTAAGGAAAGTATCTATTATCTTTGGTCAAAAATTCGGTGCCGGGTTCTTAATGAATAAGCACGTTTTGAGGTTCCTAGAATACGATTTTACTATTTTTACGATAAAGTCTCCGTGTGCGTATATATATATATTTGTGTGTGTGTGTGTGTGTGTGTGTGTGTGTGTGTGTGTGTGTGTGTGTGTGTGTGTGTGTGTGTGTGTGTGTGTGTGTGTGGCGAGAATTTCTCCTCCAATAACTCCAGCACTACAATTCTAAAATTGATAATTTCTTCGTTTTGCCCTTCTTTACAGTCTTATAAAGAGTTGGTTAGATTTTTGTTATAAGTGGTCAACCGAAAGTATTCTCATTTGCAACTTTTAACAATTATTCTTGAAGAAACGCAGTTAAATATCATTTTTTGACATTTTATGTTATAAATATTAAAGATTATTTTAGTCTCTATATGATTTCACTATTTTTTTTCTTCATATTCAATGGGTATAGAGTTGAAGAATTATAAAGAAGTAAAATTTCATAAAGCAGCTAGCTATGCTATAACCATGGAAACAGTGACTATAGACCGCATGCAGACGCGTGACCCGAGAGACCTTGAAGTTCTTGGAATCAGTTGATTAGTGTCCGGTTGTCACTTTGACAACAACAACGTCACTTTGACAAGAAAAATATTTTGACTTTCAACATTCAGTCAGTAAAACACATGAAATTAAAAATAATAACTTTTATTGAATTTTGACTTTTTAAACTGTCATTATTAACTCTATAGCAACAACTATAAGTAACATTTTATTCACATGTGAGTTAAACATTTTAAATCACTCTCACAATTTTTTTTTAACTCACTCTGCAACAAATAATGCATTTGAAATAACATCAGGCACTAAAATAACACTCACCACAGTATTTATTAGATATTATCAACCATTTTCATTATTTTACACGACACAAATGACAGACAATAATGCTTTTTAAATTGATCACTTCAATATTATAATGGTTTTTTCTTATTATTTCGTTAAAATTGAATAAAATATTGTATAAACTACATGAGCTAAGAATGTTTATTCACTCGAACTTAGCTAAACTTTCTTCTCATGGATAAACATTATCTTAGCTCACTTGGTGTATAAATATCTATTTAACAGTTCAAAATTAAAACAATTTAGAACATTGTTCTTGTCAAAGTGACAGTGTTGTTGTCAAAGTGACAGTGTTGTTGTCAAAGTGACAAGGGCACACAAATCAGCTGATTTCAAGCACTTCAAGATCGCTCAAGTCACGTGTCTGCTCGCGCCCTCTATTAAGAATTCTGATTGATTGATATCACGATATCAGTGTCAAGTGCAATTTACATGATATGTTCATTAAACTATTTTATCTATAACTGTCAAATAATATACCCATAGATCAACCCATTTTTATCAATTAATGACCTTCGTTACTGTTGCTAATTGAATAATATTGCAGGTCGATGGAATAATATTATTCAGTCGTTATGTCAAAATAACATCTTACCTACCTTTCAGAGAGTACAAACAAAATTACTTTTTCCTACGACCACTACGAAAAGTACATAAATTCACACGCTATACTATTACCGAAAGTTGGTCATTGCACATCACTAGCAAAGCTGTGTGATATGAAATCTCGTTAGCCAATCAGATGTGTCCACAACTGTGTAATATGATTTTATCACACGCTGCGATAACTGAGCGAAGTAACCTAAATAATTGTATTTAAAAATTTGACAGTTGCAAATAATTTGCTGAATTTACACGGATTAAGAAGGTTGGACCCTGATTTATCAGATTTTAACATAATTTTTGGTGAATTCTGGTAACAATGATGTTAACATAATCTGTTTTAATATTTTTATGTAAATATTATATTGTTTTTTTTTTTGTGGTCGTCGGAAAAATATCGTGTACAACACGTGCTGAGAGGGTATTTCACACTCACGTAATTAAACCACTCGCATTCGGCTCCTGGCTCAAACTTCACGCTGGTGTGAAATATCTAACTTTCAGCACTAGTTATACAATATACTATTTTCCACATAAAAAGACAAAATTACACTAGTTTTGTTATTTTCATACATTTATTTCCCTCTTAAGTTTAAAATGTAGCTACATAGTCGGTTTTAAAATTTTCTGTGAAATGTCAAATCACTTCATAATTTTGTTACAACAAAAGATTGCTGTAACAACTATAACTAGATTTGTCTATATCTACTTATTTTTCACTACAAATATGTCACTAATATATTATTATTTGATAGTTGTGGATAAAGTATAGTATTCTATTCGCATGTAGTTCCTATTACTCATTCGAAAGATTTACTTCACTCGCCTTCCGGCTTGTAATGCAAATTTCATTCTCGTTAGTGATATCACACATTACATACTCACTGAATAATGTACTATTACTGGAAATATAATATAATTTTTTGCGAAATAAATTTTGTATGGAATTTGTACAAAATACATATAATTGGATCAAGAAATGTATTCATCATCTTCATGCACTCTCTATGACGTAATATGATGTGACGCTAAATGTCCTAGTTCCTTGTCCTCACTGTTTCGGACACGAAATCAGCGTGTGTAATTGGTCATCTAAGTTCGGCATGAGTGTTCATGAGCTCGACTCCTGCAGTGTTGTGTACTCAGTATAATCACTATGTGTATTGTGTTCGCTATCCACTCTCACTATACATACTATAGCGGTGGACTACATGCATCCTTACGATGATCAAAGTTCGTGTAATAATGGAGATGTTCTATGCAGTAAGAGAATTTTCAATTCGAGTGTGCAATAATTAGTATGGTAATAGAATATTAAATAATTGTGCAGTAAATTATGTTTTACTATTGTTCAACATTTCTGATGACCATAGAAACGGTCTTCAAAAATAATTTATATACAAGTCGAGCAAAAATTATTTAACAAAAGCTATTAAAATCTTTTAATTTTATTGCAAATACTCGTAGAAACGAATAGAGGATTCCACTCATATCTAATTTTTATATAAATTATATACATAATTAATTCTTCCCATATACCTGTGTCATTGTTGCAAATTTCTTTTCTATATGTTTTATACATATATTTTTTTTTAATGCTAAAATATATTACACACTTTCAAAACGCGCGGATTTTTCCGGGCTTGATAACGCTACCAAACCCGGCTCTCTTATTGGCCGACACTGTAAGTGGGCGTTCCCATCAACAAACCAGTGACTGCCAGTCTGTTTTTCTGAGTATTTCGTTAGGGTTAAGTATACGCTATTATTTTTACAAATATTTAAATACTAATAAACTATAACTTACAATATACTAAATTTAAGATAAGTAATAGAAAAGAAAATAAGAACAAAATGAATTTTTTAAATATAAAGCGATATAACCTTAGCCCCATAACATGGTTTAGATTTAGAACAAATGGTTTAGAACCTCTGGGTAACAGCAGCCGCTGAGAGAGAAAGAACGATATGATATATTGCTATTGCTCTCCACCACTTGGTTTGCTTCGCGTCATAAGGCGGGACATGGTAGATACCAAATACATATTTGCATATTTATACGCTGTACCTTCTTTTAATAAGGTAAGATATAAAAACTCTTTTTCTTATTTGGCTCCTAAACTTTATAATTCGTTACCATTTAAGCTTAAAGAATATTCTTACAATTATTTTAAAAATAAAGTGAAAAGTGTGCTCCATACCTTCAAATAATTATTTTTATTTTTGCTCTAAATTAAATTACATATATACCCTATTACTATTACTAATTACTATTACTAATACTTTATTTTTGTATTTTTAAATTTGTTTAACTTTACTGCTTATTCTTCTACAATTTCTGTTTGTTTATATATATCTTTCGTGAAATTAATGATTATTTTTGGAATATATTTGTGTGTGTAAATTAAATTCTCGATTTAATAAGTGTTTAAAAAAATTTATTTATTTAATTACAATACAACAGCATAACTGCTCAAAGACTTATAATGAACTGAACAAGTTTATCTAATTCTACGGCCTATTTAAACTGTTTCTTATCATACGTGTGGGTAGATGGAAACTTTCCAAGGGAAGCTTGGTTTAGGTCTCTCTTACACAAACAGGATATGATTATTGTGAAATATCTCCAGGGCCTTACATAATTCCTCCCTTCCAAAATTTTACAATAATTATGGAATGTTATTTTATTGTTTCTAATTCTATATCTATTTGATTCTTACTTTTCAATTTATTTTGCTTACATAGGTTTACAAACTTATTCTTATATTTATAACATATCATGAATATTATAACAATAGTAATTATACAATACAATATATAAGAATGATGGTTATAATTTATTTCTAATTCTTTTATTTGTGGAACATTTTTCATATTTATATTTACTGCCGTTATATCTTTCCATTCGGTGTGATTTGTTATTTTTAGAGTATTAAAGGAATTAAAATTTTCAAATTGTATTTCTTAATGTGATTGTTTGACAATTGATTTGAATTTGTTGTTCTTTAGGGCTTATAATTATTAAATCATTTGTATTCTCAATTTGTTCCCATGTGTTTTCTAATTTTATATTATGATATAAACAACCATCGTTCTTTTGGTCTTTTACAATATTCGTGATACATTTGTTTATACTAATATATCGACTATTACAATAATATATTTTATTTATTTGTGTACAGTTATAAGTGCTATATTTATTTCTATCATCTACATAATAAATATTTTGTTTCTCATTGAGCATAATGAGGGTATTATCTTTATACATAGGGATGGGAGTGATTTGAAATAAGGAATAAGTATTTTGTGTAAATGTAGGGATATTTATTATGAAGTGTATTTGTTCATTGTCATGTCTACGATATGTTTCAATAATTTCATTGTTTTAGTCTATTTATTCGAATATTTTTTTGTACCTAGTTGATCTTTTACTTTTACTTTGCCTAATAATGGGTCGTATTCTTCTACTTTTATTTTTCTGAATAATGGTTTTTTAAATTTCGTTATTAGTCTAGGGTTTTCTTTAGCGAATACTTTGTCATTTATCTGTAAGGGATTATTATTTTCTTTATAACGTTTTTGTTTTTCTGTTTCAATTTTTGTTTTAATGATGTCAAATACTTTGGTTTGTTCTTCTTTATATTGTTGAATTAGTTCTTCTTTTATGAGTGGAACTGTTTTAAAAGGTATTTCGTTATTTTTTCCAAATAATATTTCGTTAGGGGTTAATTTTGTAATGGAGTGCTTTGTATTATTATAAGCTAATATTACTAGTTCTAATTTTTCTAACAATGTTTTATTATTAAATTTATTGTTATTTTCTATTAAACGTAGATGTTCTATTAGGGTGGAATGCAATCTTTCAATTGCGTTACTTTTTGGGTTATTTACGCAAGTAATATGACTTTCTATATTATGTATTCTGAGTAGGTCTTGTATGAGACTGCCTTTAAATTCGGAACCGGAATCCATTATAATTTTGTTTGGTATAGTAAATGTTTGGAAGTATTTTATTAACTGATTTAGGACACATCTTGAGGATTTATTTTCAAGGTAGTATATTTGTCCTTGTTTAGAAAACTGGTCGTAGATCGTTAGGAAGTACTTTTTGTCTAGACATAGTAAATCCATATTTATTATATCAAAAGGTTTAGAGGGTGTTGGGGTGAGATTATCAATTGCTGGTATTGGTTTCCTGTTGTACTTATTCAATTTGCAGTGATCGCAATTATTAACATATTCGGTAATGCTTTTTATCATATTCGGCCAAAAATATTTATCTTTTAATGCTTTTAATGTTGCTACTATCCCACAATGATTGGTCAACCCGTTGTGGAAATTGTGAATTGTTTCTATTTGTTCATCCGCGTCTTCTATATCTGTTACTATTTTATTACAAGCGATTATTTTTATGGTATCATATTCAAAATTATTTTTTATGATTTTAGAAAGTATTAGGTCCAAATCTTTTTCTATTATTGCGTAATAACGTAATTTTGGAATAATGTACTCTTTTAAGAATTTTGTGATCTCTTCTTCCAACATAAATTTATTGAATTTACAATGTATTCTTATTTTATTATGATCAAATAATCGTTTTGTTTCAATTTCGGTGTTGCCGTCGTGTGTTTCTAGTATTAGTTGATTATTTGCTATGTTAAGTCTATCATTTATAAATCTTAATCCATTTACAAGGTTTTCTGGGTCTGAGTGTATCGTATTATTGTCGCTATCATTATTGTTTATTAGGTCGTTATTATTTGTTTCAGGGGGCGTATATAAATTAATTTGTACATTTGTGTCTTCAAATATTTTTAAAATTTTATTAGAGACGTCTTCCCATTTTAATTTGTTTAATCCACATCCTAATTTTGGAATATTAATTTCGTGTAATTCATTTAATATCATATAGTCCCGTAATTCTTTAAGAGGTTTATCTAGGTTTTTAATGGTAGGTATATCATTAAATTTTTCTTTTATAATTAAATGAAATATTGTTTTGTTATTAATATGTTGTATGATAATGTTCTTATTATTGTCTCTTTGGTTATTACAATATTCTTTACTTTGGAATGAATCATTTATATCTTTGGCTAATCCTTGTGTCATGTTAAAGTCTTTTGATATACAGTGTGCAAATATTTTTGTATTCGTTACGTCTCCTGAATGTTTTGTGATATGTGTTTCGTTTCTTTGTCGTGATAGGTTGTCGGCGATGATATTCAGTTTTCCTTGTAAATATTCTATTTCGAAATTATATTCATTTAATTCTATTTTCCAACGCATAAGTTTTTGATTCGGGTTTTTCATATTGAATAGCCATACAAGTGGTCTGTGGTCGGTTTTGATTATGAATTTTCTACCGTATATGTAAGTTCGAAAGTTTTTTATGGATTGTATTATTGCGAGTAATTCTTTTTCTATGGTACTATAATTTTGTTCAGCGTTACTTAATGTTTTTGAAAAATATGCTATTGGCATTTCTTTGTTATTTTCATTTTTTTGAAGTAGTACAGAGCCTATACAAAAATCTGAAGCATCAGTTGTAAGAATAAACATTTTATTGAAGTCGGGGTATTGTAATATTTGTGAACTGGTTAGGGTTTCTTTACATTTATTAAAACAATTTCTATATTGTTCATTGTATATATCAATAGTTTGGCCATTTCGTAAACAACGTGTGAAGGGTTTTGTGAGTTTTGCAAAATCAGGAATGAATTTACGATACCATCCGATAGTGCCAAGGAATTGTTTAATTTCCTTTTTTGTTTTTGGAATGTTTAGATTTTTTATATTCTCGACTTTTGATGGGTCTGTTTTTATACCGTCTTGTGTAATAATATAACCGAGATATTTAGTCTGATTTTTCAAAAATTCGGATTTATCAATTTGTACTTTAAGATTTGCTTTTCTAAGTTTTTCGAATACTAAAATTATGTTTTTTAAATGCTCGTCTAATGTTTTTCCAAAAATAATTATATCATCGAGATATACTAAGCAAATTTTGTTTACTAAGTCACCTAATGCAATATTCATCATTCTTTGAAATGTGGCTGGTGCGTTTTTGAGTCCAAAAGGCATACGAATAAATTCATAATGACCAGATGTTGTCGAAAATGCAGTTTTTTCAATGTCGTCTTTATTCATTAATATTTGGTGGAAGCCAGAGTGTAAATCGAGGGTAGTAAAATATTTTGAGGGTCCTATATGGTCTAAAAGGGTATCTATATTAGGGATTGGAAATCTATCGTCTTTTGTTTTAGTACTTAATTTTCGGTAATCAATAACTAGTCTAGTTTTGCGTTTGCCGGATGCATCTAATTTTTTTGGTACAATCCAAATAGGTGAATTCCAAGGAGAATGTGAAGGTTGAATTACATTTTCTTTTAATAAAGTTTGAATGTGTTCCTCGATGTCTTTTTCGTATATTTGTGGGAGTCTATAATTTTTTGTGTGTATAGGAGTTTCTTCGTTAACTATTATTTTGTGTGTACAGATATTAGTGCTAGATAATTTTTCGTCTTTCTTTGGGAATAAGTCTTCGTATTCAGTGATGACTGTATTCAATTTTTGTTTTTCAAAATTATTTAGGTGTTCGTTTCGAACTTGAATGTTATTATTTTGTTTTATTGTGTCTGAATATACTTGTAGTGATTTTTCTTTTCCCTGTATTTTAACAATATTTTTTGTGAAATCGATTTGTATATTTAAATCTTTGAATGCTTCTATGCCCAAAAGTAAATTGTATTCTTTGTGAAAATTATAAACATAACATTTGACTGGAATTTTGTTTAATTTTAATATAACATATTCATTTATTGTAGTTTTTCCATTTACAGTTTTAAAAGTGCATTTTTCTTTATGAGTTTTCATATTTTTGATCTTGACTAATTCCGGAGTAATTAAATTTATACTAGAGCCTGTATCAAAAAGAATAGTGTAATCTTGTATTTGTAAAGATGGGAGATTATACGTGATGCTTGACATTACGTGTTTTGTTCGTACTCTTCGTTTTCTAATTCTAAAAAAGAATCTTCGTCTGTTTCGGGTTCGCGTTCAGTGTCAATTAATTGTTCTGTTGTAATTGGATCATCTGTCTCGTCAATATTATAATTTTGTTTTATAGTCTGTGTCGACATAGGGTCTGTTAAACGAGTCTGTTGTGTCATGGGTTTTGGTTGAAAAGAGCGTTTTGTTTCATAAAAATTTTTCAAATTTTGCCTCGGTGCGAAAGGTGTAGGCTGTTTGTTACTATTGTTTAATTGTATGGGTTTTGAAGGGAATTGTTGACCTGGAAATTTCTTAGGAGGTATGCTGAATGAGAAATTTGATTTTTCTTTTAACATCGGTGATTGATGTGAAAAATTAAATTCGTTTCGCAAGAGAGTTTCGCATTGTTCTAAAGATTGTGGATTCTTTACAATAAAGGATCCGCGTATCGTAATTGGTAATAGTGAAATGAAATGTGAAATAACAAGTTTCTGATTTTCCATGATTATGGCATTTTTTTGAATTTGACTGTATTCAGTTAAGAGGATTTTTGATTTATATTGCGAAAATCTCTGTGAAATTGATTCTAGAGTCTTTTCTGAATTAATTTTATTTCTAGTTTGTAATATTTCTAATAAAATAGTTTCTGCTGTACTTTTATCACAAAAATTTGATGTTAAGTACGTTTTTAATTCTTCCCAGTCTGCGAATTTATTTTCAGCTAATAATTCAGCAGCTTTGTGGGTGAGTTTATTTTTTATTAATCCAAATAAATATGTTTTTTGAATAGAATTCATTTGGATACTAGTTAGTGTAGTATATACATCATCTACAGCAGATATAAAATTATTTAAAATTTTGATATTTCCATCATAATGAGGAATGATCTCTGAGAGATTTTTGAGTTCTGTTAATGTAGTCATTTTTAAATTTAAATTGTCTAAGCGACTGGGTCTCAATAAAACTTTTATTGGACTGTTAGTATTTTCTAATTCTAATGAATTGTTAATACTCATAAATATTTTGTGTGTGTATTGAGACTGTGCCGGTCTCTCGATACTTTTATTACTAGTCTTTGCTAGAAGTATCCCTTTGTGTAATAATTAATAATAATTATAATTAACTTACAAAGGTAATAACAATATAATAATTGTTAAGTGTTTTACGGACATCCCCGGGTTCGTGTGTTCGTCTGATGGCTCGGAAAACGTGAACGGCTTACAGGACAGCAAGATCTCTCTGGTTGGCGGGAGACGTGAACTGCAGGTCGGACAGCAAGTTTTTCTTTCTTCTGTTGTATATTTTTTTCGAAGATACTTGGGTTTCTCTCGTGAAGTCTGCGTTTCTGAAGTTTCCACGGACTATTGAAGACGAGTGTGGTAGAAAGCGGAGTTCTTCGTAGATTCGATGTATTTCGGATTTTTCAGAATAAAGAATTAATATTCACCATACGATGTCGATTTGATTGATCGTATTTTTCTGATAATCCTACCGACTGCGCCAATTAAATTCTCGATTTAATAAGTGTTTAAAAAAATTTATTTATTTAATTACAATACAACAGCATAACTGCTCAAAGACTTATAATGAACTGAACAAGTTTATCTAATTCTACGGCCTATTTAAACTGTTTCTTATCATACGTGTGGGTAGATGGAAACTTTTCAAGGGAAGCTTGGTTTAGGTCTCTCTTACACAAACAGGATATGATTATTGTGAAATATCTACAGGGCCTTACATAATTTGTATATATTATATATCATGGCTTAAATTAATAACTTAATTTAGTTTAGTTTATTCTTTGTTATACTGTATTGTATGAATTTTTGAATCTTTGTTTTATAATTGTTTTTGAAATATTTTTGTAATTTTTGGGTTAGGTGGCAGAACAGCCTTGGCTGAACCTCGCCTTTTGTCAATAAAGTTATTTATTATTATTATTATATTATTCCAAAAGAAGCCGAATTTTAAAATATGCACGTATGCACGCATGTACGTATGCACGTATGCACGTATGTACGTATGTGTGTTTTTTTTTATTCGCCGTCTATTTTTAAATGTCTTCAAATTTCATTTTTTTACAAAACTGCCTAAAATTTACATAAAACATATAATACATTTTAAAAATATAATATAATATAATATGCTTCAAATTTACGTATTTAGTCTACTACTACTACTAATTTTGACGTAAAATGTATTTAAAGTTTGACGTTTGAGGTTATGCCTCAGGAATATATTTCCCTACTAATCTGATTGTTGATAGTTTGAAGATACCTAATTGTTTGTCTGAGTCAAAGAAACATGTTGATGTCACGTGGACTGCTTGTTCTTGAATATTCATTACAGTATAAAAGAAAATAACTTCATAGAAAAATATATATATATATTCAAACTAAAAATATTTTACATTATCTACGTAAAAAATTCTCAAATATTGTCAATGTAAACAATATTTTTTTACGCGTAAAAAATAACGTATAATACATGACGTATTTTACGTGCCCATCCCTGCTCGTGAGCTAAACTTTCTTCTCATAAATAAACATTATCTTAGATTACTTGGCGTATAAATATCTATTATTATATTCATTACATAAATATTAAAAATTATAGTACCTATATTAGTATTTACATTGTAGCACGACCTTATGGGTGCGAGCGTTCTGTGTTAGACGAAATAGGTTGACGTGCAGATATTTGTTTACAAATAACACTTACCGTAATAGACCTAGCTCAACAGCTGATGTTCTGGGGTCGAAGCACTACCTAAGGCTGCATCCCCATGCATCCGTATTCACGTATCCCCATGAAAGCAAGTAGTTACGTTGTCCGTATCCGTATCCGGTATCCACATTAAATTTGAAACTCAGCTGATGTGTAGTGGAGTGTTTTATATTATGGATTCGGAAACATTATTATTAAATGTACTCAGTTTGGCTTGTTTTCATCGACACAAATGTCGAACGTTTCTTTGATTCCTACAATTTTCTCCTTGAAACAGTCATGTTCCATTAAATTATCACATTGCGAATTTATAACCCATCCACAATATCCACATTTAAATAAATTGTTCTCCATTGTACATAAAAACTAAACAAAAAAGTGAACCACAACAAAATTCAAGCTTATCAATGGTTGTCAACAAAATATCCAAACAAACTTGCTGTTGCTGCGTTTATACGCATGCGTCAAGCAATCCGTATCCGTGAAAAGTTAAAATTAACCAACTTTCGTCCGTTGCGTTCTTACAACGGACCGATGTATGAATTTGCTATTGTGACTGGTTACAAATGATCACGTATACGTGAATAAGGATGCAGCCTAACACAAAACTAAAATGCTCAAATTTGCGAAGTAAGTTAGAATAAAAATGATTAAAACAAAGTTACAATTTACTACAATTCTTAATAACAAAATACGTGTCGAAGACACAAGACAAAATCCTTTTCGACTCGATGAAATTACTTGTGACGTAAACAAGGAATCAAAAAAATTTTAATACAACTATAAAACAAAATTCCTCCTACCTGACTATCACACTTATAAATTTGGCACGGCTAGCTGTGAAAAAAAATGTCGGCGGCTGGGTGAAGGTTCGAAACTTTTTTCGAGAACAGGTAGCTTAATCAAATGTACAAGTTACGCAATTGGTCAATTTTTAATTTAAAAAAAATACTAAAGTTCAAATTTAAATTTCTCGAATAAATTTTCGTGGGCGCCAGACCTTATAAGGGTGAAATAAAGGGAGTAAGGTCCACTCCAAAGAAATAAGCCGAAAAGTAAAATATAACTCTTTAATAAAAAGTTTTTTTAAAAAATCACAACTTACAATTTTTAATTTGCAAGACGTTGGGGTCGCTACTCGCTACTGTTGCCCTCAGAGGAGTGTCTTGCCCTCCCAGGACCCCACCTCGGAAGCGCTGAGCCCTCAGCTCTCCTGCAGGTCCACTGGCGACGAGAACTACTCGGCGCAGTCAGCCACGATGCGCAACTTGGCGAGATGAACTCTAAGCGTCGGTGTTTCGCTGGTACAGGGTGCTCGGCGGATGTAAACCGCTCGTGCCGAAGGTGGCGGAATACAACCCTGGGCGAGAGAGAACTTAGAGAACTCTTAGTCCGGCACCACCTCTCCTAGCTTCGTAAAACGCTCCTCCGTGGCGAGTAGTCGTAATGGTGTTCCAAATAAAAATGTTGGGGCGGTGGAAGAGCTCAGCGACCTTCGAGATCCGATCCCAAAAGGACAAGGCAACTCGTTCTCTTTCTAACGTCCCTAAAAATAACTAAACCAGCAAAAAGTTTTATTTCGTGAGAGATGTACAAGAGGCCTGAAGGGCTGGATACTATACATGTAAAATGTCCCTAGTTGACCCTAAAACGTTAGCAAAATTTTATACAAAAAGAAATAAAACTTCCAGTTCCAAAATTTATAAAAATTAACAAGTGCTGAATAAAGTTCGAGGTACAAAAATCTTTACATCAATTAAAAAATTAGATACGGCCGTAGATTAAAAGAACAGAAAAGAAAATAGCACAACAGAAGAGATTGAGATTGTAAATTGACTGACTTGACAATGTGATCACGAGCGGTAGCGCACAATTAAACGTTACACAACAATATTGCGCCGCAACCAAGACAAAATAACCACGAGAATAAAAAAAAAAACAAAAAAAAAAAACGCGAAAATGGATCACTATTCCCCGACTATAAAAATAATACAAAACCGAGCCGCTAATTGACGAGTCAACAGGTCCTGTCAAGTCAAGTCACGCCACTCAACATTCACTCATCCAAGGGAAAGGGAGAAAAGGAACAGTGGTTAAAATTATTTATCGCAAGGAAGAATTTAAAACTCAAATGTAAAGTTATCATACCAAAAATTTAAACAATGAGCTCAAAATTAATTTACTACAAAAATTAAACAGCACTACGACTAAAAATGGTATACTTCAAAAATTGAATGCGTAGTAACTTTACGCGACTAAGCCGGCGAGTTAAGGGTTGAACTCGCATAAATTTTTAAGCAGAACTACTATAAATTAAAAAAACAATTAGGAAAGAGTGAAAAACAACTTTGTAGATTCAAAATTGCATCGGGGAACTGGAACTATTAGGTTACTTAGCTCGGGCAAATGTAAACAGAATTACTTAAAAATGGCATGTCAAAAATTTAGTCAATTCTCTCGGGAATAACAAATTAAACTCCAAAAAATTAAGAATTTAAATCACAAGAAAGGAGGGATCCACAATAAAATCCAATTTAAAAAAAATATGAATTTTGAAACTAAACAGAAACTTGGAATTAATCCACTCCTGTTCGTCAAATAAAAATTATAAAAAATGCTCTCAAAAACTTTCTAGCGATCGTCCAACATTAAGTGATCTTTCACACAAAAAATAATAAAACTCTATTGTAATGGTAAGAAATTTCATTCCATGCGGTCACTCGACCAAGAAAAAATTTCGCCCACATGGCGACACAAAAATTTAGCAACACGCCAAAAATTACAAAAATACTAAAATAAAATGGAACATCTTACCAAGTTACTCCAGAGACGAGAGATGCGGGAACTTCCCATATTATACTCAAAAAAATTCACATGACTTGAATTTCGAATCAGAAAGGTCACTTAGAGTCGATACTCATCACAGGGAGAACCGAGAGAGAAACTATGCCCGAGAAAAGCGTGTGCCCGAGAGAGCCACGGCCCGAGAGCCGTCGCTTAAATAAACAAATCAGTCTCACCAATTCGGAATCAAAAGTCACTAAATATCGACATTACAATAATTAAATTTTTAATAAAAATTAGAGATAAATAAATTCAGAAATCGGAACTGTAAAATGATAATACAAGTGTAAATAAATTTAAAATAAATTTAATAAATGAAAAAAATTTCGCGGGAACTATGACAGCTAACGGTAAACATTTCACCTTGCGCAGTCAGAAAGGTTACATTCCACCGACAGTGTGTCACAACTAACTACGGGACTACAAAAATTTCAAGAAACGGTAACAGTGCAAAAGTAACTGTTACATACTTACTATCTTTTTAGCGGGGGTAGGAAAAATACAGCATCCATAGTACCCTGTGTTTAGCTCACGTACGCTCAATTATGTTGAAGAATTAATTATCCACAAATAAATGTCTAGATTATAAACACAGAAAACTCTGGGATACCAATTACCAATGACATAGTATGACAATAGCGAACTCGGACGCGGCTATCATAATATGATAAGTATTTCTAAACTGAATTTTGACATTTATAACTTCAACAGATAAATAGAGTTAAAATATTGTTACTGAAACTATAATTTAGAAAAGTTTATTTGTCGTCTGCGTTCCACTTGTCACACTAACCCTCCATTTAGATATAAATAAATCGCGAAATTGATATATTTATTTCTAAATCTTGCTAACTGCTAAAATAGTTATTTTTAACAAAATATGCTAGAATACAACGAAACATGGATGAGACATATGAAAAAGTCAAACTAACAGAAAATTACACAATAAACTTTATGTTAAAGTCTCTATAGGTACCTAGACAGATGTCACTAACGTGGGGTAAGGGATTTGTTGATATTTTACCCAAATGTCACTGGCACTAAGTTAAAAGTTTCATATGGAAAATTACTGGCATTTTTACACCACATACACTGACTCGAGAGGCAGCTGCTGCTGCTTCTGATGGAAGTGGTGCAGGTAGCGGTTGGCAAGCGAGTGCCATAAGCTAGCCCACAAAAACATCTTAGGTCGCTGATGTAACCTGGTGGCCTTCTTCAGGGCGAGGTAGTTAAGGATCACATCGCCAATGTATCCACAGACTCACAATAGAGTACACAACAGTGCTATAACAGAAAAGTAGCTGGTAGTTTATCACTTCAATCTACCTTGTAACCGTGGTCCTTTATAATATGTGTTATGGGAGTCATGAACTTGGACTCGTTCTTGTAGTAAATTGGAAGCTCTTGATAGCAGTATTCCGACCTTCTGTACGCAAGGACTTTGGCACTGCAGCGGGCGATGTAGAGCACCTCTCCGACGACTCTCCCAATGTGGCCGGGAGCATCACGTACGAGGCCGCTGACGACATTTGGTGACTGGAGGGCGAGATGATTTTGCAATATTTTAGATTAGCTCTCCCATATGTCGTTTTACGGCAATCTCCAAGAAGAGCAGTATACTCAATACTTGAATCATAATGTCTGTATTTTGTACTAATCTTCGAGACTTCCGATAGTAAAACCTAAGCGACGAGTCGAAAATCACTAACAAGCGGTTTTGTTCCGTCCTCCATGCCTGCTGTTGACAGATAGTTTGTGGCTTCACCAGCTTAAGAGCAAAAACGGTGTCGTACGCCTCCACCACAACGTACAACTGTGGATTCGTGGAGTCGCCATTTTTCATGGTGAGTATTGACGCCATCCCTTCATACAGTACATCGATGCCCGTCGCTGAACATTCTTCATATATCTTAGACTCCTAAATCACTTCTCCAGCTACAACGTCGAAGCAGTACCCTGCACTATAAATACATACAGTGCCCGTGCGCAGGTTGAGTCGCTTGCTCTCCATATCAGCTACGGCGCTGTAATCGTGCATGCGGATCGTCACGGCCGCGCTCATGACAGCGTCTTCGTAGGTGATTTCGTTTGTGGTATATTTAACGCCATAACATCTGCCAGCTGCTTCCAGGATATCGGCAATGGTGACTGACACTTATGTTGTGCCGTTCATCTGGATGTTGGAGATGATGCCTGCACCCAGACCGGACAAATTCAATTGGTGGAACCTGTGTGCATCACGACAAGCAGAAGGTTTGACATAAAAAACTTACTTACCTACCCCGCCCGCCATGATACTAACGTGCGAGTGCATCCCGCAGTGGGTTATCAGTTGCTGTACTGTGATCATGCAGGTGTACACATGCACTTCTGCATAACGCCTTTCTTGCGCCAGCTGAATTTTTCTTTGTTGGGTTTTGGACGCGTTCCTTGGATCTAGACATGGTTTTACATTTAATAGAGACAGCCGTGTAATTTCGCTGTCTCTATCGTTGCAATCGTAGGCTATTATCTCTGCCCATGATACAAAATTGCTCATGATAAGCAACGCTACGCCTTTCTGTAACAAAAATCAAACTTTGCCTTTTCTAATCAACGGGAGGTCAGGTGCAGGGCCTCTACTCCTCGTAAGGTGGCGGTAATCACTTGAATTTACCGGCTGTGTTGGGGTAATTGAAGTGGTGGTCGGTTCGTTATGGGTTATGAATGGGAATTCTAATGCTGAATTTATACAGCGTAAGCCGTAACGTAACGTACCGTGCTCTAACGTAACGTAAAAAATAAAACAATGCAAACAAATGCGACAATTTATACAGGCGTTACGGCACGTTACGATACGTTGTGGTATTACGAAAATTATTACTTTCCTATGCTATTGTTTGTTTTTATGTGGCTAATATGTGTTAAAGTTTAGCTTAATATATTAAATGGAAATAAATATAAAAAATACTTCATTACGAATAGTCTTTTCTTGTGGACTGTGACTAACATGAGTGACATGTGTCATGTGTCAAAGTTTATATTAATATTTTAAATGGAAATATAAACGAAATATAGTGCATTACGAACAAACTAACCTGTTAAATACAAATTGAGCATGAGCATACTTTTTACGACAAATTATCGTAAAAGGTCTGTATAAAATAGCTTAAAAAATCACACGTTACGATACGTTACAATATACCAGGGCACTGAACGTTACGTTACGGCTTACGCTGTATAAATACAGCAAAAGGGTGTTGTCGTCGTGGGTACAATGACACAGTTGGCATGTGGCTGTGTGTCAGCTGAGACATCTTCAGACAAAACGTAAGGGTTCGGGGGCAAAACCTTTTTAAAAGTGGCTGCGATTGCGGCACACCTATTTTTTGTGCAGTTGTTGGCGGTAGTATGGGGAACAACATATCCTCATCTGATTCATCATCATCAGTTTCGAGTTCACGAGGTTTATTTTCATTACTACAACAAGGTCTTAAACGATTAACATGAATTTTTTGTTCTTTTCTGCCAAATATTTCTTTTATGGTTTCATTTACATCATTAATATTAATTATTCTAAAGGGAACTGTCCATTTCTTAGCTAATTTTGAAGATAAGCCGGGTTTTATAGCTGGATTAAATAAGTAAGTTCAATCTTGTAATTTGGAATAGCGGATTTTTTATTAAAATTTCTATGAACTCGTTCCGTAGTTTTTTCCATATGTTCTCTTGCTTTTTGATGCGCGATTTTCATTCTTTCCATGAACTCACTGGCATAATTTACGTCAGTATCATAGCGATCACATAAAGGCTTGAAAATCTCATCATATGGTAATTCTATATCTCTGGCAAATAACAAGAAGTAAGGACTTTCATTCGTGGATAAATGGGTCATTGAACAATATGCTGAAACTGCATATGGGAGCGATTCATCCCAGTCACGATGATGTTCTGTATTAATATATTGAGACAATAAATCTTTCAGTGTCCGATGGGTGCGCTCTAAACATGCCGTTTGTCTGCGGTCGGAAGGCCGTAGTTCTCAAATGTTCGCATTCTAGCGCTTTACACACTTCTTGCATAAGGCGGGAAACGAAGTTAAAACCCAAATCCGTCAACAACTGCCTAGGTACTCCATATCTTAATATAATGCCCGTTATAAAATGTAAAGAGTCTTATACCGTCAGTACGTAAACATTTCCATTGTCTATCTTAACTAGTGGTCCAACTACGTCCAGGGTAATACGGTCAAAAGGTCTTTTTACGGGGTCAAATTTCTTTAACGGCGCCGGTTTCATGTGCGGAAATGTCTTTCTTTGAGCACAAGAGACACATGATTTAACGTAATTCTTAATATCTTTATACATGTTAGGCCAATATACCCGTTTCCTTAATCGATCATACGTTTTGTCGACCCCTATATGACGGGACATAAGGGTATCATGATAAAGGCGTATGAAATCCGTGCTCAGCTTACGTGGTAAAACAAGTCTACCGCCTCTATTATCATCATTGCTCAGATACAGTATATTATCCTCATCTATCAAGTATCAAGTATTGAATTAATTAAAGTATTAATTTCAACATCTTTTCTTTGTTCTTTAAATATATTATGTTTGTCCCAAATGATAGGTTCATAATTAATTTTGCCAAGTGTTCGAATAGGTTTTAGTCTGGAAAGTGCATCTGCATTTCCATGTTTTTTTTTTTCAGGTCTATAATTTATTACAAAATCATACTTAGCTAGTGTAATAAACCATCTTGTTCGTCTGTTAGTTGGATCGTTATTTGTCAATTGCCATTTAAGTGGCTGATGGTCTACGTATGCGACAAATGGTTTCCCATAAAGATAACAGTGAAAGTGTTTCACAACCCACACCAAAGCAAGAGCTTCTCGGTCCGTTGTATTGTATCTTTGCTCAGCACTTGACAGCTGTCTACTAGCATAAGATATCGGCATTTCATAGTTATCATATTCTTGACTAAGGACTGCACTAATTGCTTAACTAGATGCGTCTGTACACAAAATAAATTTCTTAGAAAAATCCGGGTATTTTATTAACGGTTCTTCACATAAGGAATGTCTCAATGTATCAAATGCTTTTTGTGCCTCTTGCCTCTAAACAAAAGGCACCTCTTTCTTAGTTAAAACAGTTAACGGAGTAGATAATTTGGAATAAATCGTCAATAAAAACCAATTAATCCTAGAAAAGATCGAATTTCAGTTACATTTGTCGGAGGTTTCAAATTTTTAATAATTGAAATTTTCTCAGGATCCGGATTAACACCTTCACCTGATACGATATGGCCCAAATATTTGGTTTCTTTGGCCATGAATTAGCATTTAGTAGGGTTGAAAGTTAAATTTGCGTCGCGAAGTCTATCAAAAATTTTAGTTTGAAATATGTTCATTGTAATTGTCTGCACTAGAACAAATAATATCATCTAAATAAACAAAACAATCGGTCTCCGTTAATCCTGTTAAAACTGTGTACATTAACCTTTGCCAAGTACTCGGAATGTTTGCTAAACCAAACGGCATCCGGTTACATTCATAATGACTCCAATGTACAGAACATGCTGTTTTCTCGCGGTCGCGGGGTTCGACTTTCACTTGCCAATACCCTTTTGTCAAGTCTAGCGTCGCAAATCTCTTCGCATTACCAAATTGAGCTAAAGTTTCCTGTAAGTTAGGTAATGGAAAGAAATCACGTTTTGTCATACTGTTAAGTCCGCGATAGTCAATGCGAAATCGTATTTTACTTTCCCCTTCAGCTTTCTTCTCCACTAAAACTACAGGAGCAGACTACGGTGACCCTGATGGTGAGATGATCTCATCTTTCATCATCTCATCAATATGCTCCTTAATTACTTCCCGCTTCGGGAACAGTACTCTGTACGGAGTACGCGCTATTGGAGCGGCATCGCCCGTGTCTATGTAGTGTTTTACTAAGGGTGTTACACTAAGTTTTTTATCTTTACTCGCAAATATGTCGCTATACGACTTCAAAAATGTTTTAAATTTGTCTTGTTCTGAGCCTTCTAAATGAATTAAATCAACACAATCAACGATAGAATGATCTGACACTGAAACTTGAGCAATCAATTTTGCTCCTAAATCTGAATTTGATAATTCACCAGCCAAAAGTGCCGTAGCTAAAGGCATACGCTCACTCAACTTGATTTCCTGTGAACTTACATTTACAAAATTCAACTGAACATTTGCCATTTCATTCTCTCGTTCAAATACTGTTCTGGCTACTAATAAACCACGAACACCAATATCGTTCGGCTCGAGAACTAAGACACCACACGGTAAAGATTCTGATAATTTTCCAGAACATAACACTGCATGACGTGGAGGTATTTTTATATCTTCACATAGTCTTACATAAGATCTACGTTTACTACTACATATTGTTGTTTCATTGTGGCATGTCTTAATTTTATTTTTCACATTTACATCGTGTACCTTTTCTCATGCCTTGTCCTTTATCTCTTTGAGTTCGAGATCGTCTACATAAGGATCAACTGCATCTCCATTATTAACATTATTAACAATTGCAACTAAATTTTCATTATTCTTATTTACAATCAACGGAATTTTGCAATTTTGAATAACTAAATTTTTATTTTTAAAATCCATTAACGCCTCCTATTTCTCCAGATATTATTTTTAATAAGTGAAACAGTTGAACCAGAATCTAAAATAAATTTATAAGGTCAATTATTTATTTCAAGACTTATAAATTTTGCTGTATCATTCTCGATCTCGACGACCCACAGAATTACATGAATTTTACCTATACTACCTCCCTTTGGGTCGTTTCTGAGACAGTGTTCTCGTTTAAAGAACATGCGCTTGTCTTTGCACGGTGTCATGAAACATCTACCTTTCATTTCTGGGTACTCACTGATTATTTTCAAGTATCTTTTTTGTTGAGTATACGTCTTTCGTGATCATGTCTGTCTGTCTTTCTCCGCTGTTGTTTCTACGATACGTACGGGATTTCGTAATGAGTGCGCTAAAATCTGTTTTACCATACGTGCAAGCGTTTGCTCGCACGACTCAGCATATGGCAAGGCTTCGTCTAATGTGTAAAATTGTTTGTAACAACAAATTTCATTTGCAAGATGGGTGCTAATTCCATTCAAAAACTGATTAATTATCAAATAATCTCTCCGAAATTGCATGCGCATTGCTTGTTTACCCGTTATCAAAGCAGTGGGATAAACCTTTTCGGCTTCAGTTTCTAATCGCATTGCCAACTCGCGTAGAGATTCATCTTTCTGTTTAATTAATTTTTTGAAATTAGACTCGTCTCCAGTTGTTGCCCGTCGTTTACCAAACATCAAATTTAACCAGTTTGTCATATTTTCAAAATTGTCAAGTCGTTTATGAGCCGGAAATGCAGAATATAAGTCTCTAGCTTTTCCAATGAGCCTCATAGTTATTGCTACAGTTTTCTGTATGTCGTTCCACTTAGAAACTCCAGCTATAACTTTAACGGTTTGTAAAAATGGCTGTAAATCAGATCCTTCGGAGTATGTCGGTATTGATTTAATTGTTATCAATGAGCTAGGCTCAGTAAATACAGGAATTTCGTTCTGGAAAGCAGTTACTACTTCCGGGATAACAGGGCTTGCAGGGGCCTGAACTTGGGTTCTTGGAAAAGATAGGGGTATAGTTGTATTAAGTAGAATATTAGGAAATTAATAAAGTGGGTTAGGAACAGCGGGGGATGGCGCAGGTGTTGGGAGACCCGGAAGAACATAGCTTGGTACATATGTAGGCATAGGCGTAGGAAAAGGGTATGCCGGGAGATGATACGAATTATAAGGAGATTCACGGTAACTATAACCCTCTGTACTGGTTACAGAGTTATGTGTTGCCCCATTTGTACTAAATACAGATGCAGTTACCACGGGACTGTGATGGTTACCGGTAAAATACAAGTCGTGTATGTAACAGTTGTAGTAGTAGGAGATTGTGGACGAGACATTTTTAATAAATTATAAATGACAGAAAACTATAAATAATCGATGTACTAACACACAAACCAACGGTTCTTTATAGGAGTATTAAAAGTAAACTTCGAATTTTACCTCCAAATATCCTTACCAAGATTGCGCCACTGTAGCATGACCTTATGGGTGCGAGCGTTCTATGTTAGAAGAAATAGGTTGACGTGCAGATATTTGTTCGCAAACAACACTTACCGTAGTAGTCCTGGCTCAACAGCTGATGTTCTGGGGTCGAAGCACTACGTAACACTTCACTAAGGCGATAAAAAGTCGGGTTTCAAAACAAATAAATATATGCCGTTTCAAGAAATTTAATACAAATTTAAAGAAATATAAATATATGAAAAACAAGACAAAACTAAAATGCTCAAATTCACAAAGTAAGTTAGAATAAAAATTATTAAAACGAAGTTTCAATTTACTACAATTCTTAATAACAAAATACGTCTGATCAGGTCGAAGGCACAAGACAAAATCCTTTTCGACTGGATGAAATTACTAAATATCTTTTTAGCGGGGGTAGGAAAAATGCAGTATCCATAGTATTCTGTGTTTAGCTCACGTACGCTCAATAATTTTGAAGAATTAATTATCCACAAATAAATGTCTATAATATGAACACAGAAAACTCTAGGATACCAATTACCAATGACATAGTATGACAAGAGCGAACTCGAACGCGGCTATCATAGTATGATAAATATTTCTAAACTGAATTTTGACATTTATAACTTGAACAGATAAATAGAGTTAAAATATTGTTACTGAAACTATAATTTAGAAAAGTTTATGTATTATAAGTCATGATCTAGTTGTAATGAAATAAATAAACAAGTTATGTCAACGTGTTCCCAAAATGTCAGTTGATTCTCTTAATTTATTAAATTATTAACATTACATGGTGACAGCGGTGTAAGTAATAATTACAACACGAAGAAATTGAATTATACGGTCGTTATAAACGAAATACCAGAGAAATTCATAGTTCAATACGTCGCAATGTCTACACAAACAGTTTGTCCAGTACCAGATCAAATGGATTTTACAAAGGCAGAAGAGTGGCCAAGATGGAAACGTAGATTTGAACGGTACAGAATCGCATCAGGGTTATCAAGTAAATCCGAAATTGAGCAAATCAACATGTTAATATATTGCATGGGTGATCGAGTCGATGATATTTTTGCTGCAATGCACTTATCAGAAGAGGACGCCAAAAAATATAATTCAGTGATAAAAGCATTCGACGGACATTTCATCATAAAACGAAATGTAATATACGAGCGTGCAATATTTAATTGTCGTATTCAAAAAGAAGACGAAACCGTTGAAGAATTTATCACCACTATTCAAACTTTGGCAGAACGTTGCGAATTCGATTGTGACAAATGTAATATTAAAAATGGACTAATTCGAGATAAGATTATTGTAGGTTTACGCGACAAAGCGTTATCAGAACGCATGCAACTAACAGGAGATTTAACACTCGAGAAAGCAATTACCATGGCGAAACAGTCTGAATTGATCAAGAAACAGCAGCCAAAACTTCAGGGAGATCAGTCAGTGCCTACTAAAATTGAAATTGACGGAATTAAGTCAACAGTACAACGAAAATTTGAGAAATCAAGAAATCAGAAGCAGAAGTGGTTCCAAAAAGAAAAGAAAACTTCAAGTGGTAACCGACCATGTCAGCGATGTGGAATAAGTCATCCACAGAACGAATGTCGAGCGATCAACGCGACCTGCAACAAATGTAAAAAGAAAGGTCATTACGCTAAAGTATGCCGCACAGGACAGGACAAATCAAACGTAAATGAAGTTGCCGAGAATACATCTGCATTTATAGGAACGATTAATAAATTATCAATAAGAGATTCAACGTTAAATACAGTATGGTCAGACTATATACGCATAGGATTAGTAAAGTTACTAGTAAAACTTGATACCGGTGCAGATTATACATGTATTTCCGACAAGATATACAAGAAATATTATAAAAATGTCAAATTACAAATACCAAAAACAACATTATATAACGCCAATGGTCAACAATTGAATGTTTGGGGATATTTCCAAGAGAAAGTGAGCCATCGCAACAAATCACAAATAACAAATATATACGTTGTAAAAGATTTAGATCGATCATTGTTAGACGGTAACACATGTGAGGCTTTAGGGTTTATAAAACGCCTACAAGCAGTCGACAGTGTAGCCAAAATTTCGTTTGATCCAGTAATGAAATTTCCAAACTTATTCAAAGGACTTGGTAAGGTTAAGATTCCGTATAAAATTACTTTGAAAGAAAATGCTATTCCACATGCATTAACGACACCAAGACGAGTTCCAATCCCAATGCTCGATGAAATAAAGCAGAATCTCGAATATATGGAGAAGATGGGAGTAATTGAAGCCATTGACAAACCAACGGAATGGTGCTCAGGTTTAGTATTAGTACCGAAGCCAAATGGAACACTAAGGATGTGCGTTGATTATACAAAATTAAATGTATACATAAAAAGAGAAATATACCCAATACCAAATACCGAAACAGTGCTAGGACAGATGGGGAAGGCCAAGTACTTTTCGAAGATAGACGCAAACCATGGTTTTTGGCAATGTATTCTCGATGAAGATTCACAACTATTAACAACATTTATAACACCGTTTGGACGTTTTAAATTCAAACGCCTACCTTTCGGAATCAACGCCGCATCAGAAGTTTTTCAAAAACGAATGAAACAAATACTTCAAGGTTTGGAAGGAGTTCAATGTAACATAGACGATGTGCTCATATATGGCAACACGATGGATGAACATGATAAAAGGTTAATGGCAGTTTTGCTACGATTAATGGAATATGGTATTACACTCAACGCAGAAAAATGCATTTTCGGTGTAACAAAAATTGCATTTTTGGGACATATTATTGATGAAGACGGAATTCATGTGGACGATGAAAAGATTGAGGCAATTCAGAAAATGGAAGCTCCTCAAAACATTTCAGAGGTTAGAAGCTTAATGGGAACAATTAACTACCTTTCAAAATTCGTACCACATCTTGCAACAAAGGCTCGTGCATTAAATGACTTATTAAGCCCAAAAAATGAATTCATATGGGGAGACCAGCAAGAAACAGCATTTCTTAATTTGAAGAAAGAATTAACGAAGAAACCAGTTTTGGCATGGTTTAACCCAAATTTTGAAACAATAATTTCAGCGGATGCATCATCGTACGGCATAGGAGCAGTCTTGAAGCAGAAACAAGAAGATGGAAGTTTTAGGCCAATTGCTTATGCTTCTAAAACCTTTACGCCAGCGCAACGAAATTGGGCACAGATCGAAAAAGAAGGATATGCATTAACGTGGGCTTGCGATCGGTTTAAAGACTTTATTATTGGCATAAGAGTTTTATTAGAGACAGATCACAGACCACTTGTATCAATACTGACTGTAAAACCACTAGACGAGCTGACACCGAAATTACAACGAATGCGACTACGACTTTTACGATATTCATACGACGTGAAATATATTCCGGGCAAAGAACTTGGAGCAGCCGATATCCTGTCACGCAGACCGTTAAAAAAATCAAATGAAGGCGATGATCTAGATGGAAATATAACGGCTTATGTGAATGTTATAATGAGTAACATACCAGCCAGCGATGAACGTCTGAAAGAGATTATTATAGCACAGCAGAAGGATTCAATATGTAAAACACTTCGAGAATACAGTTTACACGGATGGCCAATCCGATCACAAATTCCACAAATATTACAAGACTACTGGCAATACAGATCTGACATCGCAGTGGAAGAAGGAATTCTGATGAGAGATACAAGAATCATCATTCCAGCCGAATTAAGATTAAGTATACTGAAAAAGATACATGAAGGACACCAAGGTATTGTAAAATGTCGAGCGAGAATTCGCGATTCGGTTTGGTGGCCAGGTGTTTCTAGAGACATAGAAACATTAATTAAGGAATACAGGGAATGTATCCAGGAACAACAAAATAAACACGAACCACTGATACCATCTAAATTTCCAAAAAGACCATTTCAACACATAGCAATGGATTTGTTTACATTAGACAGAACGTGGTATTTGCTGGTCACCGATTTTTATTCACGATATCCTGAAATAGCACGTCTTGCGAATCTACAGGAAGTTGAAGTCATTAAGCACCTGAAATCAATATTTGCACGACATGGTACGCCGGAATCGATTTACAGTGATAATGGTACACACTTTGGACCAATGTTGAAATCAACATTCACAAAATTTTCAAAAGAATGGGGATTTGCACATAAAACGTCGAGTCCAAAATTTGCACAAAGTAATGGATTTATTAAATCTATAGTAAAAATTGTAAAACGAAGCTTGAAGAAGAGCAACGATCCTTACAAAGCACTTCAAAATTATAGAGCTACACCACTCTCTAATGGATTTTCGCCAGCTGAGTTATTAATGGGTCGTCGATTACGAACGTCGATACCAATCGCAGAACAAAAACTAGAACCAAAAATTCCAAGCAAGAAATTTCTTAACAATTTTGAAGAACAACAGAAGAATAAACAGAAAGAAAATTATGACCGCAGACATAGAGCGAAGGAACTTAATGAATTGAAGGAGGGAGATAAGGTGTGGATTATCGATTTACGAAGAATGGGAAAAATTCGAGCAACAGACAAAACTCCACGATCCTACATCGTTGATACAGAAAAAAGAACGATTCTAAGAAACCGATTCCATCTGATATTACTTCCAGCAGAAGAACAACATTCAGAGGTAGATCCCTTCACCGAAGAACCCATACCAGAAGAACCGATACAGTCAATAGCAGAGGAAACTCATATGGAAAATCGAAATGAATAGAGTAATATAGAAGAAGCAAGAAGTGATTCAGAAACAAATAATACTGAAAATTACAGAACGAGGTCAGGACGCATCTCCAAGAAACCAGAAAGATACAATCCTTAATTATATGAATGTATGTAAAATATTATTGTATTACTTAAGAGGGGAGATGTATTATAAGTCATGATCTAGTTGTAATGAAATAAATGAACAAGTTATGTCAACGTGTTCCCAAAATGTCAGTTGATTCTCTTAATTTATTAAATTATTAACATTACAGTTTATTTGTTGTCTGCGTTCCACTTGTCACAACATATGCATACATAATCTTGAACAAATTAGAAAAGTAGGACAAAATTTTTCATAGAATATTAATTATACGTTTGCAAAGGAAATGTTAAATTTGAAACTTATGTAATATAGTCTTTCAATACTGGTGACAGTTATTTCAATAGAGATTTCTCGGTTTCTCATATTTTTTTAACTGTCAAAATGTTCACTATAGTTTGCAGTTTCATAATGAAGCATTTTACTCTTCCCGAACGTTTAGAAATTATTAAAAAATACTATCAAAATTGGAGCTCAGTTGTGGGTACTCAACGTTTGTTCACCAGAGAATTGGGTCGCTGTCACCGTTATTCACCGCAGGCTATACCCCTACTGTGGAAACGTATGAGAGTAAGTTTACTTTACAAGACAATAAGCCACCAACAAGACACCAAAATGTGCGAAAATATTTGGGGTTTCCTCAGACAACAACTTTTAATTAAGGATTTGGGCCTACATCCTTATAAAGTCGTATTGTCTCAAGAACTGAAACCAAACCATCACAGATTGCATCAAGAGTGTGCTGATTGGGCCTTTGAGCACTTGGAAGATAATCATGATTTTGACCAAAAAATCATTTTCTTAGCCGAGGCGCATTTTTGGACGAATGATTTTATTAAATTTGCCGTTATTGGTGCGAGAACAACCGACAAGTGTTACATGAAATGCCGTTGCATCCCGAAAAACTTACCGTGTGGTGCGGTTTATGGCATGGCCTCGTCATCGGAACTTATTTCTTCCAAAAATTGGAGCGATCGTTTGCGTCAGTGTAAACAAAAAAGTGTGGTGTATATTTGAACGATATATTGTTCCAATATAATTTTATTGTTCAAGCTTCAAAATAAAGCAGACACTAAATTGATATGTCAAACCGTTTTTGTTTCATTTAAAATTAAAATTCTATCACTTTTAATGATAGACCCTTTATAAAATGAAAATGGCGAGGGGTATTGTGCTGGCCATAACAGATTTTTTTTAGATATTGGTTTTGCATATAAGGAGGCCGAGATGCAAACCTTACATGTATTGCCTCCACAATGTGATCTACCAGTGGTTATGCGGCGGACTACCACATAATATTCTCGTACTAACATGGCGAGTTGTATGTTATTGTAAAAGGATTTTTCAATAAGGGCGGGTCGATGATGAAATGGAATAGAACAAGCTGTGAGTGAGGTTTTAACGAAACTCTTTTTTTACCTCCCGCTACCCTAGGAAAGAGAGGTATAGAGATCGTGCTAAAAATAGCATATAGAGATTTTAGTGAATAAGCACGTTTTGATGTCCCCAGTATCCGATTTTAACATTTTACAATGATGTCTGTAGGTATGTGTGTGTGTGTGTGTGTGTGTGTGTGTGTGTGTGTGTGTGTGGGAAGAGCTCATTAGTTTTTAGTGTATAACGGATAACCGGAAGTATCACTTATACAAGCTTTTAACAATTTTTCTTGAAAAAAATACATTGAATATAATTTTTCAGCAACTTTTACTAATAAAACTTGAACATAATGGTACAATATTTAATTTTACTATAACAGTATTCAGTAAATAGCTTTAAATAACTTAAAATATGAATTTATAAAGTAATTTATTTCTATACATCCACTAGCCTATGCGTCAAACAAAAACAATACTTTAATAACAATTTTGACATATTTAAATAAATGTCACTGTCAGGAAGCAATTACATTAAAATTAATAATGAAACCGTCTCAAGAAGAATATAATAATAAAATATTTAATTCTAATGAAATTAAGGTTTGTAAAAATAATATATTTTCCATCATACATAAATATTAGATGTATAGGATGATCTGATTTAATTTTTCTATGATTGTAGCACTATAAATTAATATTAATTTACAACTACACATTTACGAAATGGATCATGTACGACGAAGAATTTACACAGATTGCGTTTTAGAGCACCTGAAAATTGATGCTGATTTTTATAATAATGTGTGTGTGATGATTTTTCCTTAAAATCTAATAAAATATGATCCAAAACTTCTCAAATTTGGTATTTAAAACTCATATATAATTTGAAACAACGTATTAGATTTTAACCATATATGATAAATCGGATGTAGTACTTAATTTGGAGCTTTAACAGGTTTTTGAGGAAAAACAATAAAACAATCCAAAATTTCATATTACAGAGTTTTCTATTTACTGGACAATAAACTAGATTTTATTTACAAACGATCAATCGGAAGTGATACTTTACTTAAAGCTCACTGCTATTTTAAACATGGAATTGGCGGGACGTCATGTGCTGGCCACATCAGAATTTTTTATTTGAAAGGCCCATGTATGCCATTATGTATGGAATATAACATCGTTCAAATATCCGCCATGGTTTCTAACGGTGGCACGGATCCGAGTGGTCCAATTTTCAATGCCTCTACTGCATAGATCCGGCTAAATTTGAGCAATGGCATTGGTTATGTTGACTTTAAGAGCATCGGTCGATTGCGGCTTATTGGCATAGACCTGCAACTTCAGGAAACTCCACAAGAAAAAGTCCAGCTAGGTTAAATCACACGATCTTGGTGGCCAATTCACGTCACCTCTGCAAGAGATAACCATACCCTCAAATCATTCATGAAGAATGTCCATCGTGGCATTTACTGTGTGGCACTTAGCGCCGTCCTGCTGGAACCACATGTCGTTTACGTCCATATCGCTCAATTTGGGCCAAAAGAAATCGATTGTCATTATTCTGTAACGCTCGCCGTTGACGGTGGTGGCCTCGCTAAAGTCGTTTTCAAAAAAGTACGGACCAATGACGCCGCCGGCCCAAAATCCGCACCAAACAGTAACTTTTTGTGGTTGCATTGCCATCTGGTGAACCTCGTGTGGGTTGACATCGTCCCATATATGGCAATTGGGCTTGTTAACATAGCCCTTCATCCAAAAATGCGCCTCATCGCTAAAGATGATTTTTCGGCCAAAATTGGAGTCCTCTTTCAAACGCTCCGAAGGCCAGACCGAACAAACGGCGTTGTCTATGATCATTAACTTCGAGCTTCTGGGTCAGTTAAATCTTGTACGGATGTAGGCTTAAGTCCCTAAGGAAAATTCGCCAAGTTGAAGTTGAAAGGCCAAGTTCTTGTACACGGCGAGGAATTGATTGCCTCGGGTTCTCCTGCACACTTTCGCAGACCGCGGCGATGTTCTCGGCTGATCTGGCGTTTCTTTGATATACGGGTATTGGCTGATTATTTACCAAACTGGTCGTCTCGAATTTGGCCACCAAACGTTGGAGAGTCGACTTTGAAAGGCCACCGCGGCTGCCGTAAAATGGGCGCAACGCGCGCAACCTTTGCACTTAACGAAATATGATAATAAAGTTTTACCATTTGGACGTGCAACTCAATCGTGTAATAATAATAATCCGGGCATATATTAGTTATATCAAGGCTACAGCTACAGCTATTGTAGTGAATATTATGGGTAGGTATACAAATTCATAATGTATGGTATTCTTCACTTTAGAATGTTGTTGCAACAAGTGTATGGTTCTCGACGACATACGTAAATGAAGTAGTTTCTTTTTGCTCCACAGGTTATAGGATCTGTTCATAAATGAACAGATTCTATGACCTGTGTAGCAAAAAGAGGCTATTTTATTTAAATATGTCGTCAAGAATCATACATTTTTAATTGCGCAACGATATTCTTACGTGAAGAATACTATACATAGATCGTCCTATACATACTTTGCCTTGTATCCAAGTATTTGGCGCGAGTCCTACGCGAGGTCCTACTTCGCGTGCTCACAATTTAATAATAAAAAATAAAACTCCGGAGTACAAATTCTAAATAAAAATACTACCAATAACTGAACCTATTCTGATTCGATTTGTAATATCAAAATTTTGATATATCTGCATGGGACTTCTTCAAAAAATATTTCATTTGATACCACATACGACATATTTTTGACAATTTTATTCATAAAACAAAAGCCGAACGTGTGTGAACGTAGCTTCTCCAAATTAAAAATTATCAAAAATAGATTGAGAACTAAAACAGGGTAATTAAATGACGTTATTAAGTATAAATGAAAACGTAGTAACTTTGTATGTATCACAAAGTGAAGGCTGGAATAATAAATAATGACGGTCTTATTGATAGCTTCACAGGAAATGCTCCGGAAATAAAGAAATACTTAATGGGTTCTACTGTTTAATTTTTTTTTTTTTTTTCATTTACTAGAGTATTATGATTTGAGATATTTTTGAACTAATTCGCGTGTTAATCATTTAAATAAATAATCTGAGTCTTTAACAGCCCGATTCACGAAAAAGTTTAAGCTAATCCTCATTTTTGGATTATCGAATTCTACTCTAATTTTGACAGTTTATATATTAAAATATAGTCCAATCTATTCCTAGTATCTACCTTTATTGATAATATCATGAAAATTAAATTTTAAATACCGGAATAGAATAGAATTCACTAATCCAAAAACAAGGATTAGCTTAAACTTTTTTTGTGAATCGTACTGTTAGTGTTTAAGAATATTCTTAGTATTTAATTGGTGTTTATATTTGTTTATTCATAGTGTTTATTATTTTTGTTCTTTTCCTCGTTTAATAAACTTTTATTTTAATTATTAACATTTTTCTGATTTTAACACTTCACCCAAATAAATAAACTTTACAATAGATTATGCATTGTCATAGTTTTAATCTTTTAATGAACATTTTAAAATGAAGTTATCTATTAATTTTTTACTATAATATTTTAAGCATGATTACATTTACCATACTCGTATATTCAAATAGTATAAAGAAAAAATTAAAAATAATTTGTTTCGGATTAGACTGATAAAATTTCCCAAGTGAAATTTCTTAAAATATTAGGCACGATTATGAATATAATTCAAGCGTGAATTAATACATCACGTTAGAGCTACATTGAGCGTTAGTGAACGTTCTAGTAAAAAAATGCTGTTAAATTACGAAGCTCGGAGATTTTCCCCCATTCTATGCTGTGGTTTCGCCGAGTTTCTTTCTCTGCAGAACCGCACAATATGTTAATGAAACTACACTTTCAAAAATACTTTTTTGCTCTAGTTCCTTCGTACACTTCGCCTTAAGATGCGCTGAGAAATTCCGTTATTTCCGGTCTAGTTATAGAGAAACCTCGAACTAAAATGTTATTTTAAAACAATACACTCATCTTCATAGAAATTTAGATAATTAAACGGTATTGTATTATAACGCCTTTACTTTTCACCTATCTCATATTCGTGGTATAAAAAAATCTGCTTTATAAAATGAAACTAATGATATGTATAAAATTTAACGGCTGAGAAAAAATTGCATTACTTGCATATTACCTCGCATGTTACAAATAAAATTTGTCAAGTGCTAGTATAATATTAAACGCGATTTTGCGCAGTTGTGTGAGCAACTGAGCAATTAATTATTGACAGTTGCAAACATAGATTGTATACGTATTCCCAAATAAATTCTCTGAAATAAACAAAAAACATAATTGAAGGAAAGACGCCATTTTGTATTAAAATCAAAGAAAAACTGACAAAGATAGTGATCGAATTTTTTTTTATCTATATAAGTAAATAGACTATTAAAAACAATAAAAGTGTATGTAAAACATTTTTCTCAATTTCTAATAGCAGTGAAAAATAAATATTGCCCAAGGTCACCATAACATTTAACTCAGTACAATTATTTGATTTTTTTGAAAAACAAAGTGCATCTAAGATGACCTCGCAAAAGTAAACAAAGAGTCTCATTTAATTGAAGTCGTAACTCTTATGGTTTTCGACATAGCAGGGATAAACACCGTAAAAACTCATTTTTCACTGCCTTACATCCCCGATACTATTGAAGATCGGACTCGTGTTGATTGAGCTTTTGTACTCATTTTTGTCGGTACTATATGTCTTTAAAGGTTTTACCCGAAGTTCGATAACAATCTGCATAAATTTGATTGTAATAGAATATATATATATATATATATATATATATAAAAGAAACAGTATTATTTAGTCGTGTCAAATTAAAATGCAACTAAAACATATAAAAATGTTTTATAAGAATGTTTTATATAAAAATAAAATGTCATAGTCAGGCAGCAAAAATTTGCTCACTTTTATAATGCTAAATAAGTTGTTATATTTGAGAAGTGATCGCTAACTTTTGTTCTGCTCACTCAATTTGCTCAATAAATTTCCAATTTAACGCTCAAATAAAAGAATACAGCATATATCATTCATTGTTTATAGTTCACAAGATTTTAGCGTCTGAATCAATCTTTCGGCCATCATCGGGCACCGGCCATGCTCAGCTAGTAACCATAGACGTGGCGATTCTTCGATAGATGGCTCTGCATGTGGGTACATTTCCCTCTTAAGTCAACTATCTTTCATACTGATGAGCTCTAACAAGAGCGAAACGCGTCTATGGTTCGGATTAATTTGAATATTTGTTTTTCGCGCCGAGAACATATTAAATACTTAACATTTCTTTCATGTCAATTTTGCTTATTCAATGTAAGAAAAACAGTATTCAAAAACAATACTTTTAAATAATATTTGTTATCTAACAATAAATAATACAAATACTTCAACCGTGTAACCAAAAACTGTGCAATCACAATCAGATGATACAACCTGTCAATGAGCATATATGTGTAAGCATAGCATTCGGAGAGTGACGAGGCCAGAGTCGAATAAAGTTTGTTAAATCGTGTGATGCTTTTTAATCTAAACCTGTCCCGAACACTACAGTAAATAAACGAAAATTTAATATTTTCTATTAATAATGACTTTTATTTTAGGTTATTGTTAGCTACTAACAGACAGAATTCAATACAACATAGACAATAATTATGGTTAGAACCACAAATGAAGTGAATAAATAAATTACTATTATAAACAAGTACTTGCTAAGTTATTTGTAAAAATTATAATTAATTGTACAATTATGACAAGTCATATTTATTGCAGATCCTGCAATATTTAGGGAACCAGTAGGAAAATTATTTGAAATTGAAGGTATATTAATTATGGTATTATTTATAGTATTTGTTTCCTCAACATTCATTCTTGTAGATGGGATTTCAATATTGTTTTCTGCTGTCACAACAGAAACATCAGGGAATGTATTACTTGAAGTCGGTGATGTCACTTGACCTTATACCATGCATGCTATATTTTTTTTAACGGACAACGAATCTTTCACATATACTTCAGCTACGGTGCTGCTTTAATTGGAGAATGCTACCACCCCTAGAAGCTAATATTGTGGCCGAGGTTCTTCGGAAACTATGGCCAGTGTACAATTCCGGATTCTGAAGTTTCAAATACATGGCAATTTTTTTTTGGCATTTGTCCTATGGTATTGTGACCGATATTTTGTTTAGTAGCTTTTCCACAACGTATAGACATAAATAATTTTGGCATGTCTGAATTTTGTCTAATTTTAAGATATTTTTCTAAAATTTCAATCCAGAATGTCTCCATTACTACGAATTTTTAGTGTTCCGGATGTTGATAATAATCATATCATCTTTTAAGGTTAAATCAGGAGTCAGCAAATTGCAAAGTTCATCACTTCTGCGTGCACCCGCAACACCAATTATAAGAACTGCCTACAATGATAATTTTATCAGTTTGTTAAACAATCGCATCTAATAAAATTAAAAATTTACCTTAATTACAATATATTCTTCTGGTGCCGCAGTAAGAAATTTTGTAATCTCTTCCTTACTGAAAACTGATGATTTTTTTGGGTGATAATTTACATTTTTCCGTTTTAAAAATGCAATTTTAAAATACTTTGAAATATCAATGTTTTCTTTTAAAGAAAGAGTTGATTTCAACATTGAGTATTGAGCCCATGCAGAGGAAGATTTTTTATTGCTTACATAATCTTGGAAATATGCAAGAACTACATTTTCAGAAATTTTAATAACTTCTTTAGTACTGCAACAATTCTTAAATGTTGCATACCCTTTTAAATAAAGATGTTTCGATTTTTCTGGCAATAGTTTTTCATTTAAATTTTTTGCAATCTCCCGTAATTCGGGGGGTGTACAACTTAAATATTCACTAATCATGATTATTTTTATAAAACTGTCACAATGAAATGATAAAATTTCAGTTTTTGTTTTAATAAACAATTTTACTAGGCCAACTATGCATCAATTGTGCCATCACATTTAAAAGTAAAATGACGTTATGGTGGGATTAATTTCATAAATAATTATTACATGCTAGTAGTGAAAAAAATAGTATATATACCACGGTTATGAAGAGCATTATTGCCCTCGCGAATTATAATCCCACGGTTCCCTCGGGATTATAATCTTTTCGCTCGGTCAATAATCATACTCTTCACAACCTTGGTGTATAATATACTATTATTAAATATTGTTTCACATAGAGTTCGCTATTGTACTATTATTATTATTATTATTATTATTATTATTTCGGAAGAAAAGTGGTCACGTGATATTCACTCATTTTCGATTACACTGTATTTATATTGCACGTAAAATTTTATGAAGAACGAAGAAACTGAATTTTTGGCCCAAAAAAGCTCAAAGAGGGCATTCACCGGGCCGAAAGTAACATTCGGTTTCCCCAGAAGCACCGTAAAGCGAGTGATCAGCGATTGGAAGGCATTTGAACATAAGTAAAAAAATCTTTGACAATCAATACTCCTTATGCCAGGACCTTCTACTGAGCAAGAGGAGTACCTAAATTCATATCTCAGTTAAAATACAAGGGTGGTTTGACGGAAGAGTGACTTTTCAATAAAAAAAGTTATTTAACTTTTACAAGTATTTTATTTTTCAAAATAATCCTTTTTTAATTGTACACGCTGAGCCCAGCGAGTTTCCAGATTTTTCAAAGCATCCAAAAAGTAATTTTTCGGCAACTCTTCAAAATATGCATTTGTCTCGGGTATCCCCTCTTCATTGGTGTGAAATCTCTTTCAACCGAGCCATCTTTTTAAATTTGGAAATAAGAAGAAATCACTGAGAGCCAGATCTGGTAAAAATGGCGGATGAGGCAGCACCTTGTAACGCAATTCGCCTAATTTTGTTGTACCAACAGGGGACGAATGAGAAGGCGCATTATCGTAATGGAACAACACTTTTTTCTTCAACAAATGATGTCGTTTTCTCTTTAGTTCGGCATCAAAACGTGTCAACAAATCAGCATAAAATTGGTCAGTTATCGTTTTTCCTTTCTGGAAACAATCAATAAAGATCACACCTTTCGAATCCCAAAATACTGTGACCATGACCCTACTGGGCGAAAAAACGGTTTTTGCCTTCTTAGGACCACGTTCCTCAAGAGAAGTCCATTGTTTCGACTGCATTTTACTTTCTGACGTAAAATGGTGTATCACGTTTTGTCTACTGTGACATATCGGTGGAAAAATTCCCTTAGATTACGTTTGAAGATAACCGAATATTCTTCTGAATTTTTAATGCGAGCGCGCATTTGATCTGAATTAAGTAGCCGCGGCACCCATCTCGCGAATAGCTTTTTCATATGTAAACGTTCATGCAAAATATTGCATACCCGTTCGGTAGAAATGTTGACTTCATTAGCAATCTCACATACTTTTAATCGACGATCGCTAAATACTAGGGCATGGATTTTATTAACCATTTCTCGAACAGTTACAGTAAATGACGGTCCCAGGCGTTCTGTATCATCTGTGCTCATATGGCAACTTTGAAAAGCTGAAAACCACTTACAAATCATTCCATGGGACGCAATACATTCAGGATAATATTTATGTAACTTTTCCTGGGTTTCTTTAATTATTTTTCCACATAAAAAAAAATGTTTAATTAACACTCGAAATTCGTTTTTCTCCATATTTACAGAACTACAAAAAACAGTTTTCTTTAGATTAGTATAAAACATAAAATATCTGTTAGATTTGTGTGAAATTTTAACAGTAGACATCAGAAACATAGTGGAAGCCAGCAATAAAATCATCGCAGTGAAAGTGTTGCCAACCTTTAAAAAGTCACTCTTCCGTCAAACCACAATCGTAAACTCAGTATACTCGTGAAAAAAAAAAATCGGCGTGGACCTTGGCCCCGTGTTATAAAAAAATTACTATTATCGGTTTCAAAAGTCCCCTGAGTTTAGAACACTATAACTTCTACAAAATTAAACAAAACAAATCGTTGAGTGCACGATGGTATTCCATTATTTGTATTTCACCTCTGCACGAAACTTTAATGACATATAATTTGATATACTGAGTATAAAACAAAAAGATTTTTTTTTTTTGAAATATGCAAAAGTAAGGGTAGTTCATTCCGAGCGAACATTTTTAGTGCCACTTGTTTAATAGTATATTTAATTATTTATAATTATGGTATTAGTGAAATAGAATTATAAACACTGCCTACAAATAATCATTTATTTGATTTCGTATACGGTATTGAAAGGATAAAGTGTTGTAGGAGAAATTTGAGAAAAATGTATAGCAACAGTGAATTAGTGGATATGTTGTTAGTGTATGGAGAAGCGGCACAAAATTCCGAATTAGCAGCGCGAATCCATGCACAACGTTATCCTTAAAGACATCGTCCATATCGCCAAATGTTTGTGAGGATTACACAACATCTTCGTGATGAGGCAATCTTACAGAGAAATGGTGGAGGCCAAAGATTACGCAACAATGCTGAAAATGAAGTTTCGAAAATTGTGGCCGCTGAATCTGCAATCAGTACGCAAAGAATATCTCGTGCTGCAGGAAGTCATTTTGAACAATTTTTGTAACAATGCAGTTTATTCTGACGCGAAATTAAAAAATTGATATCCTCATTTTTGTTTTTTCCTTGACCTACCTAAACAATCAAATCATTCACTAGTTCCTGAAAATTACATAATACCTTTAATTTGATTAGTTTGGTTTATTTTATTGCATTACTAACATAATTATAAATATTTAAATGTACGATCAAACCAGTGGCACTAAAAATGTTCGCAACGAATACACTGTCCTCATTAAATTAATTTAAAAAATTCTCTTTGTTCTATTATCAGTATATCAAATTATATATGCCATTAAAGTTTCGTGCAGAGGTATAGAAACACCCTATGTATATATGTATATATATATATATATATATATATATATATATATATATATATTTAAACATTGCAGTATAAAATGTAAAAAATCTGATGTGGCCAACACGATACCTCCCGCTATTTAATTTTTATTAATTTAAATACATACCCACGTATTTACTAATGCTGTACACTATATTATGTTCTTTTGCATATAACTATTGCTCTATTTACTACTTTCTTTTTAAAATGTCTCAATTATAAATTTGAAATGAAAAGATTTCTGACAGTGACATTAAACCTGTCAGTTACATACATTTGAAATATGAACTGTGTAACAAAGGAACTGTGATTATCAAAGGCTCAGGAATTTACAAAAAAGATAAATTTTTAAATTTACCTGTAAAATAGAGAGAAAAAGTATTAATGTATAGGTACATGTAATGGTATTTTTTGAAGAAACCCCATAATGAGCTTCAAGAAAAGTGCCATTTCCGGTTATCCGATTTGCACCAAAACCTAACGGTTTCTTTGAATATTAGAATAGGGACGACAAACAAGGTTTCAATGATAGCATTTGAGTTAGAGCGTTGACAAAATCCATACACACATACAGACATTATCGTAAAACTATGATAATTGGATTCTAAGGACCTTAAAACCTGGACATTTACTAAAATCTCGATATGCGTTTTTCATCACGATCCCTATACCTTCCTTGCCAAGGGTAGCGGGAGGTAAAAATGAGAATTAATTTTATTGAAATTTTGAGATACATTAGCTTCAAACTAATGTAATTCTCATATCGTCAAATGTAAGCTTTTCAAAATTCTATATGAGTTAATATGCTCTTTTATCTACAGCTGTACAAGAAATATAATTATTGAAATTTGTTATAAATAAAGAAAAGCTTAACATCAGCTAACTTTACATACAGAAAATATATCAAAAATATATTTTTTTTTGTTATTTTTTACTTATGATTATTGAAATGAAAGAAAAACGTAAAAATAATTACATACAGCAACTCAATAACGTACAATAATTATTTGTTAAAACTAAGGAAGTCTCAACTCTGGCTTAGAAACTTCGTGTACGTTCGTCTATTACAGTCATGAGTCAAAGATGTTCGATCCCAGTGTATACTTAGAACGGCAAGATTTACTAATAAAATTATTGCATGTTTATTCCGGAAATAAAATATTTACTGTTTGTAACTATAAGAATGTCGAATGTTTAATTCCATGGAGTAGTAACTATTGAAAAGAAAGCGATCCTTACTTACCCGATATAAAACAATTTATTTTTATTTCATAATAAATATGCAATTTTTTCATTTACTTACTATGGAGTATAATGATAAATTTATTAAATAGTAATAGAGTGAATATTTAAAATACAACAAAATTTTCTTTCGCTTATAATACCGAAATACACAGTTGCCGCTTTCCGTGAGCAGAATACGTATTAGCTCAGCTGTTGAAAGTGTAATCTTTATTATTATTATAATAATAATAATAATAACAACAATAATAATAATAATACTAATAATACTAATAATAATGATAATAATTTTAATAATAATAACGATAATAATAATAATAATAATAATAATGATAATAATAAAAATGATAATAATAATAATAATAATAATAATAATAAAAGTAATAATAATAATAATAATAATAATAATAATGATGATAATAATAATAATAATAATAATAATAAAAACTATTGGAACAGAACCATACAGACAGATCACTACATCAAAAATAACAAGCCTGATATCCTATTCGAGATCACTGAGGAGAAATAAGTGTACATAATCGACATAGCTATCCCATATGTCACAAACATCGACACTACTAGGAGCATAAAAATCAAAACATATACACCACTCGCAAGAGAAATAAAAGAGCTATGGGGTGTTAACAGCGTCAAAATTGTATCTGTCATTACAGAAGGATTAGGAGAAATTCCTAATAAGCTTCATGATGCCCTGAAAATATTAAAAATGCTACCCAGATAGACCATATATAATTATGCAAAAAGTAGTTATACTGGACACATGCAGCATTATAAGAGGAGTACTAAATACGTCAGAATTCAGTCCCAACATATGCACTCACCTACGCCAATCCAAATGAGGTCGACCCAATTGCACCTAAAAGAATATAATTCGTATTTTATTTATTTAAATAAAATGTAATGTTACATATTTAATATCCAAAGTTTTGTATATACTTATCTGCAATGGGCGTTGTACAAATTATGCAACCTGAAAAAGAGAGAAATAATAATAATAATAATAATAATAATAATAATAGTATTTATTTTATTAATTTATTTAATTTATTTAATTTATTTATTTTATTTAATTTATTTATTTATTTATTTATTTATTTAGTTAATTTATTTATTTAATTAATTTATTAAATTTATTTATTTACCTTTTGTGGGAAACCAACAGTATAAAACCAGTGATAGGTTTCCGCTTTTACGTAAAATAATTACAAAAAACAATAAATTTAAGTAGAGTCATCTAATTCTAATCTATCTTTACATCTCCATTGTATTTCTTAAATATAACATTTATATAATTTGTGTAAATGAACTATTTAAATTACAATAAATATGTAGGTATTCTATTTGAAAGTTAAAAATTGTTATCAATTGAAGTGATAATATTGTAGAAGGATAATTTATTATAATTTATCGTAAATGCATATAAAATCTAAGTGAAGTGCAATGATAAGAATTTGAAAAATAAGTCTTCCTTCAAGTTCTGAATTTACTGAATTTTAGTACTTACGGCTTTCGGGTATTTAAATACCCATCATCAGGTACCAGCAAAAAATAAAACTATATATTTTTACTTGTGGTGTTGAATTGTTACAAATAAAATAGGCACATGAGGCTTGATTCAAAATCATCATGGACTAGAGCTACGCAAAGAAGAGCAGTGCTCGGTAGTACTCAAAATTCAACAAAAATATAAAACGTGAAGGAAGACTTATTCTTCAAATCCTTATTATAATTCGTTGTGTAGTTTTAATTCGCTCAAATTAGTAATAAGCCAGATATTTGCTGGTTTATTTATAAAAAGACATCTTATATTTAAAATTAACTGAAATAAGAATATAATGATAACACACCCTACTATAATAGGTGCGGTAATAAGATATTGTATATGTTATAATGGTAATTACCTTACATTATTAACAAACAAAAAAAATTATATGAATATTAAAATACCGAATATCAAGCGCCAATAAGCACTGTTCATAAACTACTATACAGTTCTTTAGTATTGCGCAGTTTAAAATAGTACTATTAAAGAGAGCAATTATTTAGACAAGTATGATAGCAAGACAAAGAATAAAAAAGGGGGCAAAAGAGACATCGTGCAGGTTACGAGTATGCTTAGTGAACACGAAGATGACAATAACAGTTGTTTGAGAGTTCCTAATTCACATTACGGTTTAGCGATAGCGGATGGCAGAACTGATGACGCTCTTTCTCCCGGCCGGCAAGGTTCTGGAACAAGGATCACAGCACTGTCATTGTAACTGTGAAAGCGGGAAACGGCACGGAACAAGGAAGAATTGAGGTTCACGTTGCGTACCCTGCCACACTTTTTAATGAGGAAGGAACGCTTTTTACTTTGACTTCATGACAATTTGTTACACCACTAAAATTTCGCAATGTGTCTTCGTGTTTCTTTTTAACCACGTAAAATATATTGTACTTCTTTAACAAGATAGTTTTCTCAATTCAGAGCGTCGATTAATTTGACAACGTATCAACAAGTCAGTAGAATAAATAGATATTGACTACGTTTATCTCGGCGTTACAAGTTTTAAGCCACTTGAATTTAATAAATCCCTTTTCAATCTTCGAAATAAACGTCCGAGATTGACATTTAAAGCAGCTTGAAAATGTCAAATCAAGCCTATAAAATAAGAGGCTTGGACATATGAAAATGCTTCATTTTGGTTATTATGACTATGCCTGCGCATTTCTTCAATATGTAATAGTGTTCCTAAACTCATACCGTTTGTTGGTTGTTTACAATTATCTTATTTTATAAAAAAATTTTCAAAGTAGATCCTTCAATATAAATTGATGTAGGCCTTTTGGATATTGTGTTTATTGATTACACAAATTATTTTACATTAGGACGTTTCGATTACGAAATGACAATCATCCTCAGCTGTATAACACAATAATAAATAAATAAATAATTTGAAACAGAATACAAAGTTATTTACATACCTATTGGACATGTTGTTACATTTTAATACAAATAAATATACATCTAAATATATCAGTTGACATTGAAACAAATAGTTGTAAAACTTAATACATTTGATGACTACATTTCAATTTGACTAGTAAATTATGAGATGTTCAGCCGGAGTATGGCAGTAAACTGCGTGTTTAGGGAATATGTACGTTTAAATAATTCGTGTCTTTCTTTAATGGCGATTTATCTAAATTTAAATTAGGTAAGATTGACCCCGCGTAAATTAAAATGTCTTTATAATTTTTTTGGCAGACGCCTGCCAAAAATTTTACATTGGCGAAACAGTCAAAATTTATACAAAAGAATTTACCAACATAATAATTATAGTATTAAAAAACACAATGTAAATCATAGTGGAATTACTAAACATAGTTTAGAAAAAGGACATATGATTGATTTTAAAAATCCAGAAATAATTAAAACAGAAAAAAAAATCAACAAGCGATTAATCTATGAATCTTTATACATAAATATAAATGAAAATAACACTGTCAACTGCGAAACGAATTGTAAGTTACGACATGAAACTTGCCCAAAAACGAAATATATGGTTTGGTGAGGAAACAAATATTTTTTTAATGTGTTTCAAAAAGGCGAAATGACAAGACAATTTGTAAATTTGGGGTTATATTTCTAGCATGAAACTAGTTCGTTAACCTCCCTCTGTCTGCATAATCTAGTATTAAACTATAACTTTTTAATTTTAAAATTTTAAAATTTTAAAATAGATCAATCTTATTTTTAATCCATTGAAATAAACCAGTATAGGATATTTAAAGTCATAATATGCTTGAAGCCGCTTGAATTGTCAAGATAAACGTAGTCATTGTTACATATTTGTGTTTCAAGAACTACTAACCTTTTTAAGCAATTCTTTTCTTTTCTTCTGTGAAGAAGAGTCCAATTGAAAACAAGAAGTAAAATTCTATTGTGGCCAGCGTAAAACCTCTGGCATACCTATCCATTTTAAGCTACGTAAGTATTGTGTTTAACATATTTGGGACTCTCAAAAAATACAAATTACATCTATTCTTTTTCTCCTACTGTTCTGAAAATGTTCGAGTTTCTTCCAATTATGTACTATTTATAATTTTAAGTATTTAATTAAATATTTAATTAATATTAAAATAAGAAATATTTAATGTACTTCCCAGAAAAAGTCTTCAGACATATCTCTGCATCAATTACGAACATTTAAATTTTTCGACTGATTTCTATGGAGTTGTTAGGGCTGTGAGATTCATTAAAACAGCGTATTTTATATATTTATACTTTTTATCTGTAAATCTATAATTAATTTTTAAATGTATCGGATTGAGAATTTTTTACTCTTTAATATTAGTAATAATAAAAATTTTAAAAAATATTTAGAAGTATTTTTTTTAAGAAACTACTACTTCCGGTTGTCCAATTGTTACCAAAATCTAATCAGCTCTTCCCATTAATGTCTGATTGAGGATTCTGTAGTTAAACAGGTCTTATAGAATTTGAGAAATCATTTATTCAACTTCCACATACACATTCCAACACGATATCATCGTAATAGTCTTAAAATCGGATTGTAGGGTTCTTAAAACGTACTTATTTATTAAAATCTGGACTTGCGATTTTCAGCATGAATCCAAAACCTCTCTCAGAGAGAGGTAAAAATGAAAATCTTTTTGTTTTCATTTCTTGTATATTAAGTTTTTTATTTGAATAGACGCATACTAGACATTAAAATCCACTTTCATGAAAGCTGCTGTGCAGTTCTCCTACCATTTTCTAGAAATTCATATTAATGTTCAATTTTCTAATTCTATTTAAATTTTTAGATAAATAAGGTACAAAAAAAATGGTTGACCGTAAGTAACAGTATAAACTCCACATCTGCGTATTCACCAGCACCAACATTTTTCATTTTTTGTTAATTAACAGAAAAAAATACAAACAAGGTAATTAACAATAGTTATAAATAGATTTTGTTTTTTTTATTTTGTTCAATTTTCTAAGATGATTATTTAAGCTATTAAATAAATATTTTGGATAACAGATTTTTTTTACCTCCGGCCATATCGTAACGGGAATTAATGTTATCGGTTAAAACATTCGATAGCGAGTTTTTAGCAAATAAGCACGAATCCCACAACACGTTTTCACTATTTATACAATAATGTCTGTGTGTTTGTGTGCCAAATTTTGTACCACGATAACTCATATCAAATTTCCAAAAAAATCTATTTTCCGTATTTAAGCTTTTGCATCAATATACAAAGATGATTAGATTTTAGGTAAAATTGGGTAATCGTAACTGGTACCTACTTTATTTGAAGCCCATAACAATTTTTAATAAATAACTATATATAATCCAAAACGTTTCAAATTTAGTAATTATGACTTTTATATCAAGGGGAACAATTTGTTAGATTTTGGCTAAATTTGATAAACTGGAAGTGATACTTTACTTGAATCTCCGAACAGATTTTTGTAAAAAATGTATTATAATATAATCCAAAACATTTCGAGTTCAGTATTTAGAACTTCTGTATTATTGAAAATGATATATTAGATTTTTTTTCTAAAATCGATTAACCGGTACTTCACTGGAAACTCTAAACAGATATTCTTGGAAAAAATATATTAAAATATGATCCAAAATATCTCAAATTTGGGATTTAAAACTCATATGTAATTTGAGACATCATATTAGTTTTTGACTATACCTATATGTTAAAACGGAAGTGGTACTTATTTGGAGTTCTTAACAGATTTTCGGGGAATAACATAATAATACAAAACTTCGTATTGCAGAACTTTTCTATTTATTGGAACAACAAATTAGATTTTGTTTACAAATCATCAACCGGAAGTGATACTTTACTTAAAGCTCATTGCTATTTTAAACATGTAATTAGCGGGAAGTCATGTGCTGGCCACATCAGATTTTTATAATTAAAATATCTCAAAAACTACTGCGTTTAAGTTTTAGTAAGAGTACTTTTTTCAGTATTTTTGCATTATTGTTTTATTAGTAAAAATGAAAAAAATGTTAATAGGTAAAAAATAACAATGAAAAACACCCGGACACCCTACAATGTTTCAGGCAAATTATAATTATATGTATAGTTCTCGTCATAAAAAATCGAGGGACGGTCAAAACCAGCTTAACCGCCTCTATACTATAAAACTAAAATGGAACAGTTTAGCACGCAAATTGCTTTAGCTTTGTGTGTAAAACAGTGACAGTATTTAGTCTATTTATGATCATCGGGAAGTTTAGATTTCTTTGTGAACTTAAGTGACGGGCGCTTTAGCTGTTTATGATCATCCCTCAATTTTTGGTAAGTAATAGTATAAGATGGCATAAACAATTGAAATATGTTATTTTGTTTTACATTGTTTTAATTGTTTACTATTGTCATTAAGCAATACTAACTTATTACAAATCATAATTCATATTGCATTGAAATTTATTTATTTGAAAAATGTATTTCAATATCTAAAGCTGAAACATTACGTATCATATTTATTGAAAAAATATCATTTTTTTTCCTAATATTTATTTGTCAATCACTGTTACGCAGGCATTTCATATGTAGACGCGAACATTAGGTACCGCCGATTATTTTTGTACCACTGAGTCATGAGTTACTGTAAAAATTATCATCTCTAGCTGCCACGATTTACCGCAAGGTACTAAAAAAAGGAACGAATAGAATCTAGTGACTACAGAGAATCGCGAACTAAATAGAACAGCAAAATTTTACCACCGCGATTTGAGTATAGTTAGTCGTAGGGTAGCGGAACGAACAAACCTAATTTCTGAAATTCCATTGGAAATAATTTTAAATGAGACCCACTGCATCAAGAGATATTTTGTAAAATATTCATGGGACTTTACTGAGATTTAAATCCAAGACATTTATATTTCCGGTAGGATACTCTATATAACTGAGCTATGAAATCTCTCTGAAGTTAATTATCTGAATCATTCACGATTCTCAATGTTACTATTAAAACTGTTGACTATGTATGTAGAGACTATATTCAAAGTTATTTTGGTTTTTGTCAGCAGGCCATATGCATTTAATAAACATTATATTACCCTACAAATTTTGTTTTATTTTTCTGAGTTTTTAGTTTGTAATTGAAGCCTTGTAACTTGTGATAAACAAAATGTACATTTGACGTAAAATACAAATAAAATTTCGAATTTCAATCTTCAATCTCTACGTTAACATTTCTCTTGATAAAATTATTTTTCACTCATATACATACATATATATGTTAAAGTGCTAACATTATTATTCTCAGAACATTTTTATTACATGCCCCCTATATAAGAGGTCCCCTATCGTATGTGGCGTAGGGGAAACTCCACTACATCCAATGCCAACGTCGTATGGCGTGTGCACGCGTCTCGCCACGTGGATTGACATGTCTCCGGATGCAGTACTATGCTGACAGAGGATTTGTGCATGTGAAACAGAGGGAAGAAAACAAAGGGGAAACATCTATCAAATACAGCAGCAATGTAATCAACATATATCTTCCAGATATTCAAACATTTAGACATGGAAAATTTATTTGACAACTTTGATATATCTTTGGAAGTCGCAGGGACTAAACTTTTACATAATACGCGTACATAAACCGAATACAGTTTTTTTTTTTTAGATTAATGACGAAGCTAGAAATAGAAAAGTCTTATGTGACCAAACACACTGACCGTTTGTGTGAACAAGTGATTAAGGGTGACTAGCGAGCATTTAATTAGCATTGTTTTATTTCTGTCAATCGTTTATGGATTACTTTAGAGAAAAATGCTTCAAATAAAACATGCGTAGAATTAATTTCTCTTTTATTTATAGTATTTTCCCTAAAATGATTCATAAACGATTGAGAAAGATAAAACAATGCTAGTTAAATGCTCGCTAATCACATTTAATCATCGTTAACACTAACGGTCACTGTTTTTACTCCTGCTACCTTAGTTCGTTCGGTGCAGGAAAACAATAATTATAATTATGTCACAATAATTTAACAATTTTTTTTAATGGCAATGTCATAAAATTACTATCCTACTAATAATACTTTAATTAAAAATATTAGCAGGATAAATATTAAAATAGTTGAATTTGGGAAAATATTAATGTGGATGATGGATACAATTTTGTTTTACAAATTTTAGTAAGGTATTCTGTAGGGTGACAAATCAGTGTTTAATAAATTTTGTCACCCCTACAGAATACCTTCCTAAAATTTGCTGAACCAAATTGTAATCTCCAATCCATCAATTAATATTTTCCCAAATTCAACTATTTTAATATTTATCCTGTTAATATTTTTATTTAAATTATCATAGTAGGGTAGTAATTTTGTGACTTTTACATTAAAAAAATTTAAATTATTATGAAATTATTTTGACATATTTACATTTATTGTTTTTGTACAACATGATGACTGCGTGACAGTTGAAATGTACATGTATTAAAAAAATATATTATGAAGAAAAGTTTTCTATTCTTGTTATTTAGATGAGTATTTTCACATAACTCAATTAAATACTTTAGTTTTTATAATCTATTTATTTATTTGTTTTTATTGTAAGCTATAATGTGTGTTAATTTATTTTTTTATTTTATTTATTGAATTGATATTCATCCATGTACTACATATAAATTTAAAATTTAGTATTCACGTAGGTAATCTGTTTTTGCTAAGTTTATTAGTCTTTGTAAAAGCTCCTGATGATGACACAAGAGGGGTAGAAACCGGTCGAGGCAGAAAATAAATAAATTCTGAAAACGTATATTACTAAATAATATGAATGTCTACATTACAGAGATTTATTTTAAAATGCAACATTATGGTTCATCACTTCCATGGTTACTCACTCACTATTGTTAAAAAATGACAGCAATGTAATATTTGTCCATTTTAAAATGCAACATTATAAATAGTATTGCAGCACAGGAGGTACCCCCCAGAACACATCACAAATGGTGTCAATTCTTAAGACCGATTAGGATATTGCCTCAGTGTGAATGAGGGTATTTTTTTAGCATTTATTACATGAAAGTTATGAAATTTTGTAGACTAAAGCTTCTTAATATGTGCAACATTCAAGTTTCAATTTTTTTTGTTAATCGTATGTAGGCTAATTTGTTGGAAATTAGTTTTGATAATACAAAACTACAAATTTTGTATGTTGCATTTTAAAATAGACAAATATTACATTGCTGTTATTTTATGACAATAGTGAGTAACCATGGAAGTGATTGACCATATGTTGCATGTTAAAATAAATTCCCTTTAATGACATTTATTGCAATTTCATTTTGTTTTTTGTTTCGTGGTTCATTGACAAAATGTCAAATGCTCTGTCGTGTCAAATTCAAGAGCTTATAGTTAATTTATGTACTTATTTTTAAAATCAAAAATAGAATGATGGGTTCTTACTTACACTGAATTGTATTATTGAGGTAATATTTTGTTCTATTTTTAGTAATAATTTGAAAATTAAATCTATATGTACAGTGTGTGGCAAACGCTATACGGAATGTACAGAAACATTGAGAAATTGTATGGTATTACGCAGTATTCCGTATTTTTTTAAGGATCTCACATAATACTAGATAGTTTGTTGCATATACTGCGAGAAGGAAGTATTTATAACTGCGGATGGAGTATCATTCAGAAAATTTTAAATAAAATTGGATATTTGGATTTAAAAAGGCAACCCGCAGATCATATTTTAATCCGCTTTAGATGTTCATGTAAACTTTTTAACACATGACGTTATTGTTTGGCGTCCTAGCGCTGGATACAAAAGCAGATATTTGCGTAAGGCATGCAAAAACAAGAGCAGGCATTTGTCTTTGGATGAATCAAGTTACAGTTCTTCAATCGTGTGATCATGTTGAAAGGATTATAATATAGCGAACGCCCACACGATAAATATATATCGTCATCATTACCGATGCCTACATGTTGTAGATAATGGCACACCCAGTAATGGGTAATATGCCGTGATGATATATTTGCTCATATTTTATTTATGCATAAGCACACATTTTCAAGTCTAAGCAGCAAAACCAGGGGGTCGATTTTAATTCACTTTAGAGACTTGTCGCAATTAATGACGTCATACTTTTACCATGGTTTTGTTATTAATCAAAAAAGGATTTAATTTTCTAATTTCGCATAATAATTTTGTAATGTTTGACATTTTGATTATTTTATTTGCAATAATTTTGTTCTTTGCTAATATATCGTCTTCTTCACAGAAATAGTTAAAAATAGTAATAATCAAAATTTACATTGTATTTTTTAAGATATGGTTGTGTATTGTTATATTCAAATTTTAGTTCTTTCACCTTCTGAAGAAGACGAATTAATACGGAAATATTATTACTAAAGTTAATAACATGTTCTTAATCATATAGCGTTTCATTCACATTTAAATTAAAAAAACGATGTAAAATTATACGAAAAATATAAGCTGACATATTTCACCCTATTTTTACCAACCTAGAAAATTAAATGAATCGACAATAAAGACAGTCTCTAATCTCCAGAGAATTAAAATCGGGCTCCAGACATGCCATTTTTTAAAAAAATATTTTTTTTTTAGTAATAAATCGGACATTTCTTTATAAAAGACCTACTTTATTAAAATAATGAACAGAAAATTTATATGAAAAGTGCAAATTGATTGATTAGCTTTTAAGGTATTGGTAGAGTATTTGCGTTTTACTCAAAACTAGTTATATGCCATTTCTGCTTTTGCATGTACACGCTTCGTATATATGTTCTGTTCCCTATTAAAAAATTTAGTTCAAAAAATTAAATTTACAATAAACTAAAAATGAATCATTCCAGAAATATGTAAGTTATCTTATCATTAATTATTACTTACAAGTAAAATTTCTTACTAATGGTAAATATCTACTGTTATGTAATAGAGTATTAAAATAACATTACCACTTCGTTTGTATGTACATTTGTACGAGTATTCTATGTCGGGTGTCTATTTTTTTATTTATTACAGGCGAGTATCATGTGCTCATTTTGGTTTTAAATAACTTTTGTTGTAAACAAGAAAAGATTATTTTTGTTTAATTATAATTTATTGAAGTTTAAAATTTAATTTTATTATGTTTTGAAAATAATGTCGGATAAGTTTGTGCCCCGAGTAGCTGTGCAATGTTCAGCTCATTTTATCACATTTTGCATAACTTCGTTTAGCATTTCTAGCGATTTCATTAGGCATGTTATTCCTAAGTTGCTGAAATGTTTCCGGATTTTTCATATACACCTTTTCCTTCAAATATCCTCCATGAAAATGTCTGGTGAAGTCAGATTAGAAGACCCTGATGGCTAGTTCTAATCATCAAATTGAAATTAAATTATTAGAATTTATAAAAATTTGGAAGTTAGTTGGTAACGCTGACACAGAAAGTAGTGAAAAAAATTTATACACCTTGAAAGTCGCAATATTTTGCACAAATTTATACACTACTACATATATTTAAATTAAAACAAGCTCTTATTGTGTAAAAGTGCTTAATATATAGAAGATATATAGTTTTTCGGGTAATAAAAAGTTTATATGTATTGCCATCTTATTGTACTTTTATTATTATTTGGCTAGCGAAGCTCACGGCATACTGAAGAGCTCCAATAAGAGCGAAAAGCGTCTGTGGTTTTAGTTGAGTGAGCCAGTCTCTGATAAATGACCGAGAGGTTGATTCAGAGACTGAATATCGTGAAACAGTCAAGTGTAATTTTTTAAAAATCTTATTTAAACTGTTTCACCAAGTATTGTCATCTTATTGTACTTTATTGTACTTTTATTAATAAAAAGTTTTTATACACATAACCTCAAACTGCCACGAGGTTGACATCGAAATGGAAGAAAAAGTCGATAAGTTGCTGTCTCATCGAACAATACTAGTTAAAATCCGTGGAAATAAAATTAGCAGCGGTTTCGAAATTTTCAAATCCGAACTAAAAAAAAAAAATCTGTTGTGGCCAGCACAAGACCTTCCGTCAATTCGATGTATTTTGTACATAACCCATACCAAAAGGTCCTTCGAACAGATTCTATATAATATCATGTAAAATCGAACACGAACACATACTGTTTTTTTACAAATTCCATACTAAAAGTTCATTTAAAAAGGTTCTTTAAATCCAATAAAATTATAACATAAACTACACTAAGTAATGTCCTTCCATCTTCTCTTTGGCCTTTCTCTGCATGTCACTTGCGAGTAACAATATGACATACCAATTTTAGATCCTATACTTTTCATATTTGGTTTTGCACTTGCAACTGACATCTGTCAATTAATTTTTTTTGAATAATTATCTCAGCTGTTTCCATAATAAATTGCACAGCAGACTAATTTTTGAAAATTAATTTCTTTATAATGCTTTAAATTTACATCTATTTAATATGAAGGAAAATGTATAATTAAACCGTATAGAGAAGAGTATTTTCTTTAATATACATAATAACAAAATGTCAAAAAGTAATATTTAACTGCGTTTTTTTAAGAAAAACTGTTAAAAACTTCAAAAAAGGGTACTTCCGGTGGATCGATTATAACCAAAATCTAATCAACTCTTCATATGGATGTACAGAAGAGGAATACGAAAGAATTATAATTTTTAGAATTGTAGTATTGGAGTTATCGTCGGAGAAAAATTTGTCACACACGGACACACATACACACACACACACACACGGACACACGCACACACACACACACACACACATACAGACATAATCTTAAAAATAGTAAATTTGTATTGTAGGGACCCTAAAACGTGCTTAGTCATTAAAAACTCACCACCGAATTTTTTGACCAAAGACAATACCTTCCTTACCTAAAGGTGACGGAAGGTAAAAAACAAAAAAAAAAGTATTTACTTATTTATTTAGATAATTATGCAACAGGCTAAAACGTCCAATAAAAGGATAATGATGGTATACATAGCATATATAAATAAAGAACATAAAAAAAACCATTACAAGGTTAAGTTTGTACCAAGAGAAATTCTTTTAATAATTTTCACGAACATTGTGGATTCTAAATGGAAAATATAAAGACAAGGAAATTTTAATTGATAGAGAGAACATATCCGAATAGGGGAAGCAAGAAAAAGATTAGTACGAGGAATTGCAAAATAAGATTGCTCTACAAGAAGCCTCTATCAATAAACTTTGAACACACAATAAAATACGAAATTTAGTTGTATACGTATATGGCATACAAGAAACGGAAAATATCCCGTCCGTGTTGATAAATATAACCTCAAATACAATAAAGCAACATTTACGAATCACTCTGCAAAGGGAGTGTATTGCAGTTATCTTCCGTCTGCGTTATAAAACACAAATTAAGGTCAAACCAAGACCTATTTTACTGTGTCCAAATTGAAGTGAAGATGCAAATAATGAGCAATAGAAAAGTTTTTAAACATTCTAATATATTTATTTCTCATAATATGACTCCTGAAGAAAGGGAAACTAGAAGAAAGAAGTTTTATAATGACAAAACTGGGGACAAAAAAGGTTGCCACTAGTCTACAGACTCTACTCTAACAAACCCGATACCAAAAATGCCAAAATACCAAGAAACAGGGTACATATCGCCTAACAACATGACACCGAATATTTTTTTAGATATAGCTCCTCCCCAATCAGGGGTAGCAGGATCGATCAGTACAACCCAGGCCATCATGAAAAACCGAGAGAGTGTCAATACAGTTACTCTGGACAAAATATTCCCCAAGTTAAATACATTAACTTCTAACAAAATATATAATTAAAATGAAATATTTTGGAAATTGAAATAATACTACTTTTAGTTTAAGTTTTGTATTTTTATTATTAAAACCCAACGTTTCGGCACCATAAACTGGTGCCTTCTTCAGAGGAAATTAACATAAAAATGTGAAAAAACAAAAACAACTAGTAACCAAGGTAACAAGAAAATTAAGTAAATGTTACTTTTTTTAGGTGTACAATTTTCTAGACAATATATGCATGTCCGGCAATAACTTGGACGGCGAACATGCATCTTTTCAGGAAAACTCACCTTTCCCCAGAGGAAAAACCGACCCAAAAACTGGCAGAAAAGTGATCTGTATAACTCAGAGACGCTTTATCGATAGGGAAATACCACAGCCGTACTCATTAACAGATGTTACAAAAAGTCTAGAAAAAAATCTATACATATTACATATTACAACATATTTAATATTGGAAGCCAAGCGCGACTAAGTGCTAAACCGTCACAATGATTGAGATTGATATTTCTGGTTTTATAACTCTCAATGGCTTCTCTAATTAATCTGTTGTTAAGTCGAGTAGGTCTAGCAATAATTTTAGTTTCTTCAAATTTAGTTTGGTGGAATTCTTCGAAGGCATGCAACAGACGATTTCCCAGGCTGATTCAATCTGATCGATCGATGATGTTCATTCAATCTTGTAGAGACAGTTCTACCAATCTGGCCGATGTAAACTCTCCCGCAGACACATGGAATTCTGTAAATCCCTGATGATTGAAGAGGGATGACGTCTGTCACTTGTTTCAACATATGACGAAGTTTAACATATGGAGAAAACGAAATCGTCAAGTTCTTCTTACGAAGAATTCTACCAATCTTGTCCGTTACGTTTTTTACATAAGAAAGCGATGCAAATAATACTTTCCTTTCTTTTTCAATGTTTAAAGGTCTTTTCGCTTTAAGGCATTTTTCAACTGAAGACAAAGAAAAACAATTCTTCATAAAAAAATTTTTAATTTCATTCATCTCTTCTTTTAATTTATCAAAATGGCATATATCTGTAGCTCTTCTTATTAGATATTTGATAGTGCCAAATTTCTGTGAAGGGTGGTGGTGTGATTGATATATAGATTTGTATGCGTTGGTTTTCTGTAGACTGAATAAAGTAAGGAACCATTTTCTCTTCTTTCCAGTAATACATCCAGGAAAGGAATAATGCCATTTTCTTCAACTTCTACGGTAAACTTAATATTTTCATGGATGTTACTCAGATGGTTTAAGAAAAAAATATCAATTTGACAGTTATCATGCAAAACGTATATTGAAAACTTCAAGCAAACTCCTTTTGAAAGAACGTATACGTTTTATTCGTAAAGAACTTGCTATTCTGGATAGACATCTTAATGGAATCATATTTTCTTTGCATAAGTAAAGAACATTGGACTTCCCTGAATGAAATTATTCAATACAGAAATAAAAACCTACATGACTCTATGAGTGAGTAGTAAGCAAAAATCTAAATTTGACAGACTATATAATAGCCAACATCCCAAGCAGACATCTAACACAATTAATATAAATAAATTAGTATTAAATTTAAGCAATGAGTTGCTTTCGGATTCTGCTCTGTTTGTTTTGTCCAAAGGTCTGGATTTTACGATTACTCCCCAACGTATTCCTATTGAAGATATTGTAACTGCCGTCGAATCAGCTGTTCAGATGGTACCAGAAAAAGAAGCTGAGAAAATTCGAGTAGAGACGGCTAAGATTTTGAAAAAGTCAAAGTATGACGATTTCGTTTATGTTAAACTTCGTCATATGTTGAAACAAGTGACAGACGTCATCCCTCTTCAATCATCAGGGATTTCCAGAATTCCATGTGTCTGCGGGAGAGTTTACATCGGCCAGACTGGTAGAACTGTCTCTACAAGATTGAATGAACATCATCGATCGATCAGATTGAATCAGCCTGGGAAATCGTCTTTTGCAGAGCATGCCTTCGAAGAATTCCACCCAATTAAATTTGAAGAAACTAAAATTATTGCTAGACCTACTCGACTTAACAAAAGACTAATTTCTCTAATTAAGCCAATGAGATTTAGAAAACCAGAAATATCAATCTCAATCATTGTGACGGATTAGAACTTAGTCGCGCTTGGCTTCTAATATTAAATATGTTGTAATTTGTAATATGTATAGATTTTTTTCTAGACTTTTTGTAACATCTATTAATAAAGGGTACGGCTGCGATATTTCGCTACCGATAAAGCGTCTCTGAGTTATATAGATCACTTCTCTGCCAGTTTTTGGGACGGTTTTTCCTCTGGGAGTTGAGTTGTGGAAGGCAGTGAATACGGTCGTGACGAACGTGCGGCGATAGTCAAATTCGATAAACGATAGATATCACGCTTTAATTCGCGGACCATATGAAATAAATAACTCTGGTGAAACAAGATAGTGTTGTGAGTAAAGAAAGTGAAGTGAGAAGTGTTGAGAAGCTCTAAATTAGAGTAAAAAGTGTATACAGTGGCGAGACAGTAGCCAAGGATGCACATATACATCGGTAAGCGAGCGTAGAGTAGTGGCGGATAAGCTAGAACGTGCATACCAAGATAAAAATTTTAGTCAGGCCCGTACTCAGGAAAGTTGTGCAAATATATCACCGGATAGAGAAGATTACACGTCGGATGACAGTAAAAGAAAGAGAGAGAGTATAGATGGACAAGATATAACAAAAAGAAGTAAAAAGACTATGAGAACACCGGACAAAAGTAACAAAGAAGGAAGTGATAAAATAGAATTAAGAGATTTAATGAAAATTATATTACAAATAAAGAACGATACAAAAGAGATAAAACAGGATCAGAAAGAATATAAAGAAGAACTACTACGAATGAAACAGATAAATAAACAGCTGAGGGAAGAAAACATAGAGATCAAAAAAGAATTGAACGACATGAAAGAGAGAATCGAGAGATTAGAGAAAGAAAAAATCAAAAATAATTTCGTGATTGTAGGGCTAAGAACAGACTCAGTCAGCAGAAAAGACCTAAAAAACACCGTGGAAGACTTCATACACAAGAAAATTGGAGTTAATGTACAAGTGAAGGAAGCACTAAAGATAGGAGAGAAGACATGTAAGGTACAAATGGAAAATTTTCAAGATAAACAAAAAGTAATGGCGAATAAAAAGAACCTAAGAACCTTAAAGGACAAAATTTTTATAAACAACGAACTAACAAGAAACGAGCGCGAAATACAAAAGGAAATAAAAATGTTAGCGGAGAAGAATAAAAAGGCAGGAGACATATTGAAGATAGGCTATCAGAAAATAACAATAAATGGAAAAGAATGGAAATGGGACAAAACAGAAAAGAAGCTGAAAGAGGTCAAAGAAGAAGGAAGTACTGCGTCAAAAAACTAAGGGAAAAACGAGGAAAATTGCAACAAAACGGAAAGACGTCGCAAGCAAAGGAAAAGGATACGATAAGGAACAACAAAACACATATAATTAAATACGGGAAGGGCAAAATAAAAAATAGAGTAAATAAACCAAGGAAAATAATAAAATTTGGAACATGGAATGTAAAAAGTTTAACTGGGAAAGAATATGAATTAACAGAAGAACTGGTAAAAATGAATATGGATTACGTGGGTATAACAGAAACAAAGAGGAAAGGCAAAGGAATCACAAAGACACAAAATGGATATTGGATGTACTGGGTAGGAGTATCGGAAAAAGAAAACGCCAAGGCAGGGGTGGCAATTTTAATTAAAGAGGATAAGATGAAATATGTTTCGAAAGAAAACCTATTGAACGAAAGATTACTATCAATAAATGTTAAGGAAGGAGACGAAAACGAAGAATACACGCTAATTGTGGGCTATGGACCGAACGAGGACGCAAGAAAAGAAGAAAAAGATAACTTCTTTAAAGAACTACAAGAAAGAGTAGACAGAAGTGAAAAGAGAGTAATAATAATGGGAGACCTTAACGGGAGGGTAGAAAATAAGAATGATGGAATAGAGTGGTGCATAGCAAGGAATGGAGAGAATGTGATGAATACAAACGGGGAAAGAATAATAGAGTTTTGCCTAGAGAATGAGTTTAAAATCGGAAATACACACTTCAAGCACAAAGAAATACATAAAATAACAACACAAGTTATAAGCAGAAATAAAAAATCGATTATAGATTATTTCCTAATTAACATAGACAGCTGGAATAGAGTAAAATACATAAAAGTAAAAAGAGGACCAGAGACTGGAAGTGACCATTTCCTTGTAACAATGATACTAAATCAAGAAGTAATCATAAGAAACGAAACCAAAAGAAAGATAGTAAATAAGAAAATAAAATGCCATGAACTTAGAAGACAAGAGATAGAAGAAAAATTTCAAAAGAAAGTCAACGAAGAGTTTAAGAAAAAAGCAAAAGAAAAAGAAGGAAACATATAAAAGAAATGGAAGAAAAGTTGCAGTGAAAGAAAAAAAGAACAAGTGGAATAAATATCTACAAACGAAAGAACCTATGAAAAATATAAAGAACAAAGGAAAAAAGTAAAAAGAGTAATAAAGGAAGAAAAAGAAAAATCATGGAGAGAATTTGGTGAAAATATGAAAAACGCATACAATGAAAACCAGAAATTATTTTTTGGAACACTTAAAAATATAAGACAAAAGAAGACAGCAACAATTACGAACATTAAAGATAAGGAAGGAAAGACGATAGCAGAAGAAGACAGAATAATGGACAGATGGAGACAGTATTTCATAAAACTACTAGAGGGAAATGATACTAAAGATGAAGAACAACAAGAAAGCCATCGCACACGAACAAAGAAAACAGAAATAACACAAGAAGAAGAAATAAGCTTGAAAGAAATAATAGAAGCAATAAGAAAAACCAAAAGAGGAAAAGCTCCCGGACATGACAAAATAACAGCAGACATGCTGATAGCACAACCCGAATCAGCACTATAGGAACTTAAAGACATAATGAATGAAGCGCTAAAAGGAATAACACCAACAGAATGGTAAATAGGTATCATAACACCAATATTTGAAAAATGAGATAGCAGAGAGTGCCGGAACTATAAAGGAATTACCCTAATAAGCACAGTGGCCAAAATATATGCAAGAATTCTGGAGAGTAGACTAAGAATAGAGCTTAGAGAATCGTTAGAGGAAACTCAATTTGGTTTTAGACCAAATAGAGGAGTAAATGATGCGATATTCATACTAAGACAAATAGGGGAAAAGGCAATAAAAGAAGGGAGAAACGTACATGTGTGCTTCATTGATCTAGAGAAAACGTTTGATAGAATCAATAGAGAAGACATATGGAAAACGCTAAGAAAAAGGGGAATATCAAATACGTTAATAACAGGAATTCAGAGCCTATATTCAAAGACTAAGAGCTATGTAAGTGTGAAACAAGAGACCTCCAATACATTTGAAACTACAGCCGGAGTAAGACAAGGATGCATTTTGAGCCCGCTTCTGTTTACGCTAATGCTTGACGAAGGAATAAAAGAGACAAAGAAAGAAGTATGACATTGGAAATTGAGAAGAGTGGAAATAGTAGAATTATGCTATGCAGATGACATGGTCATCATAGCAGAAGACGAAAAAAGATCAATAAAGAAAAAACGAAAACCATGATACTAGGAAGAAATGAACAACACCACACGATACAACTAAAAAATGAAAATCTACAGCAAGTCCAAAAATTTAAACACCTGGGGGCAATGATCTCAGAAGATGGAAGATTTGATGAAGAAATAAAAGAAAGAAGAACAACAAGAGGCAAAATATTCAATAGCATCAAACACAGCTTCTTAGGAAAGAAAGAAATACCGAAAGAGACCAGAGTACAAATATTTAAGGAAGTAGTGACGCCTATACTCGTACACGGAGCTGAAACATGGACATTAACGCTAAGACAAAAAGAAAAAATTACGGCTATCGAAATGAGATTCTTGAGAAAAATAGAGGGGAAAACAAGACTGGACAGAATTGAAAACACAACCTACAGACAAAACTTAAAAGTAAAAGCAATAGAAGATAATATAGCAGAAGGACAGATGAGATGGTATGGGCATGTAGAAAGGATGGGAGAGGAGAGAATAGTTAAAAAAGTGTTTGAAGCATAAATTGGAAGAAAGAAACCACGAGGACGACCAAAAAGAACGTGGCTGGAAGAAGTAAAGGAGGCAGCGCAAAGAGGAGGTCTAACTTGGGAAGAAACGAAGACAGCAACACAAGATAGAGCAGAGTGGAAAGAAATATGAAGAAGACCAACGAACCAGAACTCAACTTCCTCCCCCGCAAGCCGGGGGAACGTCTTACACCCGTGAGGGTAGAAAGGTGCAGGATTAAGTAAGTAAGTTTTCCTCTGGGAAAAGGAGACTGTGTTTTCCTGAGAAGATGCATGTTCGCCGTCTAAGTTATTGCCGGACATGCATATATTGTCTAGAAAATTGTATACATAAAAAGGTAACATTTGCGTACTTTTGACGTTACCTTGGTTACTTGTTGTTTTTGTTTTTTCAGATTTTTATGTGAATTTCCCCTGAAGAAGGAATCAGTTTATGGTGCTGACATTTTGGGTTTTAATAATAAAAAATACAGAACTTAAACTAAAAAGGTAGTATTATTCCAATAATTAATATGCGTTCTGAAAGATATTTTAATAAAAATATTTTAGAATATAAACGACATAAGTAATTTATATAACATAGACAATGATTTAATGGACAAATTACATTGGGTTTATATAATTTGCATATGTGAAACTTGGTATTATAAAGGCTCCCTAACTCTGCCAGCGTTTCTATATAATTACTCTAAGCTTGTATACATAAGTCAAGCTGATAAAATAAAGATCGTGGTAGAGATAGTGGAGGCTTAATTATTCTAAATAAGAATTATTTAAACCCTGTAGTAGAAATAATAGAAATTACAAATTTATGAATCATACTTCTCAATAAATTTAGTTAATAATTGGGATAATATACTTGAAGCCCAGTCTGAACGACAATATATGCATTAATTTGCTTCGAGATTCTCTTCAAGCGATCAGCGATACCTTTATGACGAGCAACATTCTCATTTTGGGTAACATCAATGTCCATATTGAGCAAGTCAACCAGGTACAAGAAAACATGTTCAATAACTCTAACATCTTTGAAGTAAGAAATTCACAACATGGTAGAGTAAACCATAGAGGTACGCGGCTTTTAGAATTAATGGAAAACCTGGGATTGCATGTATTTAATGGGAGGACCAAAAATTAAATTCCCCGGCGAGATCATTTTTATAAGTAATATCGGTAAGTAAACAATTGATTTAATATGGAGCAACAAGTAATTTATTGGCTTTGTCTCGGGATTAACAATTTTCCCAACCTTATCCTACTCTCCTCATAGTCATTGTCTTATAAGTATTGCAGAAATCGATGTAAATTCGTTGAGCACTTATGAGGCAACACAAAATGTTTCAAAATTTAACAGAGAATTTGAATTTTGTATAACAATTACTGCATTATCACGTAGCATTAAACAACTCTCAGTTTCAATATTGCAATAGTAGTGACAATGAAATTTTAAATAAAAATTTACTTTGTTATTGAGGCAACGACAAATCTGAATTTCCCCCACTTTAAATATAAAAAAAAAACCTTGGTACAACAGGCAGTGCTTCACCGTCAAACAAAACGCAAATAAACTTCTAAACGATATCGGGTTGAAAAATGAGAGTCTAGTCTGAACAACTATCTTGACGTGAAAAAACTTTATTCAGATACATTAAAAACATGCAAGAAAGATCGTGATAAATCTGTTTCAAATTCCTTAGCAAATGTAATGTAATGCTGCTGAATTATGGAACGTAGTAAAGAGTAGTTTCAAGCAAAAAACAAACCATATAAATGCCATATCTCTTACAAATTGGGATTTTTTTATAAAATCACCTTGGCATAAACCATAGAACCCACCCCTTATTTCCTTTCCTGTCTGCACCCTGATTTAAATAATAATATTACACTTCAAGAATTAGAACACAGTATTTCTCAGGCTCAGGCTCATACAAAATTTCTAATGAATTCTATAAGAATTTAACTCCAGCGTGAACACATTACATTCTAAATTTCTTTAATACTATTTTAACATCTGAAAAAGTTTCTAAATCTAGGTTAAATGTTCAGTTAATCCACTTGTATTAAGAAAAGGTGATACTTCTGATCCTATGAACTACAGGGGCATTGAGCTATTCAACACATTATGCAAATTGTTTACACAGATAATATATAAAAGGTTATAAGTTTGGTCAGAAGAACACAACATCTTGGCAGAATATTAAATGGGATTTCTTAGAAACAGAGGCGTTTCCGATAATATTTTCGGTCTTTCTTCAATTATACACATACAAATGACATTGAAGAGCACTAAAGTATATGGAATATTTGTGGTCCTAAAAAGATAATTTGACTCTGTAAACCACAATAAATTATGGCACAAATTATATCAAATAGGTACGTTAACTAAAATTATCAGAATTTTCCAAAACTTGTATAGTAAAGCTAATGTAAACGTGAAAATAGATAATACCTTATCAAATAATGTAGACATATCGGAAGAGGGAGAAATTCTGTCGCCATTATTGTTCTCATTTTTCATTAATGATCTAGACTCTTTTTTCGTGAAGCCGGTTGCAGGAGTATTAATGTTGATAATTACAATGATATAATTCCTTTAGCGTACGCAAATGATTTAGTAATTTTGGCAAATTCACCGGTAAATGAACGCAAAAAATTAAGTGTATTACAAAGATACTGCACAGAGAGTTTGCTCGAAGTTAATATTGAGAAAACAAAAATTCTTATCTTCCAGAGAGGCAGACCAGCAATAATGAAAAATCACTTTTGTTATAATGAACGTTCCCTAGAAATTGTTTTTTCTTTTAACTACCTGGGTCCTCTGTTTTCCTCGTCCGGCAAGTTCAATTAAGCAGCTAATGAAAATATAAGAAAGGGCATTATTGCCATTCAAACTGTAAGAAATATCTTATAAAAGATAACTCATCAAGTTGGTCAGAAAATATTAAACTTCAGGAAACTAACTATTATCACGGCAACAGCTCTTTTTTCATGTGAAATTTGAGGACTAGTGCATTCGGGCACAATCGAAAAATCTCAGATAACTTTTCTGAAACAGATTTTACAAAGTTCAAGGAATACTCCAAATTTTATCATTCGTTTAGAAACCGGCGTTCATTCCATTGCATCTGCATTACTGCTCAGAGTATTAAACTAGTGGTGTAAATTGTCAAATATTTATTTATTTTTTTATTTATTTATTTATTGTTAGTCTGACCAACAGAGTTCAAGACCCCAATTACAGGTTGACTATACTAAAACATAAATTTAACATGTTTAATGACACAAGTAGTTAACAAATAGAATGACACAAAAAAAAAACCCAGAACTTAATAATACATATAGCTGTTTAAGATAATGTATTGTAATAAATAGTAGTAGTTAATGAATATAATAATTGTATAAAGCATTTTTAAACTTTACAATCGAGCCGACGAAAATGTCGAAATATTCAGGTAAATTGTTAAAATTAAAACAAATCATACGAATAGGTGACTACTTCATTGTTCGTTCGAGGAGTGTTACAGCAGAATGTATATTTAAATCGGGAATTATGCCTAGGAACTAAGAAAGGAATTTTACCTAGGATTACGGGATCATTTATAATACAATGCCAACTTTGTAAAGGAACAATGATGATTGTATTTTTCTTCGAGTATCAAGAGACACAATACTAAATTCGCACAACAAATCTTTGTAATCAGTATCAAAACTAGGATAATATCTGTAAAGCTTGAAGAATCAAAATTTAATAAATTTGCGTTGAATAGATTCAATAACATGGCTGTATTTATTATATATAGGACACCAAACTTGCTGATAATATTCCAGTTTTGTTCTTACGAACGAGAAATATAGTTTCTTAAGAGTTGAAATATGAACGAAGTATTGTGTATTTTTAATAATAAAACCTAAATTTTTGTAGGCAGATTTAACAGTTTGTAATATGTGTTTAATGAAATGAAATGAAACACCAAGATCCTTAAATTGTATGACCCTTTCAAGAGTATGAGAGTTTATTTTGTAATCATATTTGTAAATAGTTTTTTTGACGAAATAGCTCATTATTTTATATTTACTGTAGTTTAAAAAAAGGTTAAAGGTTACAGACCAACCTGAAATGTTATTAATATCTGCCTGTAGGAGCTTAGCATCTTCAATAGAATTAATAGTTTTAAAAATCTTTAAGTCATCAGCATATAACAAGACGTGGGAGTGTTGAACTGAATTAACAATGTCATAAATAAAGAGCGAGCACAGTAAAGGACCCAATTTGGAACCTTGAGGAACACCAGAAGTAGCTGCAAAAGACTTAGATTTATAATTATTATAAGAAACAGACAGAACCCGATCACTGAGATAAGAAAAGGTAAGTTGAAGCAGATCAGAAGAAAATTGAAAGTTATCATTTAACTTATGCAGTAAGACATTATGGTTAATACGATCAAATGCTTTCGAAAAATCCGTATAAATAACATCAATTTGCGTTTCATCATGTAATGAATTCAGCACAGTTTCAGTAAAGTTAATTAGATTAGTAGTGGTTGATCTGCCTTTAAAAAATCCGTGTTGATGCACGGATATATGATGTTGAACGGAATTATATATATGTTTGTAAATAATATATTCAAAATTTTTAGAAATATTAGATAGGATAGCTATAGGACGATAATTTGACATATTAGGTGGATCACCAGATTTGAAAATGGGAATAATAAGAGATCGTTTTAAAGAAGTAGGAAATTTGTTTTGAGAAATAGAAAGATTAAAAAGAAAATGGAGAGGTTTAAGAAAAATATGAGAACAGGCTATAAGGACATAATAAGGAAGAAAGTCAGGACCAGGGTTGCGTGACGGCTTGAGAGACTTTATGGCTTGCGAAATCTCATCCTCAGTGATTGTAGAAATATATGTGATACCGATGTTGTTGGCAAATATAGGTTGTTCAGGGTGGGAGTGATCATTATTATATTGTTCAGAAAAATAATCAGCAAAACCCTGAACAATATCTGTAGTGTTTATGAAAGTTTTATCTTGTAGATGCATCATATCTGGAATCCGGAATGATTGCCTTTTGCTTTGAATAAATTTCCAAAATGCATTACTATCGGTGTGAATTTGGTGTTCAATATTAGATATATATTTTGCATGTTGAATATTTATTTCTTTTTTAATCAGACCACGTAATTTCTTGAATTCTACAAGATAATTTTCATCACTATTGCTTTTATATAGTTTGTGATATTTGTCTTTTAGTTTTATTTTTTTTTTTATAATATCAGCGGTAAACCAAGGAGGACAAGAAAAGCAGGAATGTTTGATTTTAGGTATACATTTATCAAGTATGTCATATAATATGGCATAAAATCTCTCAAGTGCCTCGTTAACATCTGTAATTGTATATATCTCATTCCAGTTAGCTGATGACAATAGTTCATAGAGTAAATCAAAATTACCTTTACTGAAACTGTAATTCATAGAATTATTAAGACAAGAATTATTAAGGTTAAAAGTATTGTTGCAGGTCATTTTTATAAAAAGTGATGGATGAAGAGGGTCTTCATTGACAAGTGGGTCATTGCAATGTGAAACTGAACAAAATAAATTTGAAACAGCAACATCAAGTATCCTATCATTGACATTCTTAATTTGATTATATTGTGTGGCATTTAAAAATGATAAGAAGTTTTCGAAAGCATTTGTGATATTGTTAGTAGGTGAAGAAGGGAGAAGAATATTAGAAAGGGAAGAAATATTAAAATCGCCGATTATTATGAAGTTGTTATTTAATAGTGGTGAAATGGATTCGATAGCTTCAAATACATAATTTATTTGTTCGAGAGATATAGGAGGAGGACAATAGACAATAACAACATAGAAAGAAGAGTGAGAAGTAAGCGATAGTTTTACACATAAAATATCAGAAAATGAGGATAGATGAATTGTAACATTAACTGGAGAAAATTTATATTTACAGTGAATAGTACACAGAACGCCTCCACCAGTCTTTTTACCACTTCTAAGAAAATTTCTGTCAGCACTGTGGACATTATAAGATGAAGTAAATAATTCATTATTAAAAACACTGTCATTCAGCCAGATCTCAATGAGACAGATTAAATCAAAGTTGGATGCGCAACAATTATTATAAAATGAGCTAATTTTGGTATTCAATCCTCTAACATTTTGATAATATATATTCATAATAACAAACTGTTAATAATTTATAAATAAAATTAAAATACAATATTATCCAAATAAAAAAATTTGCAGTGTAATGCGAGCTTTTTATATTTGCGCAAGCGAAACAGAACCAAATAACGAAGTTAAATGAAACCTTGAAAATATAAATGAAATAAAAATGGCGTTACTTGTAAATAGTTAAAAATGTGATATACAAGTATTATTAACAATAATCAGAATCACCAAGTACAGCAGTGACAGCTTCCTTTAACGACGCAGTATCTCTGGTGTTGACCGAAAAAGAAAAAACTATATATATTCATTAAAAAAAGAAAACGTGGAGCGACTAAAAACAAGTCTACTCGTGCCGAAATATACAAGGTATGTTGTGTGTGTGAAACACACACAAACGTGTGAAAAATTCAAGAACTTCACGGGATCTCATAGCTCAGTTGGTAAAGTGTCCGACTAGATATCGGAAGGCCCTGGGTTCAAATCCCAGTGAGATTCATGAATATTTCACAAATCTGCCTTCGTTAATTATACAATTTAATTTGAACACACCAAGTTACAGGAATTCACTGTTGAAATACATCTAAACAGTTATTTACACATTTAATACTGCAGTGCCAATACACTGCTACAGGTGATGTCGCGGTGTTGTGCGGGTAACGATACTCCAAGTGGGAGACAAACTCGTCTACAACGATGTATACGACGTGAGAAAAATTCAAGAACTTCACGGGATCTCATAGCTCAGTTGGTAGAGTGTCCGACTAGATATCGGAAGGCCATGGGTTCAAATCCCAGTGAGATTCATGAATTTTTCACAAATCTGTCTTAATAAGAACAACGTTGAATACAATCATACTTGATTGGAACCAAAAGTCTATGGCTTCAGAAAGATATATACATTTAGGTTAAAAAAATTACATAAATTAAAAAATATTTTATTAAAAAATTCTTATCCTGAAGCTCTTATTGGTCAGTTGCTTTTTAGCACTAATACAGTGGATATAGATAGTGAAAGAAACAATACTCCTCCACAGACAGACACAGATAACAACAACATTACCTTTACTTCATTACCGAATATTGAAAATTCAACATTTAAATTATTGAAGGAAGTTAAAAATGATAAGGTAAAAATAGCTTTGAAAATCCAGTTACTACTAACTCCCTTTTCTCTAAAGTTAAAGATCCTATTAAAAAAGATTTACAATCCAATGTTGTTTACAAAATTCCATGCGGAGAATGTAAGGAGGTTTATATTGGGCAGACAACCAGATCACTCAAATCTAAAATCACTTCCCATAAAAGTAATTGTAGACTAAGACCTAACGCTTGTGCTTTATCACAGCATTTCAATGAGCGTTCCCATCGTATTGTCTATAGTAACTCATCTGTATTAGATGTGGAAACTAATTCAAACAAACGTAACTTCCTTGAAATGGTTCATATTAATAAAACAAACCATACTATTAATAAAAAAAAAACATGTTAGCGGGTTGAGCTCAATTTACAATTACCTTCTCAAATTTAAAGTATTACATACATCTAATAATAGTGGAAATTCTGATCCTTCATAAATAAACTTTACAAACTTTTGTCACTTTTTTTAGTATTTAGTAGGGTTTTTACTAAAATTTAAAAATAATATTTTGAATTTTGAGAACTTTGTCGTGTCCCGGTTTGTTTTTCTCTCTTTCACATGCGCACTTGTGTTTTCTCTGTCATTTTGGTAATTTGCTCAAAGTTCGAACTTGTTTTTTTACTTTGATTCACACTGGTTTTTACAACTTTGACTTCTTCTGAACCTGATCGCTCTGATTTTGGGTTCTGTTGCATAGTTTTAATTACTTGTTTTTGACAATTTAGTTTCATAATTTCAACTCAATGTTTGTACTATATAATCAAACATCTATCACTGTTCTGATGACTGACTTGTTTAAAATTTAACCTCACAATGTAGTAAGTAATGTGTTTAATTTAACATTTTTTCCAGTTTGTAATATGAATGTTGTTGTACCTTCTAGCTGTCCCGAAAAAGAAATAAAATAATTCCGAAAGCTTGACATGTAACTTTAAAAAGTTTTATTTAACATCTTTTCCCATACTCCGGACTGCTGTAGCTGTGAAATATTTTTCATCTACTTAGCTGATCGGTCGTGATCATATCTAACCTTAATATATATATATATATATATATATATATATATATATATATATATATATATATATATATATAATATGTAACCTAGCCGCAGTGTGATAAATTTTTGTTGCTGAGCGTTCACCCATCCAACATATCGCTGCTCGGACTTGCCGATCACAAAGCTAACACTCTAACCACACTGCCGTACTGCTGGCTATATATAAATATATATATATATATATATATAATATATATATATATATATATATATATATATACAGGGTGTCTCTTAAATAGGGGGACATGGCTTAACCACAGATTCCTGAGGCTAAAATAAGACGATTTAACCAAACTTGCTTCTACCGGAAAGTGTACCATTTAGCCAGAAATCTGCTTCAAAGTTCTTCGAAAAAAAATTAATTTTGCTTATAATAATCGGACGCTTTATTCGATTTGGATGAAATTTGGTATGACAGTTTATATGGTTATAAGTCATCTTTTAAGGTGATACTTGTTGTTATTAGTGAACCACTAGTGTATGAAACTTAGGTCACCCAACATTAATTAGACCGTTACTTTTTAATGGCAATGCCGAAAACGTGAAATTATTTTTCTTCAGAAAGATACTTTCAATAGTAAACTTTTGTCTCTTTGTGTAATTTGTGATATCTGTTACGGTTCACACAGAAAAAAATAAAATCTGAGTGTCTGCACTGCTAAATTTTTAAAATAAATTTAATCTAGCAGACTATCCAAATGTCAAACAAGTAATTTTTAATGACAGTAACAATTGTTTTACGGGTTGTCAAAAATTTTCTTCGCAATATTCTAAAATTAGTAACATCCGTTTGTTCGGCCTAATAGTATTTTACTACCATTATTATAAATAAGACGATTACATATCTCAGCTAACTCCTAAATAAGTTGTGAAGATTGACAACTCGTTACTGTCATTAAAAATTACTTGTTTGACATTTGGATAGACTGCTAGATTAAATTTATTTTAAAAATTTAACAGTGCAGACACTCAGAATTTATTTTTTTCTGTGTGAACCGTAACAGATATCACAAATTACACAGAGAGACAAAAGTTTACTATTGAATGTATCTTTCTGAAGAAAAATAAATTCACGTTTTCGGCATTGCCATTAAAAAGTTATGGTCTAATTTATGTTGGGAGACCAAAGTTTCATACACTAGTGGTTCACTAATAATAACAAGTATCACCTTAAAAGATGACTTATAACCATATAAACTGTCATGCCAAATTTCATGCAAATCGAATAAAGCGTCTGATTATTATAAGCAAAATTAATTTTTTTTCGAAGAACTTTGAAGCAGATTTCTGGCTAAATGGTACACTTTCCGGTAGAAGCAAGTTTGGTTAAATCGTCTTATTTTAGCCTCAGGAATCTGTGGTTAAGCCATGTCCCCCTATTTAAGAGACACCCTGTATATATATAATATGTATTTAAATATAACTCGTGCCTCTATAAATTTTTAATTACTAAAATTGGAATTATTGCTCAAGTCAGACTTGCTAGCATAAACGGTCTAAGATTATTTTACAAAGGCTTCAAGAATATTTTAGATGCGAATAATAACTAGTCCATTATGCAATTTATGTGAAAATGAGAATTTGTACCATATTTTTATTAATTGTTCAATATATAAATCACTACGTGAGTAGGTATTATTTGTCAAAATACATTATGAATATTAACTCAGAAACAAACCCTTTCAATTTATTTGAAAATTTTGACATGGAAAGACAGACTAATGTATTTTATGTCACATTAAATGCGTTCAAATTCCATAGCTTTTGCCTCAATAAACTAGAAATTTGTCTACTTTCAAAATTTCTTACATAATTTAAGGTAGGATGTAATATGTTATTATCTCTTTCTAATGTACCTATATATGTATTATATTACATTAAATATTTTCGCCACAATGTATAAAATTGTCAATGTTTTCTTGCATAATTTGTATTAGGATGTATTATGTTAGGTATCATCGCTTTCTATAATGTTCTAGTGTTGTAATAAATGCGGGTATATTGGAAATGTTTATTTGTATATAATTAAATATTTTCTATTATGTAAATGTTTCTCACAATTATTTTTGTTACTGGTAAAATGTTTAATACTTAAGACCAATCAATCCCACTTATACGAAGTGTAAACTGTAAAAAATTGTCCTGTCTCGGTATATGAGTGGCGCGGCATTATCTTGTTGGAATTACAAATTCATCAGTGTGTGGCCTAATTTTTCAGTTAAAATTTTTTATCATCTCTCGATAGTTCTCATAAGTGACCTTGGTTTTCAAAAAAATAAGGTCCAATCATGTTCTGGACGTGACTGTGACACCAATCACTGATTTTGCCTAGATATCATAGTAATACTTAAATGCGGATAGGATTCCCTTGCCCAGAAATGTCTATTTCGTGTACTAACATGACCTCACAACGTTTAGAATATTTTCGTCGAAATGCACGCTAAGTTGCAATAATCGACTTCTTATTTGCACTAAACCACAAAGTCAGAGTTTTTTTTTTTTTTGTTTATGTGCCCATAAAAAATAAGGATCTACTCTACATTACCTACTATTAAAACTAAATTAATTTAAACGTTAACATAAGAATTGGAGTCAATGCCAAATGGGAACATGATTCTTGACTTGTACATTAGTAATATTCACATTGCTATAATTTTTGTTGTATTAATTTTAGAACAAAAGAATTATAATCTCAAAAATTATTGTTTACATGCGTTTCGGGAAAATAAAAATTATAATTTTCTAAAAGTTTCTTTCGACTAATTTAAAATATAGATTTTAAACTTACATCAAGTATTCCACCATTTAATATTTGGGTACATCGCCTTTATTAGTAATACCAGCTTCAATTCTTTTAGTTTTTTTCTGAGTATTGTCTCTGATGTCTTGCGAGGTAGGTTTTACTGTATGCATTGGATTTTTTTGAAGTTGTTTCTCATTGTATCAAAAGTAAAGGGTCTCGGTAGAAGCTAGAAGATGAACCTTAAAATGCCGGTCGAACTATTATCACCTGTCATTTGGTCAACAATTTTCAAAAGTTTTACATTCATACATAAAATCACGCGTGTCCCACTCAGTGGGTTAGCAAAAACCCGAAAACAAAAAAGGAACAGAGTAAGAGCTCAGCTGACTCACTTAACTCTTTAATAACATTCTTCTTTCGCCTTGTCCACAATCATCATAGCATTCATACATAAGAAAATATTAAAGTAACCGATTTTCGGTAGCGAATAACCGCATCCGGACCACAATAATAGTTACGCCATAATCATCCTTCGCCACATATTCCTATCCACGCACACTTCTTTCACCTCAGCAATATTCATAAACGTATTCTTACATATGAACATATTAAAGTGACCGATTTTCGGTAGCGAATAACCGCATCCGGACGACAATAATAGTTACGCCATAATCATCCTTCGCCACACATTCCTATCCATGCACACTTCTTTCACCTCAGCAACATTCATAAACGTATTCATACATAAGAACATATTAAAGTGACCGGTCACTTCTAAAGTTTTAAGTTTATATTTAAATATACGGTCCTGGTTATGTTTGAGTAAAGTGTGTTTTAAATTGCACCGATTATAAATCCTAAAAATAAGAAAATTATCATGCCGTTCTAAACAAAAGTGTATAGAATAAAGAGTTTAGTGGTACATATGTAAAAATTTATAAAAGCAGTGGTGCCGTAGCGCTGTAGGTTGGAGTATAAAATTATTAAAATTTCTAAAATTTTGGAAGGTTGTGACGTGACTGAGCGAGGAGCGACGGCCAAGCGAAACGAGTGACACGCGAACGCACTAAGCGATAGTCAGGAGCGTACTAAGTGAAAAAAGGGAGTCACATGAATACTGAATATAGAAGCCGTAGTAATTCCACAGAGAAAAGAAAAAGGCAGGAAAATAAAGCGGATAAAGAAACAGAGGGAGAGCTAATAATTAAAGAAGTAAAATATTACAAACATCACCAGTGAAACAAGCAGGGAGTGAAGATATGAAAGATATGGAAAAACTGAGAAAGTTATTGTTAGATATATCACAAACAATGAATGGAATGAGAGTAGAAATAAATAATAATCATGAAGTTCTGAAAAACGAAATAAAAAATAATTCGCTATCAATAGAGAAATTAAATGAAGAGTAAAAAAGGAAAGAAGAAGAATGGACAAAAGAAAAGGAAGAATTGAAAAAAAAAATAGGGAATTTGAGAGAAAGATTAGAGAAACAAGATCAAAAAAGCAGAGCGAATAACATTGTTATTAAAGGATTGAACACAGAAAGAAAAAGGACAAAAGACATGGTAATAGAACTACTAGAAATAGATTTACAAGTCAAATATGCAATCAAATCAGCCACAGAATTAAAATGAAAGAATGCACCACCAGTCATCGTAGCAGAACTAGAAGATCATGATTATAAAATAAAGGTAATGAAAAACAAAAACAAATTGGGAAACAAGAGAATATTTATAAACAATGATTGGACAAAGGAAGAGAGAAAAATGCACTATGTAATTAGAAAAAAGACAGAAGAGGAAAGAAAAAATAACAGAAACCCAAAAATCTACTACAATAAAACACAAGTAGGCAACAAGCAATGTATATGGAACAAACAAATAGAAGATCTAGTAGAAGTAGATGCAAGTGCAAAGCAAACCTCAGATGACGACAGCCATCCAAAAAATTAATGACAAACACCGGTACAGAAAACACAGGAATTATAACTAGGCTACGAAGACGGCACGCAAATAGGTCTACAGACAAGGAAATACAATTAGTTATAGGAATTTTGAAGGGGTTGCTAAAATCGAAACATATTTCATGGACAACAAAAGTGAGGGTATACAAGACAGTGATAAAACCGACAGTAATGTATGAATGTGAACTGTGGGCATTTAAATAAAGTGACATTTTAATATTGGAGGTGTGGGAAAGAAAAACGTTAAGGAAAATATTCGGTGGAAAAAAAGAAAAAATGTTGGTAAGAAGACGGACAAGTGCGGAAGTGATGCGTTTATATGGTGACAGTGCAATAACCGGTTTAATTAAAGCTAAAAGACTAAGATGGTTGGGACATGTAATGCGGCTACCAGAGGACAGAATAGTAAAGAAGGTTTCTCAAAGGAAGGACAGGAATAAAGAAGAAAATAGGACATCCTAATGGAAAGCGATGTGACTTCGTATTTAAAGACTTAAATAGACTCAATATAAAAAATCTGATGTGGCCAACACAAAACCTCCGGCTATTTCATTTTTATTAATTTAAATACATACCTACCTACGTATTTACTAACGCTGCAAACTGTTCCATTGCAGAAAACTATTGCTTTATTTACTATTTTCTTTTTAAAATGTCACTATTATTCTGACAGTGACATTTGAAAAATGAACTGTGTAACAAAGGAATAGTTAGGCTTCGCGGCTAATAAAAAAAAAAATTTTAAATTTATCCGTAATATATGTAGAAAAAGTATTAATGTATTCCTGTAGAAAATTCAATGATCTTTAATTTTCATAAGACATAAAATTCGAAAAAATGGCATTTAATGGTATTTTTTGAAGAAAAACCACTATGAGCTTCAGGTAAAGTGCCATTTCCGGTTATCCGATTTACACTAAAATCTAACGGCTCCTTTTCATATTAGAATAGGATAGAAATACAAGGTTTCAGAATTTTCTGAATGACAGTATTTGAGTTAGAGCGAAGACAAAATCCATACACACACATACACACATACAGACATCATCGTGAAAATGTTAAAAATGGATTCGAGGGACCTTAAAACGTGGTCATTTACTAAAATCTTGATATGAGATTTTTAGCACGATCCCTATACCCCCTTACCAAGGGTAGCGGGAGGTAAAAACTGGGAAATAGACTCTAAATAGATTTGAATGGAAAGAAATATGTAAAAAAGCCATGGGCCTATAAGGCCTGCAGAGCTGTTCTATTATTATTATTATTATTATTATTATTATTATTATTATTATTATTATTATTATTATTGTTATTATTATCATTATTATTATTATTATTATTATTATCATTATTATTATTAATTATTATCATTATTATTATTATCATTATCATTATCAATATCATTATCAATCATTATCAATATCATTATCATTGTCATTGTCATTGTCATTATCATTGTTATTGTTGTTGTTGTTATTGTTATTGTTATTACTGTTATTCTTATTGTTATTATTATTGTTATTGTTATTATTATTATTTTTATTATTATTATTATTGTTATTATTATTATTTAATAATATTTATTATTATTATTATTATTATTATTATTATTATGATTATGATTATTATTATTATAATAATTATTATTTATTTATTTATTTAAAGAAGCTGAAAGAATTTTGCAGAAATTTCTAACCATCTGTGTAGATTTCATAGTGTGTTAAAATTAAAAATGTAAACCTGCCGAATTATTTTGAGTTTGGGCTCGTATTTGCTAATCGTTAGCACCTTTAAAATAAACATTAATAAACAGCATATCTTTGCGTTATAACAAATCTTATAAATCAATATTGGCAACTTATCCGCCTATGAAAAGAATTCACATACAATACAATATAAAATGTAAGTTACGGAACGCAATTTAACATTTCCTGTGCAATGACAATATGAAGCATTTAGCTTAGGTACTCTGTACGGTTGTTTGTCGTGTCTCCGATTCCCTGACTGCAACTTCACGCCGGATGAACACAAGGATGTTTGCTCCACTGTTAAATTATTTCTTCAGAAATGACGGATCTTAGCCCGTAGATTTTATTAACGTTTTTATTTGCTATTATAAAACGACCGCATGGTTAAACGGACAAACAAATCATATTTTCAGTCCAACAAAATTTTATATTAAAATTTATATATGCTGTTTAGTAGTTAGACGTTTACTTTTAATGTATCTACATACCTGTACGAGATGGATCAATGAATTGTTAACACAGAGATATAAAAAATCTGATGTGATCAACCTAATACCTCCCGCTTTTTAATTTTTATTAATTTAAATACATACCTACATAGTGCATATATCTTTTGCTTTATATGATCCATTTTGTTAATGTGTAGTTGTAAAGTTATATTTGACATTTTGATAACACGTACTTATTTACAGTTTGATTTTTGGTACTGCAAACATGTCAAATTTATATCGGACCATTCTGTAAATCTAATAATTATGTATGATGGAAAATATATTATTTTTACTACCCTTAATTTCATTAGACTCAATACAATCTTCTTAACACAGTTTCATTATTAATTTTAATGTAATTACTTCCTGACAGTGACATTTGTTTAAAAATGTCAATGTTATTAAAATATTTTGTTTTTGTTTGACCCATAGGAAAAATGATATACAAAATAAATTATTTTATAAATTAATATTTAAAGTTATTTCAAAATGCTGTTATCGTAGAATTGAATATTGTACCATTATATCCAACAAGACCGTATCCAAGGAGGGGGGATTTAGGGGTTCAAACACCGCCCCCCCCCCCCCCCGAGATGAAAATAAAATACTAAAAAAATTAAATGGTCTAGCCAAAATGCTAACAAAGTCGTGTCTCATATTACGAGTATAACATTCCCATTTCTTTTTTTTAAATAATTATATAAACTATAAAGGTATACGCAAAGGCCAAATTATTTTTTTGTTATTATTTCCCTGAAAGTTTTATACCGGGTGTTGGAGGATGTTAACATGGAAAATTAGTTTTTTCTATAATTTGTACAACTTTGTTATTTTCTAATTTTCTTAATTTAATTTTTGTCAAGCATTTTCTATTCTGTTATAAAACATTTTCTTAGTACGGTTGAAGGTGAAGGTCATGAGAAAAAAAGTGCTAGCAAAAACAGTGACAACTTTGAAAAATATTTCATTTCAAATTAGATCTGGAGAACAATACATCTGGCAGAAGCGAAGGTAGAAGAAACAATTATTTTATTAATCCCTACTACTACGGAATACAAGAAATTGAAGGCGTAAAACGAAATAGGTTAAGTCAATAGAAAAAACTACTTAAGTAAAATCTACAAAAGTAATACCGATAGTGACATCTCTGATTGAAAAGTTAAACGGATTGAATAAAATACTTGACGATAAAACAAGAAACTTGATCACAAAAAATTACAAGTGGCATCTTACTACCAGTTCCAGAGACTTGCGTAAGCTAGTCCTGAACATTGCTAACAAAAATAAATTCACGGAATAAAACAAGATTTGCAATTCGCATAACATAGAAGAATTGCTGTATTAAACGAATAGGGAGATTAAATGTTTAGTCAGTTTAGACAGAGAGCCCAAAGTAATAGCGCTGAAGACGAAATTTTTAAACGCAAACGAGGAGAACGAGATAGTATGGAGGGGACACAGCAAGAAGATATAATTAAAAGAAGCAGATTATTAGAACACTCACCAATTAAAGCTGCAGATACGGTACAGGATCAAAAAGACACGGACACCATGCAAATTTTGAACGCAATTTATAAACTAACAGAAAGTATAGAAGATAATAAATTAGAACTACTTAAGGAAATAAGAGAAAACAATAATATGATCAAGAAACTGGAGGAAGATATAAAGAAAAAGGAACAAAAATGGGAAGCAGAGAAAGGGGAACTGTTAAACCGAATTGAAAAACTTGAAATGAGAGAAGAAATAAGAGAAAGACGAGACAAGAAAAATAATATTATCATAAAAGGCGTCAAAATAGAAAATAATGACATAAAAGAAGCAGTAGAAGGATGGTTAAAGGAGAAAATTAATATAGAACCCACAATTAGTGAAGCATATAAAATTAGAATAAAAGGGAATGATGCAGTAATTGCAAAACTACCGAGTTGGGAGGGGAAACAAAAAATACTAAAAAAAAAAAACATGCTAAGGGGTACAAACGCGTACATTGACCACGATCTCACACAGCGAGAGCGAGAAATCCAAGCGAAGCTCAGAAACAAGGCCAAGGAAGAGAGATCAAAAGGTAACTCAGCATCGGTGGCATACAGAAAAATAAAAATAAATGATAAATGGTATGCCTGGAATGATACAGAAGAAAGAATCGGTGAAGTTACAGAAGTAAAAAACGGATTAAATTTATAGAAAAAAATGTAAAGAGACACAATATACAGAAAACTCACAATATAAAAATAGGGTTCTGGAATATAAAGGGAATTAAGGGAAAAGATAAAGAAGTCTGGGAGCACATAAAACAATATCATATAATCGGGTTAACAGAAACATGGGTGGAAGAAAAATATTGGGATAATATAAAAAAGAAACTACCAAAAGAGTACAACTGGAAATGCATATATGCAACTAGGGAACATAAAAAAGGAAGAGCAAAAGGGGGAATAATTACAGGTGTAAAAAAAGATATAACAGAATTAGGGAGCGGTACAAATTTCTCAGAAAATATACAAGAAAGACAAATACAGATTGATAACGAGGTATGGAGAATAGTAACAGTTTACAATAACAATAGATTACATGCTATATATAAGGAAATAGATGAAAATATTTTAGAAACTACCGAAGGTAACTTTATCATAGGAGGGGACTTTAATGCCAGAATAGGCGAGGAAGGTGGAATTTGCAACTTATACACAGGCATAATAGAAAAACGTAATTCAAAAGATAAAGTTGTAAACAAAGAAGGTACAGTGTTATTAAAGGTCTGTGAAGAAAGAGGATGGAACATATTAAACGGCAATCATACAGGAGATGAATTAGGAGAGTTCACGTTCATAAACTTCAGAAATGATGCCTCTGTAATAGATTATGCAATTGCAAATAATAAAGCAAGGGATAAAATAATTAATTTTGAAATAATAAATCAAACGGATTCTGATCATCATTTTTTAGCAGTCACTCTAAAAAACCACAAAATGAAAAGTTTGAAAATAAAAGAAGATCGAACAATAATTTTGTGGAAAGAAGAAACTATAAAACAATACAAACAAAATATTGAAAAAATAAGCCTTCGTTCGGAATCAAGTTTAGAAAATAAAATAAAAGAACTAACAGAACAAATTCATAATTCAATGACAAAAACAACAAGAACAATTAACACGGACACAATCTCAAGAAACGGCTGGTGGGACAAGGCATGTAAAGATAAACAAAAAGAAACAAGAAGATATTTAAGGCATTTGAGAAATGGACATATAACGGTTGAGACATATAAACTGAAATTAAGAGAATATAAAAATATATGCAAAGAAAAACAACAGTCACACAGGCAAAAGATCATGACAGAATTACACAATATAAATACGGAAGCACAAGCGTAGAAATACATTAGTGATGAAAGAAGAAAAAAAGCCGACATAGATGAAAGTATAACTATGGAAGAATGGAAACTACATTTCAAAAATCTATTGCAAGCATCAGAAGAAAAACCTATTTCAGACCCCGAAAAAGAATATAAAAACGAATACGATGGTGGAGACATAACAGAAGAAGAAGTAAGAGTACAAATAAGAAGACTGAAGAAAAACAAAGCAGCAGGAGAAGATGAATTACCGAACGAAGCTTGGATACATGGAGGAGAAGAAATATTAAAATTAATCACGCAATTTATAAATACAATCTGGAAGGGCAACGACTTCCCACAACAGTGGACAAAAGGAATTATAACACCGATATACAAGAAAGGAGATAGTCGTTTACCAAGTAACTATAGAGGTATAACGATTTTAAATACTCTATATAAAATCTACGCAATGATACTCAACCAAAAGCTAAAAGACGAAATAGAAATTAAACAAATTTTGCCAGAAACACAGAACGGATTCCGTCAACATAGAGGCACAATTGACAATATATATATATATATATATATATATCTTGAATTTCCTAGTAGAAAGAGAACTGCTGAAAGAAAGAGGAAAATTATATGCCTTTTTCGTAGACTTAAAGGCAGCGTTCGACAAAGTAGATAGAGACATATTATTAAATATGATGAAAAAGAAAAACATAGATAATCATCTGATACAAAAAATAGACGAAATATACAGGCATACAGCAAATATTGTCCGAGTAAATAAAAACTGTACGGAGGAATTCTGGACTACATCAGGTCTAAGACAGGGATGTCCCATAAGCCCAACGCTATTTGCGATTTACTTAGCAGATATTGAGGAATATTTCCAAAAAGGGCAAACAGGAGGCGTAATAGTCGCAAACATAAAATTTTGGACCCTCGCATATGCAGACGATCTTGTGTTGTTAGCTAAATCCGACACAGAAATGAATTCCATGTTTAAAAGGCTAGACAAATACCTGGAAAAGAAGAAAATGGAGCTAAACGTAGACAAATCTAAAGTAATGAAATTTAAAAAAGGGGGTGGGAGAGAAAAAAACATACAATGGATATGGCAAGGCCAGAAAATAGAATATGTCAAAGAATACAAGTACTTAGGTTACATCTTTAAACAAAGTAACAACACAGATAGACAAGTTGAACAAACAATAAAAAAAGCTACCATTGCAATGAAAGAGATATGGAGTTTAGCCAAACGACAGTTTAGAAATAACTTTAAAATAAGAATAATGATGTTCGACTATGTAATAAAAAGCATAATTATGTACGGTGCTGAGATATGGGGTTGGGGAGAAATAGAAAAATTCGAACAACTACAACTGAAATATTTGAAATGGACACTAGGGTTAGAAAAAAGCACACCGCAATATATCGTCCTCCAGGAAACAAGCAAGGATAAAATAAGAATTGCAGCTGGTCTTCGAGCAACGAAATATGAAGAAAAAATTAGAAACTATGACGCACAGAGAATAGTACACCAATGTTGGAAAGAAATAAGGAAGAGAGAAGAACAAAAGACACCGTTAAGTAATTGGGAAATAAAAAGAAGAAGGTACTATGAAAAGAATGGATTTTCACCTGCCGAAATCGAGAGAATACGCAATGAAAACACCAATATTAACGTACAATTGACAAGCAGGGATCAAGATATTCAAAGGCAAGAACAAAATACAAAAATTATGCAATCCAAATACAATAAAATATACAAACACATAATGCCAGTAGGCCTGCCACAATATTTGTCAAACAAAAAAGGAAGTTCTATCAAACTAATAGCTCGTCTACGATGTGGAAACGAAGAAAAAGGAAACAAATATTGGATGGCAGAAAATGAACGCAAATGCCGACTTTGTGAAGAACATGAAGAAACGCTAACGCATTTATTGTACAATTGTAGAGCCCTTCCTAGACAGAGAACCAGCCCATACCATATCCTGGACGAGTCGGGAGAGGGAGAGACCTGGGTCAAATCTCTGCGAAAGAAGAGGGAAATGAAATAAAATAATTTGTTATTACCAAAAATAAAAAAAGTATTGTACAGACACTTTCAACTAAAATTATGTATTGTAACATAGTCATGTAAAAATTCTAAGCCTACAGGCAAGAATTAAATAAATAAATAAAATATAAAACATTATTAATAAAATAATACAAAAAATCATAACTAATGAATTCTGAGATAAAATTTTAAATATTTGTTTAACTTTTTGTTCTAATGCCATGCATTTTATGGCTATCACTATTAATAAAAAATTAAATAAATTTAACAATAAATACCGTGCAAGGCCGGCGCTAGGGGCGAGGCGGCGAGACGACCGCCTAGGGCGGCACTTTTTAATGGGCTGCATTTTTTCGATCGACGGCAAGAGAGAAATTTTTAATTTGTAAATATTTTTTGTTTATTAATAAACACAGAAATTACTGCAAACTTAAAATTACTAAATAGTTATTTATGCAACAAGAGTAAAAAGTATAGTCTTATTTCACTAATAGGAAAGTTTGACCGAACAAGCCGTAGGCGAATTTATCAAATCCTATGAGTGAAATAATACACTTGTTACTCGAATTTCATTCATTTTTTTTTTACGTTTGCAATAAAAGTGAAAAAGGGCCATAATGGTTCATTATTTCACTCGTTAGCGTTTAAAAAAGTGCACACCTTTATTTGTTAAAAAAGGCATACATTATAAATCCGTTTTAATGAAAAAATTGTGCTTTTTTAACACACTTACGGACCTCATTGCTTCAAGAAAAGCTATCTGAATTAGCAATAATAGCTATTAAGCACGTTAATGACCAACATGATGAAATAATTGATAACTGTGCACAAATTAAAACAAGAAATCGATTAATTTATGTTTGCATGAGTTATGATTCAGATTAGGACTTTTGTAGGAAATATGTATATTATAAATGAATATTTTAGTATTCTTATTTCCTACATTGTTGTACATTCTTAAAAAGCTAAATAAATTCTTTTCATTAGTGTAAATTTCCTATATAGCGTCAATATAAAAACATAACTTTAATCTATTAACTCGAAATTTAATAGATATAAAAGAAATTGAGCATAGTTGTTCAAACGAAAATAAAAAAAACGTCGTAGAGAGCAAACCAAAATTCCATATTATTTCAGATTTAGAAGTTGTTTGCATAAATAAAAATTAAAAATAATTGATTTTTTGCTTTTATCTAGTGACCTATGATTTTTTCCGAAAAAAAAAAATACATCTTTAAATGGCCTACTAGGGCAACTTTACCCTAATTTAACCGACTTCGTAATGGCGAGCCTGTAGAAGTAGTTATTTAATTTTATATTTTAAATACGCCCCCCCCCCCCTCATTCCCCAAAATAGGGCGCAATAAAAAAGTTCGCCTCGGGCGACAAAATAGTTAGCGCCGACCCTGATACCGTGTTTGGTTTCATTTAATGCAGAAAATTTTTATCATTCTACTAATGCCACATCGATGGTTGACACACTAAATGGGGTGCAATAATAATCTCCTATATACACTTTGAAAAATTATACCTGGTAGATTCATATATATGCAGGATGTATCAAGATAATGGAACAGTGCCGTTTATTTGTGTGTGTGAAAAGATACAGAAAAAAGTGATTAGGATATTTTGTAAGGGATAGAGGGGGACACATTTTAGCATAAACTTTGTTATCATAAATCCACTGGTACTCAAACTACAGGACAATATTATATTTTTTTAAATGGCATTATATATATTTTATTAACTCATTAAATAGAGAATTTTGTTCTGAATTCAACGATATAATAATATTATACCCTTACATTGCGAAAAAATTTATAAAAATTAATTCAAAGTTAGTATTTCATTTCTACTGTATCTAAGTAATCTGAGCAAACATTCAATCAATAAAACAAAAAATTTATCTTAAAAGTTGAATTTATTGTCAAAATCGTAGCTTACTTGAATGTAATAGAACTAAAATAAATTTTATTTTGTTTTATTGATTGAATGTTTGCTCAGATTACTTAGATAAAGTAGAAATGAAATATTAATTTTGAATTAATTTTTATCAAATTTTTCGCAATGTAAGAGTATGCTATTATTATATCGTTGAATTCAGAACAAAATTCTTTATTTAATGAGTTAATAAAATATATATAATGCCATTTAAAAAAATATAATATTGCCCTGTAATTCGAATACAACTGGATTTAAGATAATAAAGTTTATACTAAAATGTGTCCCCCTCTATGCCTTACAAAATATCTCAGTCACTTTTTTCTGTATCTTTTCACATACACGAAAAAAATGCACTGTTCCATTATCTTGATACACCCTGTATATATGTGATGTTAGGGGTGAAAAAACTCTGAATTTTAAAAAATATTTTATATATTTATACTTTGGCTTATCGATTTCGTTAGTGACTTAGCATCTTCAGGGCGCCTATTCTAATTCACTTATCGAGTCGCTAAGTCCACGTGTGTCGCTATCCCCACTACTTCAACGCAGTGATGACATACGTATTTGCGTCACAGCTTGACGTCATAGCCGCACTTCAGAAGGGGAATGACGTCGTAGCGAGGGTCGCTACATTTTTCGACACCTATGTAGGTCTCGCTAAGTTCTTTTCCACTCGCTAACTTTGAAGTTTGGTTATGTTAGTGTTTTGTTTGTAAACAAATGGCTGTTCGTGCGTTTTAATATTTTGTTGTGCGTGATGCTGAAGTAGAGGAGAGAAGAGAAGAGGCTAAAATTGCCCGAAGATTAATTAGAGATGCACATAATTCGTTTAATTTGCCCGAAGCGGAATTTTTTGTTGCACCACCTTCTATATTCTTTAACAAAATAGTTAATTGGTCCCACAATGCCTTCCAATTATGCCTGCCGTTTGCCCCCAATAATTTTCCCCTCGCAAAATCTTCGTGGTCCTCCATAAAATGGAGTAAAGTGACTTTTTGTTCACTTGAAATTCTCTCCTCTCTTTCACGTTTTTGAAACATTATAAATTAAAAACGAAAACAATAAAAAAAAATGCTAAACTAATGAACTAATAAACTAACACTAATTTTATATGAATATATAACTAAAATAAATAAGAATTTAAAAACCGATATAAAAATGAAAATGAATGAAATACTAAACTAAAATAATAAACTAACACACTAAAATAACAAACTAACACTAAATCTAAATAAATACGTAACTAAATTAAAAAAAGAAAAGAAACTAAAATATAAATTTAAAAAATCAAACTAAAAACCAAATAATCTAACTTTAATAATAATATAACAAACTAATTAAAAATAAAATAAAAATTAAAACTATAGATAAGAGATATAAAATTTTAAACACGACACAAAAAAGCATTTAACAGTATAAGATCACAATCAAAAATGAAATGAATACTGTGAAATTCAAACTGAGCGCTTAAAAATACAACACTGCCATCTAGTAAAATAACGGTTACTAAATGGTGACGTAGGTTCAACGTCATCATATGACGTCACTAACAATGACGCAATAGCGACACCTTACTGTCGCTACATTTAGAATAGACCTCCAGAGCCTTACAGCTGGAAAGATATAAAAATATTCATTGTAAATATAAAAAATATTAGAATATAATGAATGTGATTTGAAGAGGAAAATGCTGGGGAGTGATATTTATTTTAATATAATGTAACATGACAAACATTTTTATATAGGTAGATAAATTATTTATAAGGTATAGTTTTATGTATTTTAAGGTTAAGTAAACATGACGATCATAGAAAACATATTATGAGAAATATTACAAAAATAATGTAAACTACTAACCGTCATAGAGAAATTAGGTTGTTCTTGACATATTTATTGAGTGATGTAGAAAATTATTGCTTGATTAAATTGGTTTTTCCATTTTATTTAGATGTACGTCTTCACAGAGCCAGAGAGATGTTGTTTAGCGGAAGTATGATTTGAATTTATAGTAAAATTTAGTTTTTTAGTTTTAATGTTTATTGTGAAAAAGGCGGGAGATTTTTGAAAATGTGTTGTTCTGGAAAAGATACGTTTTCGTTTATTATTGTATAATTGTTATGTATATGTTAAGAATTTCGTATTTTTCTAAAAGATATAAATTTTGAATTTTTGTTTCTGAATGTAGTAGCTTATTTATTTATTCGTATCAGAAGCAATACAACATAATTTAATCAGGCTTTGGACTTCTGGTCTTCTCTGGTTCTGAGTACCAACTCTTTGGGTCTTTTGACAAAGATCCTTTTTGGCGTGGTCACTTCTGTTCATACGCTTTGCATGCTTCTGGTATGAAAGGATTTGCCGGCTAAGCCGTTGCCCGGGGGACGCCCGAATGCATTAACTGCATTCTTTGAGGAGGCTCCTTTCGTGTCCCCAATGTAGTAGCTGTAAGTTATCTAAAGTAATGCTGAAGGTGGATTATTTTTTAAATGTTCTTGAAATCGAGTTTGTATATTTCTTTTTGTAAGCCCAATGTAACAATTTTCACAGTTATTGCAATCTGTTTTGTATATTCCGCTATTGGATAGTTGGTTGGTTTTGGGGGTATTATTTTTGAGAATCTTGTATATATTGGGGTGGGATTTAGACGTAAGGGTTGTATTATGTTGGTGTGTTATTATAGAAAGGGTTTAGTGGAGATCATTATAATATGGTATTGAAATGTAATTTGTTTTTTGTTTTATATGTTTATATATTTTGTTATTTATTAATTTTGTATATTTTATTTTATTGAAAAGGTTTTTCATGAATGTATGTATGTATGCATGTATGTATGTATATATGTGTGTGTATGTATGGATTTTGAAGGGACGATTACTTAAAAATTATATGATATAAGACCAGTGTAACTATGAATTCCTCAATCTGACATTCATGGGAAGAGCTGAAAAGGTTTCGGTAACAATTGGACAACCGGAAGTACTAGTTTCTTAAAAAAATCTTCTAATTATTATTTTTTGGAAATTTATGTCATTGCAAATATTAAAGAATATAAAATTCTCTGTCTAATATATTGAACATTTTTATTATATCTTCTATAAATTTAGAGATAGAGAGTTATAAATATACAAAATAATCCATTGTATCCATAAAATAGCCCATGGACATCATTTAAAAAATTAAAATATTTGTAAATGACATAAATGTCAGTGTCAAAAAGCCAGAGACATTACTGAAGGCTTTTTTGGGAAGTACATATAATATTTCTTATTTTATCATTAATTAAATATTTAAAATTATAGATATAGCTGCCGCACGTTAAATTGACACTGTTCTTGAATGCGCGAAACTTAAAATTCGTATTTGGACAAGTCGAAATGTAATAGTAATTATAATATGTTACTTTTATAACAAGGAAAAGATTTCGTCAACATATAAAATTAGTATAAACAGAAACGGGATCCATTTGTAAGCCGAAGTATGTACAGAAACAAGTCATCTAAACACGCGCTTGCTATACATATATTTCATCATAAACCTTTCAGAAATACCACCAATCTCGTCAATGAATTGGAAGAATCTCCAACAGTTAGAAGAGTAGGAGGAAACTTGTTCATAGAATGAATTGATAAATAAAGAATTAATGTAATTAGAATATTTTGTTTGTACCAGAAATATTAAATACAATTTATAGCCTACTATAAAAATGATGCTGGCAACAACAGATTTTTTTTTTACTATAGAGTTCCACTCATAGCCGTTATTATAGATATATCGTTTCCGTACTTAATTGTTTAATTTTGTTCTGTTATTATTTACTTTAACAATATATATATATATATATATATATATATATATATATATATATATATATATATATATGTCAAATCAAATCCCCCAGGTGGCTGGACCAGTCACGCGAGCGAGAGCCAGGGACATCAGCAGTGTAGTGAAGACAGAATCATCGGACGGATAGGTCTGTGCGCGGAAGCATGGTGCAAGGAGAAGAATGGTGTGCTATCGCGCATGTAGTGCTATCTCGCTCTCACAGTTGTGACGTCACGTGCGGTACATGTAGCGCGAGACAAATATGAATACCATTGTAGTACAGTAGAAATTTATGTTTTTATACTCGTAATTTCAAATTATTGAATATTAGAATAAATGTAGGGCATAATGGTATTAACAAATTAAATATTTATAATAAATGAAGCCATTAAACAAAAATTTTGTTTAGTTGTTTTGAAGTATACAGATAAATTGTATTGAGGTTATGAACATTTAAACTTAATAATTTCAAGCGTATGAGTTAATAAATTTGTTTACTATAATCATTGTTTAATAATAATTAAATGCAAACATATGTATAAAAATAAATATGTTAAACTAAATAATAATATGTATTTAAAATTAGATTCGCTAATAAACAAAATGGAAATAAGAAAGTATATTTGTATCTAATTAAATATTTTATTGATCTAAGTATAAAATTAAACAGGTCCTTTAACGGCGGGTATCATAATAAATTTAAATTTTAAAGTGACTTTAAATTTATTATGAAACCGGCAGTAACTCTTAGAACTAAATTGCAAATCCAAGTTGTCTTTTGATGAACTTATTGGCTCCATGGCGAACTTTTCACCTACAAGGCAAATAATTTTACATTTAATTTAATAAATAATTCTTAGCTGGATCTTACCTATACAATTTCTTGGGTTCGCACTAAAAAGAATATACCTATACAAAAGAATGATTTTTTTACAGCTTTTTATTTCTTATTTTTGCCATCTTTTTATTTAATTTTCTTTTGCAATTTTCAAAACTAATCTTTGAATTTAAATTTCTTAATCTTATATATGTTCTAGTTCGTACTAAACAAAGTATAACTTCCAAAGGGATTTGAATATTATTCTGCAAACCTTCAAGTGTTTGTTCGGAAACTGTATCAAATATGCATTTTTCACTAGAAAAAAAATTGTTGTGAAATTTTTGAAATTCTTTTTCCATAATCATTGCAGCCGATAGTAGATCATTACTTGGATATTTCAAGTGACCTCTAGAGACAAACTGAATCCAATCTGGAGCATTAGTATTTAAAAATTTGTTAGTCTCGGTACCTAAATTTGGATATTTTTTACTAAATCTGTAGGCAACGTAGCCAGATATGTATTTTAGTCCTTCATTCGAAATGTTTTCTTGGTACACCATAACATCATATGCATTTAATAAAATTCGTTCTTCCTCACTTGTTTGATAATTTGTTAAATCAAGTTCAGTAAAGTCATTTTCATAATTAGAATTTATAAAGGAATTAGGTACAAATGTTTCTTCTCCAAGCATTTCTTCTTTTTCTTCAACAATTATTAAATTTTTCAGCATTGTGCCTGAAATACATGGGTTGTTATCATCATTATTTTCATTGGTTTCGTCTTGAATATTTCGAAATGTGTCGTTTGATTATAGTAACGCAACTTCCTTATTTTCTTCTGTATTACATTGTAATGTGAATATGGCTGCTGAGTGCTTTCCTAGTATATACCATCGCAAGCGATATTTAAATTCAAGTGATGTTGGATGGTCATTTGCACCACCCATACCACGAATATAAGAAAAGAAGTTTTCTAAAATATCTTGGTTTAGTCTATAAGTGATTATATATTCGATGTTATATTTTGATTGTAAATATTCAAACAAATTTGGTAAAGATTTATTACAAAGTAAAATATCTTTTTGAAATGGTATTAAGCTTTTATGGTTTCCTACTCTCAATGAAGAAATAATTTTAGTCACTTCAGTTATAATGACTAATTGTTGCTCTAATGCTATGCCAAACGCATTTGTACCAGGATGATTTCCAAATTTAGTTTTCGAATTAAATATATCGAACCAATTGTTCATTAGACTCAAAAAAACTTGATGTCTCCTTCCAATTAGTATTTCTACCTAAATAACCATTTAAACCACACCATTCGAGAGCATTTGCTGTAGTATTAGACATTAATTGAGCTGCTGGACGAACTTTTTGTCTTTGGGATCCTTTTACTTCCAAATGATATTTCGAAATTTTAAATGCTACTTTCAAATCATTGCAGTTTATGTTTATTAATTTTTCTAAGCAACTTGCATTTAGAATTGTATTCAAAATTCTTAATCCATCATCAATAAAATGATTTCTTGTAAGTTTTAGTAAATGCGGTACATCAGCGAAAGCAAATATTTTTAGATTGTCGTCATTAGGGTGGAGAAAGAAGCAATTCTTGTCATATCCAATATTTAACTGCGACCACAATTTTATATTTTGGGCACCCATGTCACTCACAATTGCCACAACTATATAGCTTGCTTCGTAAAGCTGTATTATAATATCGTCAATAATATCTTTGGTAATTGCTGGTCAAATTTATAATATACAGGCTGTTTCCAAGGTGCCATAAGACCTCTAGCCATAACTGTCTGACAGCATTTGTGAGGACCAATTATTTGTTGATCCAATTTATCCAAACATATTTGATTTGAAATATAAATTTCATCGAATGCTAATACTGTTAGTCGCTCATTATTATTTAAATTAATACTTTTTAATTTCATTAGACGAATTACGTCTACTAAGAGTCCAGGGCTTAAACTTAGCGATAATGCCCATTTACGAAGAGTCGAAAGTGCTGGTAAAGGAAACTGATTTGCTCTTAAATACCGATATGCTTTTGCACTGACACTCCGGAGTGATATAGCTGCAGCAATATCTTCTGTAGACCATCTAATATTTTTTAAATTAGGATCTAAAATTTTTCTAATTTGGCCAGGTGTAAAAACGTTACTTAAAACATTATTCACCGTACTGGGAAAGGATTTTTTCATTTCATCTATTTTTTTTTTTGTTAAATCGCTGTTTATTTTTGTTTCATATTCTAAACTATCGGCTAGACGTTTATTATCTTCCTTGAAAATTTTGTTACTTTCCAGTAATTCCGAATTTTTTATCTCCAATTCTTCAAATCTTTTTCTTAGTTCTTCTAATTCAGATAAATTGGGACTGAAATGAAAGTAAGCGTAAACATTATATTTGTTTGATTTATTAGAAACATATTGCACAATAGGTTTATTAACAACTAACAGAGGTATTAACATTAACCATAAAAAATATTTGCTATGAAAAAAAGTAGGCACCCGGTATATGGGGCGGTACATAAATTTTGAAAGAAATAGTGACTCAAAAAAATTATTAACTCACCTTAGCAGATTTGGTGCTTGGACTACAGCTGAATTCTCTTTGTCGAAATTAGTTTCTTCATTTTTATGCTTTAAAATATCGTCTACATATTTTTTTCTACTTCTGACCAAACAACGATTGTCTCTTTTGTAAACTGTTTCTTTTTCGAAATTGCTGTCAGATTTAGGTAAATTTATAGTAGGAATCTTATCGTCTTTTAGTTTTCGATTGTTATATGGACTGTAGTTTAGAAGTTGTTGCCTCAATGGTATTGAAAATGTTGTTGGATCAAAATGAATAGAACAAATAGTAGCTAAAAAACATTATTAGCAAATTTGAAAACATTTGTGACAATATTATAATAGTTATTTATGTATTAAGGGCATAATCAAAAGATTGTAGCACGGGGAATGTTTAAAGCTCGACAAAGCAAAATTTAATCAGAACGTAACCTCGTAAATAAAAGACCCATATAGACAGTATATGAATATATAATTTAATATTATTAATTCTTAAAATAATATTACAAAACTAGTAGTACCTTACCATTTTTTAGATTTTTTTTGTCTTTTCTTTTACAAGCTATAACCCATTTTTTTGCCAGATCATTATTCTTTGGAAATCGATGGTATTTAATATCAGTTCCTTTTGTTTTCCTTGAATAATTTCCACATCCATACACGGCACAATTAGGCATTGTTATTGTAAACCTATTTTATTTGTAAGAATGACTTTTTTATACACAACAGCAAGTACAAAATGCACGACAAAGATTTCATTAAATGTTACATGTGCCGCACATGACGTCATGCGCAGAGACACGCAAAACTCGAACTTCTACACAGCACACCATTCTTCTCCTTGCACCATGCGCGGAAGGTGCAGTTGTATGAACAGTAAACGAACTTGAAGTGTTGTGAAAACGTAATTGTTGTTATTAAAGGTTTATGTAAATTGAATTTGTAGTGTGAGTTTTGTTTTAAAGCAACCCGATCTAACAAAGCAGCGGTGGGATGTTTTTCTAAATCAATATAACCTAAACCTACGTTTGGCGCGCTTTACTGTGGAAAGTGAGTGAGACGTATTGTGACTACAGTGCGTAAGAGAAGGACAGATAGTGACGCCGACCAAAAAGCGGGACATGTTTTGAGTGACGAACATTTGCGTTTTCGAGTGATATTTTCGGCTTAAATAGTGAGAACAGTGTGTGTACGGAGAAAAGTGTCTGTAAAACACGAACAGGAATTACCAATATTGCGTTATTCAGCGAATTAAAAAGTGTTATTTTGATGAGACAATTGCTCGCATACTTCAGTGAAAGATAAATTCAAAAGCAACATATAGACAGAGTTTTAAGCTGGTTACAGACATATCGTGTAAGCCGGTTAGAGAGATTTTTACATTTCGTGTAAGTAATAAAAACTGATGACAGACAATATGGAAAGAAACGAAACTGGTGTGGTTGAAATGGATACAACCAACGGGCAGGAATTCGATTTACGGCAACCATATACATCTACGCCAATAGATTTAGAACGCGAAAACTTACGACTTAAAAGAGAGAAGGAGTTATTAGAAAAGCAAACCGAACTAATGCGAAGAGAAATTGAATTAATGAAGCGTGAAGCAACATTAGAAAGAAGTTCTGCGCCAGAAACAATTTATATTGGACCGGATCCAAGTGACCAAACTATACCAGAGTTTAATCCGGATAAACCCAATACCCTTACAGCGAAACAGTGGCTAAAAAAGGTTGAAAACGTAGCAACTATATTTCATTGGGATAAACAAATAAAACTATATCGAGCAATAGGGAAGTTGAAGGGTGCGACAAGGCTTTGGTATGAAAGCTATCAAGAGGAGATTATTACGTGGGCACAGTTTAAAACCAAGTTAACAGAAGGATTTCCCACAGCCTTAGATGAAGCAGACCTGCACTATGAGTTGAGTAGGAAGAAGAAGAATGCCGATGAATCATATGAAAAGTATGTCTACCGTGTGAGAGCAACTGCTGCAAAAGGAGAGTTAACAGAAACAGCCATAATAAAATATATTATCGAGGGAATTTCCGATCGAGAATTAGCTAGAACGTTGGCAATGCAAGAGTTTAGCACTACACAAGAATTACTACAGCGAATTAAATCTTACGAAGCAATCATTCGTGTTCGTTTTGACAAACCAAAACCTGCTCAAAATTCATCAAACAAAGAAGGAACCCAAATGCATAGGAACTGTTATAACTGCAGTGAAAAGGGGCATCTAGCTACACATTGTCCTAAACCACGAAATGAGAAGAAGATGTGCTTCATCTGTAAAAGCGATCAGCACTTGGCCGCGGCATGCCCAAAAAGAGAAAGTTGACAACCCAAAACTGAGACTAGAAATAGTAGTGGCGGACAAGTTAAGAGAATTTTTGAAAACTCCAGTGTGAAACCCGATGATTACAGAAACAAAGTAATGATCAACGGTCATGAGATAGATGCATTTGTAGATCTCAGAAGCGATTGTATTACATTGAGGAAGAGCGATGCAAGAGGCATGAACGTTGAGTATCGCCCAACAGATGTCAAACTCAAAGGATTTGGGTCGGGTTGTTGTAACGCGGTCGGAAAAAGAAAACTTCTTTTGAACATCGAAAATATTCAAATAGAAGCCGAAGTTTTAATCGTGCCAGATGATGCGCAAGAAGAACCAATGATAGTAGGAAGAAGTGCCTTAGGACAACCAGGTTTAACCATAACAATTACGAACGGAAGACTTCAAATATCTAAAGGTGAAGTGAATGAGCATGAAGACGAGAAAAAGATTTTCTTCATACAGAAATTTGAAAAAGAAGAAATCAAATTCAATCGAAACCTAACCGAAAGCCAACAAAACGATTTACATGAATTAATCACCGAATATCAAGATAGTTTTGCAACAAAGTTAGAAGAAATTGGTACAGTTAATTCAGCAGAGTTCAACATAGTATTACAAGATGATGAACCTGTAACCTACAAGCCATACCGAGTACCATATAGCGACAGAGAAATTATGAGAAATATGGTGGAGGATCTACTGAAGGCCAAGATCATCCACCATTCAACATCCAGTTACGCGAGTCCAGCGCTATTAGTTAACAAACCAAATGGAGAAAAGAGATTATGTATCGACTATCGTAGATTAAATCAGAAAACAAGAAAAGAGCAGTTCCCAATGCTAGGCGTTGATGAAACGCTAGACCGGCTTGCAGGATATAAATACTTCAGCGTCCTCGATATGTCTAATGGCTACTACCAAATCCCAGTAGCAGATGATTCCGTACCATACACTGCATTCATAACAACTGAAGGGCATTACGAGTTTTAAAGATGCCTTTTGGGTTGGTAAATGCGCCTGCTGCTTTCAATCGAGTTATGAGGAAAGTAGGAGACAAACTCAGCGAAGATGGCAATGTGATCTATATGGACGATATATTGGTGCCAAGTAAGACAGTTGAAGAAGGATTAGACAAACTACGAAGGCTATTTGAAGCATTGAGAACGATTGGAATGACCATGAAGATTTCGAAGTGCAATTTTCTGTTGGAGGAAATAGAATTTGTGGGCTACGAGATAAGTAAAAATGGTGTAAGACCAGGAAGAAAGAAAATAAGTGCGATTGAGCATTACGAAACTCCAAAAAAAGTCCACGAAGTAAGGCAATTCGTAGGGCTTGCTAGTTTCTTTAGACGATTTATACCATCTTTTACAAAAATATGTCGTCCGTTAACAAAACTAACGAGGAAGAGGCATTCCAGAATATAAAAGAACAGCTGCAGCGTCGACCGGTACTAGCTTTGTACAATGAAGAAGCCGACTTCGAGATCCACACGGATGCATGCAAAGGAGGGATAGCAGGAGTCCTACTTCAAAAGAGTGGACAAGAACCTTGGAAGCCAGTTGCTATTTCAGCCGGCAAACGACTGACCTCGAGAAAAAGTATCACAGCTATGAGCTAGAGACCCTAGCCGTTGTGGAAGCATTGGAGCGATATCGAATATATATTCTAGGTAAGAAATTAAAGGTTGTGACAGACTGCAACTCCTTGAAAACAACCATGAGTAAAAGGGATCTGAACCCTCGAATCGGCAGATGGTGGTTAAAAATCCAAGATATAGATTTTGTCCTGGAATATCGGGCAGGTCAACGAATGCAACACGCCGACGCACTGAGTAGGAACCCGGTGAAACCACCCCAAGAACTAGAAGTCGCAGACCTAAAAATTCGAATAGATGAAGAAGACTGGCTTGTATCTCTTCAGAACCAAGACGAAGATGTCAAGAAAATTATAAAGACCTTAAAAACAGAACTGCCAGAAGAAGAAACTAAACAAATTCGACGAGATTACCTGCTGAGTAAAGGGAGACTGTATAGACGATGTGTCGATTACGTTAAAAGTTGTGTTCGGTGTGCATATCACAAAGTACCCTCAGGGAAGAAAGAAGGGGAAATGCACAATATCGAAAGAGTGCCATTACCTTTCCATACTATTCATATGGACCATCTAGGACCATTTGTTCCAAGTAGCAAAGGGAACACACATGTTTTTGCGATGGTGGATAATTTTTCTAAGTACATTATCTTACGAGCAGTGAAGGCAACTAAATCAGAACCTGTGTGCAAGATTCTTAGAGAAATCCCGACGATTTATGGGAATCCAGTTCGGGTGATCACAGATAGAGGTACCGCTTTTACTTCCCAGCATTTCAAGAAATTTTGTGGTGACAGAAATATTGCCCTAATTCAAAACGCCACAGCGACACCCAGGGCCAATGGGCAAGTGGAGCGTATGAATCACACCATTACGTCTGCCATTACGACCAGTTACGAGAGAGAAGATGGGAAAGACTGGGATGAAAAATTAGGAGAAATCCGGTTTTCCATGAATAACATGAAGAACAAGAGTACGCAGAAGACGCCACATGAACTAATATTCAGCTACAATCCGAGACAAATAATACAGAATCCATTGATCTGACAATTAGATAATGAAGAGGAAGAAAACACTTCAAGTCCGAAAAGAAGTCAAGTCGAAGCATTGAAGAATATCAGGCAAGAACAAGAAAAGGAGAAGCTGCGATTTGATAGAAAACACAAGAAACCTACAAAGTATCAAGAAGGTGACCTAGTTCTGATAAGAAGAGAAGCCACAGCTACAGGCCAATCGAAGAAGCTGGCGTCTAAATACAAAGGGCTTTACATGGTAAGAAAAATTCTGCCTAACGATCGCTATGTTTTAGTAGATACGCCAGGGGCACAGCGTACGCAGCGTACTTTCGAGTCAGTGTTCGCCAGTGATAGCATGAAACCTTGGAGCCATTGAAACGAGGAGGAAGACTACCTCAATGAGGGTGATTCCAGTGGAGAAGAACCAGAAGCGAGAGTCGAGGGCGACCCTCATGGTAGCGAGGCCAAACTGTCAGATCAAATCCCCCAGGTGGCTGGACCAGTCACGCGAACGAGAGCCAGGGCGACACATCAGCAGTAGAGTGGAGACAGAATCATCGGACGGATAGGTCTGTGCGCGGAAGGTGCAGTTGTATGAACAGTAAACGTATTTGAAGTGTTGTGAAAACGTAATTGTTATTAAAGGTTTATGTAAATTGAAATTGTAGTGTGAGTTTTGTTTTAAAGCAACCCGATCTAACATATATATATATATATATATATATATATATATATATATATATATATATACAGGCTGTCTCAGGACGAGCTTACGCTACCTATATTTTAAATACTATTTAATATAATTTAACAAAATTTGGTATCTAAGGGTTATCCAACATGCCCGTTTTAACTAAAATATTTTCAAAACAGTAGCACTTCCGGTTTTACCGGAAATTGAACTCAACTTTCTTATTTTAAATGGAATACGCTATATTTTATTTTACCATTGAATGCAGCGGAAAATTTTACATATGAAGCAATAAAAACATTTTACTCATGATCATCTACTTCCGGCGTTATTCAACTTTTTTTGATTTTTTTGTCTGAAATCCGGCACATTTTCAAAACTCTGTATATCGGGAACGAGATCGAATTTTTATAATCTGAAAAAAGCCTTTTATAAAGAAGACTTTAAGCTACATTATCTATAGAAGAATCCTCGATTATTTATAAAAATGCGACGGGTACGTTACACCAAAATTACAGTTGACAAACTTCAAAAAAGACAATTTTTTTAAATGGAACCCCCCCTTTTTTATTACATAAATGTGTACTACGACAAAAAATAAGGGTACTTTATGTAACATGTCCTATGTTGAAAGTTAATAGAATTTCAGTAAATTAGAAAAACGATAGACGACGTTTTTAATGTAACCTCAAACAAAAAATCAAGTGGAGTTAAATCGGGTGAACGAGGAGGCCATCTATGTGGTCCATTATTTGCCAGCCACCTATCTTCAAAAATTATTTCCAAAAAAGTATTTATTCTATGGCTATTGTAGGATGGAGCGCCATTATGCTGGTACCATATTAAATTCCTTTGATCTAACTGTAAATTATCTAAGAAATCAAGTGGATGAGTTTGTAAAAACAAACATTGTTTTTCCATGGCTTACTTATCCGTATTAATATATATATATATATATATATATATATATATATATATACAGGGTGTAACACGTACACAGACATTATTACCTTTATTATTATAGTTACAAAAAAATACTATAGAAAAAAGTTGTAGGGGATCAAGGGGGACATTCTTTCAGAGAAGAAAATATTTTTTAAACCAGTGGTTCTCAAGTTACAACACAAAGTTATATTTTTTCAAATAGGATTCTACATATTTTTTATGCCAATTCGATAGCATATTTTTTTTCTGAATTCAACCATGTATTAGTTTTATATCCTTACATAATAAAAATATTGAAAAAAATGTGATTGAAATTTTAATAAATTTTTATTTGAATATTATTGTACAGTAGGCTATGGATGAAAAACAATAACAAAAGAACAAAATATAGCTGCTGTCAAATAATAATTGGCGTACTAATTATTGTAAATTGTTATTCTTTGTGTTTTGAGATTATTTTGTGACAATATGGCTGATGTTTATACAAATGAAGATTTGTATCGTTTATTATTAATTTATGGTGAGTGTAATGAAAATGCCATACAAGCGTGCAATATTTATGCCACGAGATATTCAAACAAACGGCGTCCAGGGAGGTCAGTAATCAGGCGATTAGTACGAAATTTGAAAAACTATGGATCATTTTCACAAAAACGTGAAAGGCAACATCCCGTGAGAAACAATGAAGAAATAGAAATCGCAGTTTTAGCTTCTATTGCGCGTAATCCCCATTTTGAAAAATCATAATTTAAAATCATATTCATACAAACTATTACATGCTATACATAATAATGACAATGAACGCAGAATAGTGTTTTGCGAATGGTTTTTGGTGCAGTATCAGGACGATAATAATATTCTTAGAAAAATTCTGTGGACAGATGAATCTAAATTTTCAAATAATGGATTATTTAATAGAAATAATCGACTGAAGAACATCCTCGTGAATTTAGAGAAAAAAATAATCAACACATATGTATGGCTTGGAATATTTGGGAATAAAATTATTGGACCACATTTTTATGAAGACAATTTAAACGCTGCACATTATTTATGTTTCTTGGAAAATGAATTATTAAATTATTTAGAAGATTTAAACTTGAATGAAAGACAAAATATGTGGTTCCAACAAGATGGAGCGCCGGCTCACAATACTCGTCAAGTGTACGAACGGCTCGAAGGAATGTTTCAAGGTCGGTGGATAGCAACAAATGGGCCATACAAATGGCCCGCTCGTTCCCTGGACTTGACACCCCTTGATTTTTTTTTTTTTATGGGGATATCTTAAAGATAGAATATATTCAAAACCAGTGACAACGAAACAAAATTTGATGGACAGAGTTAGAGAAGCCTGCGTTGCTTTGACACCAGAAACTGTAATAAAAGCTACTCCTTCTGTTTTAAATAGAATAGAATTATGCTTAGAAATAATGGAAATCAAATAGAACATTATTTATAAGGAGTAATTAACAATTATTTATTTTCAATTTAAATTTATCACTCTTGTTTCTCATCCATGGTCTACTGTACAATAATATTAAAAATAAAAATTTATTTAAATTTCAATCGCATTTTTTAAAATATTTTTATTATGTAAGGATATAAAACTAATACATGGTTAAATTCAGAAAAAAATATGCTATCTAATAGGCATAAAATATGTAGAATCCCCATTTGAAAAAAATATAACTTTGTGTTACTTGAGAATCACTGATTTAAAAAAAAATTTTCTTCTCTGAAAGGATGTCCCCTTTGGTCCCCTACAACTTTGTTCTATAGTATTTTTTTGTAACTATAATAATAAAGGTAATAATTTCTGTGGTCGGTGTACGTGTTACACCCTGTATATATATATATATATATATATATATATATATATATATATATATATATATATATAGGCCATCTAGCGAATCAAGCGGTTTACGTCATAAATACAATATCACTAGAAACAATGACTTCATATATTAAAAAGTTTACATGAGCATGTAAAACGGATTAAAATATATATGATCTGTGGGTTGCCTTCATAAATCCAAATCTTTCTTAAAAAGGTAACACGTCTGGTATTTTTTTTTTCAACGAAATCCAATTTTATTTAAAATATTCTGAACGATACTGCTTACGCCGTTATAAATACTTCATTCTTGTAGTATATGCAACAAACCATCTAGTATTATGTGAGATCCTTAAAAAAAATACAGAATACTGCATACCATACAATTTCTAACTGTTTCTGTACATTGCGTATAGCGTTTGCCACACGCTATACATATAGATTTAATTTTCAAATTATTACTAATAAAAGAACGAAATATTACCTCAATATTACAATTCAGTGAAAGTAAGAGCCCACCAAACTATTTTTCATTTTCAATAAATTAACTACAAGCTTGCTCTTGAACTCTTGAATTTCACATGACAGAGCATTTGACATTTTGTCAATGAACAGCAATACAAAAAACAAAATGAAATCACAATACAGGTTGAAAAGTATAATGTAGACATATAATATTTAGTAATATACATGTTCAGAATTACCAATATTAAAAAAATATAATCAAACGTCATTTTGCAAAAATTAACAAAATTTTACTTAATAATAATATTTCCAAATATAATTATTTCTATGAAAGGTTTCATATACATAATAATAATAAAAAAAAACAATAAAATACCGTTAATAAAATATATTTAAAAATATAAAGAAAATTTAAAAAATCCCTAAATGATGACGTAAACCGCTTGATTCGCTGGATATATATACATACAGGTGTTATGTAAGTAAGTGTACAACGCTTAAGCCATGGTAGAACTGGCCCCATAGATAATAAATCTGGCAATAAATTTTGATTAACATGCTTTCTACAAGAACTAAAACTGACCAATTACGTCAAAGTTCAAAATTTTATAATAAAGTAAAAATCAACGTCTTCTCAGGAAAAAAATTTGATTGTCAAAACAGACGTTAAACGTGTTTTGCTAAAGCAAAATATGCGTTATACAGGGTGTCTCAATAAGCTTGCTCACTATTGGTAACTTTTTTATTTGAAGAGGTACTAGTTTGGTTAAATAAGCAAAATTGTGCTATTTTATATTAGAAAATTGGTCATGTAGACAAAATAAAATTTGTGTCAGCGGTTCTTAAAATTTGGGACAATATATATTTTTTAAATGGAACCATATATTTTTTATTATCTTATTGGAAAGAGTATTTTTTTCTCTTTCCAATAAGGTAATATTGTTTATGTACAATTTTTTCAAATAAACAAGTTATTTACGGTTAAAAATTTAAATTTTGGAAACTATATTTTTAGTTTTTTAGTCAAGTAAGCCTTGGAAATAATTGATTCTTTGTTTTTTTGACGTTTAATAATTTCTCCGTAAAGTTCTCTGTGTTTAATAATGTTTAATAACTTCACAAATGAAGAAAAGTTAGATATGATCGTGCTATGTGGAAAGTTATATCTAGACACCAGTTACGTAGAACGGTCGGCTCTCTTTCCAAAAGAGTTTAAATGTGCGAAAGAAATAATGGCTTTCAATTTGAATATTTTATTTGTTTTGTTATTACTGTAAAATAAATTAATAAAATAATAATTTTATAAAAGGCAATTGTTTCCATAGTGTACTGGACCTAAACTAATAAAAGATAATTTTTATCTTTAAACGTAAATAACTCGTTTATTTGAAAAAATTGTATATAAACTACATTACCTTATTGGAAAGAGAAAAAAATACTCTTTCCAATAAGATAATAAAAAATATATAGTTCCATTTAAAAAATATATATTTTGTCCCAAATTTTGGGAACCGCTCACACAATTTTTATTTTGTCTACATGACCAATTTTTTAATATAAAATGGCACAATTTTGCTAATTTAACCAACCTCGTATCTCTTCAAATAAAAAAGTTACCAATAATGAGCAAGCTTATTGAGACACCCTGTATATGCATGTATGTTTTCTAGATATTTCAACAATAAAAATTATTTTGAATTATTTTATACTCATGTATTTTATTTATTGATTGGTTAGTCTAATTACTTATATTCAGTGCTCATAAACCTATAGTTTTTGATTATGAAAATCTGAAATATGTCATTTGTGACAGATATCAAAATTTTCCAGAGAACATATTGATTTTTACTTTTTTACAAAATTTTGAACTGTGACGTGATTCGTCAGTTTTAAGGGCCTCCAGTACTTGTAGAAAGCATGTTAAACAAAATAGGCTCTTCAACTAATTTTTTTTAAATTTATTTTTCGAAAATAGACGTCAATATATGAATATTTTTCATATTTTCATCTGTATTGTGATATGATTAAGCTTGTAATTAAATGGAAAAGATTCTATACAAAATTGAAATTTACGGTGTGACGTCATACCGTCTGACGACAGAAGAACGCCGCCCGTGTAGAATTGCGGAACTATTCAGTCAAACTTTTGAACATTTAAACAAGTTGACACATGAAACCTGATGTTACGTTGTGAATTGTTTGATATTTGTATTTATGTGTAAAGTTGTATTTAAATATACTAATATAATATTAAAAAAAAGTGATGGAGAGTGGTTTTGTAAAGGCAGATTCATGCAATTTACCTGATGTTGATATAATGATTTAAATTTTTGTTGCTGTAATTTTCACAACTTGGCACAACACAATACTTTATAACCATAACTATAAAGATAACCTAAACAGGTGACAACAAAAACATAAATGAAAGAACAGATGACTAAATGCAAACGCCAAGATTATGCGCACGCAATCTCTGTCACAAGTCGGTATGACGTCACACTGGAATTGGAGGTAAAAAAAATCTATTTCTAATAATTAATTACAGGCGTAATATATATTTTTTAAATAAAGTGTTATATTTTTTGACACTCTTTTCAAGCGTATTATTGAAGTAGTTAAAAAGGCCTAAAGCATTATATTTAAAAATTATAATTTTTGAAGGTTAATGTCCGAGATTCATGTGCATTTCCAAAGTGTTGCCAAACATCCCATAAGTAACTAAGTAAAAAACAAATACTCCAATGTCAAAAATTTGACAACTCGATCGGATTTTGTTTTTTTTTTGCATAAAATTGTCAGACACATGTCGTGTTTGGTATCAAATGAGAGGTTTCGTCGAGGGCTGCCATGTAGAAATGTCAAAAATTTGATAGCTTGATCGGCCTTTGGTTTTTTGCTTAAAGTTGTCAGAACCGTGTCGTGTTTGGTATCAAATGAGAGGTATCGTCGAGTGCTGCTATGCAGATATGTCAAAAATTTGACAGCTCGATCGGCCTTTGGTTTTTTGCTTAAAGTCGTCAGTCAATCAGTTTAGGTAGGCATATTGCTTGGGCAATTTGGGTGGGAATGTTGCGTGGGTAGCTTGCGTGGGCAGATTGAGTGGGCAAATTGCGTGGATAGATTGAGTGGGCAGGTTGCGTGCGGCAGTTTGGGTGGGCAGGTTGCGTGGGCATTTTGGGTGGCAGGTTACGTGGGCATTTTGGGTGGGCAGGTTACATGGGCAGTTTGGGGGGGGGGCAGGTTACGTAGGTATTTTTGGTGGGCAGGTTGCGTGCGTATTTTGGGTGAGCAGGTTACGAGGGCAGTTTGAGTGGGCAGGTTGGGTGGGCAGGTTGGGTGGACAGGTTGCGTGAGCATTTCGGGAAACAAACTTGACAAATAAAATTTCGATTTTTCTTTCAATGTCGACTGTTTTTATTAGACGTACGTAAAACTATTATAAAACACTATCGGCGGAGCCCTAGGGTATACCCGAAGTAGCCGAGTTTACGCTAGTCCGTTATACTAAACAGGTACACTCACTATCTATATTTGAATTCATCAAGACGATCGGGGAAAGTTTGCTCGCCTGTACAGACTAAACGGTACAAGCGATTTTAATGAAAATTTTTCCAAGATGTAGAGAATAACTCAACTTGATTTACTGGTAATAGGTCATTTTTCTGTACGATGCATAGTTTTTGTGTAAAAAATTTTTAAAAGTGGAAATTTGGCTTTTTGAAACAAAATATCTGAATATATGAAAATTTTAAGACGAAGAACGATTCTTTGACATGTCAATCAGAACATTTAAATGGAATTATTCACAAACTAAGGACAATTTAAAAGAAGTTAAATTCATAAACATAAATTATGGCAATGAACGGTTATTACACAGTAGTTTAAATGTCCTAAAACATCATATTTAAAGCTGGATCGGCATTTGTTTTTTTGCTTAAAGTTGTCAGAACCATGTCGTGTTTGGTATCAAATGAGAGGTATCGCCAAGGGCTGCCATCCAGATATGTCAGAAATTTGATAGCTTGATAGGCTTTTATTTTTGCATAAAGTTGTCAGAACCATGTCGAGTATGGTAACAAATAAGAGGTATCGTTAAATGCTGCTATGCAGAAATGTCAAATATTTGATAGCTCGTTCGGCTTTTGGTTTTTGCTGAAAGTTGTCAGAACCATGTCGTGTTTGGTATTAAATGAGAGGTATCGTCAAGGGCTGCCATGCAGAAATGTCAAAAATTTGACAGCTCGACCGGCTTTTATTTTATGCTTAAAGTTGTCAGAACCATGTCGTGTTTGGTATCAAATGAGAGGGTTCGTCAAGGGCTGCCATGCAGAAATGTCAAAAATTTGACTGCTCGGTCGGCTTTTGTTTTTCGCTTAAAGTTGTCAGAACCATGTTGTGTTTGGTATCAAATGAAAGAGATCGTCAAGGGCTGCCATGCAGACATGCCAAACATTTGACAGCTCGATCGGCTTTTGTTTTTTGCTTAAAGTTGTCAGAACCATGTCGTGTTTGGTATCAAATGAGAGGTTACGTAGGCATTTTGGGTGGGCAGGTTTCGTGGGCAGTTTGAGTAGGCAGGTTGCGTGGGCATTTTGGGTGGGCAGTTTGGGTGGGCAGGTTGCGTGGGCATTTTTGGTGGGCAGGTTGCGTGGGCAGTTTGCGTGGGCATTTTGGGTGAGCAGGTTATGTGGGCAGTTTGGATGGGCAGGATGCGTGGGCCGTTTGGGTGGGCATATTGCGTTGGCAGGTTGCGCGGGCAGGTCGCGTGAGCAGTTTGGGTGGGCAGGTTGCGTGGGCTGTTTTGGTGGGCGGGAAAAATTTATTTGGAAGACTCTTAGCGTTAGCACTTTGCGTTTAAATTGTTCCTAGACGGATTGGACGTACGTAAAACTATTATAAAACACTACCGGCGGAGCCCTAGGGTATACTCGAAGTAGCCGAGTTTACGCTAGTCCGTTATACTAAACAGGTAAATTCAATATCTATATTTGAATTCATCAAGACGATCGGGGAAATTTTGCTCGCCTGTACAGACTAAACGGTACAAGCGATTTTAATGAAAATTTTTCCAAGATGTAGAGAATAACTCAACTTGATTTACTGGTAATAGGTCATTTTTCTATACGGTGCATAGTTTTTGTGTAAAAAAATTTTAAAGGTGCAATTTTGGCTTTTTAAAACAAAATATCTGAGACCTCCATGAAAATTTTTTTTAAAACTAAGTAAAAAACAAATATTCCAATGTCAAAAAATTGACAGTTTTATCGGCTTTTGTTTTTCTGCATTAAATTGTCAAAAACATGTCGTGTTTGGTATCAAATGAAAGGTAACGTCAAGGGCTGTCATGCAGAAATGTCAAATATTTGACAGCTCGATCGTCTTTTGTTTTTTACTTAAAGTTGTCAGAACTATGTCGTGTTCGGTATCAAATGAAAGGTAACGTCAAGGGCTGCAATGCAGACATGTCAAAAATTTGACAGCTCGATCAGCTTTTGTTTTTTGCATAAAGTTGTCAGAACTATGTCGTGTTTGGTATCAAATGAAAGGTTCCGTCAAGGGCTGTTATGCATGTATGTCAAAAATTTAACAGCTCGATCGGCTTTTGTTTTTTGTTTAAAGTTGTCAGAACCATGTCGTGTTTGGTATTTATTTATTTATTTATTAATACGACTACCCAACAGGCTAAGCCCACATTAAGGGTAGGAAAATAGTACATATTTCACAAAGATATTACATATTACATTTTGCATATAATTTTGAAAAATTTTGCAAAGTCAAAAGAGAAAATATCGACAGCAGAAAATTTAGAATTATAAACATGGCACATTCTGTGAATAGGTGACAACATTAAACAGTTAGTTCGAGCTAAGGGCAAGTAAAATGTAAGATTACTTCTGGTACGGACAATGGGAGTATGAAAATGAAGGGAAGAGAGAGAGCGAGGATCATCAACACAATAATTAATTATTTTTGACAAGTGTAGTACAAGAGAATTTTCACGACGTTCAAAAAGACTCCTAAAATTAAACATAACCAACAACTGTTGATACGTTATTAAATATAGTGGGTACCTGTTATGAACTTATAGATATTTTAGGAATTTCTTTTGAACAGACTCGAGTAAATCTTGATGGACTTCATATATAGGGTTCCAGATAATATGGCAGTATTCAAGTTTAGCCCGAACAAATGAGTAATATAGGCTTTTAATAGCTGAAAGATTTTGGAACGATTTACTGTTTCTAATTACAAATCCCAGCATTCTCATGGCTTTATTGTACGTGTCTTCTATATGGGGAACAAACGTAAATTTATTGTCAAACTTTATCCCAAGATCTTGTACAGTTGATGAACGTGATATGATAACATTATTGATACTATAACTATAATTAAATGGAGTCAATTTTCGTGTAAAAGATATTGTCGTACATTTGTTTAAATTAAGATTTAATTTATTAATTGAACACCATTGATAAATAATAATAATAATAATAATAATTTTTATTGCCCAACAGTAGAACCAATTACAGGACAATATAAACAAAAATACAAACGTATGTACATAATGAATTATTTCTGATACAACAAACATAAATTCAAAATTACAGAAATATGTCTTCACACAAATTATTTGCATATTTACACATAATAGTAATGGGGGAACGTTGAATTGCATCGGAACGAGAGAGGGGGAGTTGAAAAGTCCTTGTAGATCTAGATGCCTGACGTGGAACGTGGAGCTGGATACGCGATAGGAGAAAAGGTGCATCTATCCTACCGCGTAACAGGAGCCAAAGGAACCTTGCACTGCTCATCTCTCTCCGGTCTGCAAGTGAGGGCATGGCGTGTCGCTGAAGGAGTAACTGTGTATCGGTTCCCCTAGCTGGATAAATTCTATCAATCTTGAAAGATAAAAATTTTAAAAATCGACGGTGGATTCGATCAAGTGCAAGTTGTTGATAAGCATAATAAGCAAACCATATTAAGATTGCGTATTCAAGTTTACTTAGAACGTATGAGTAATATAATAATTTAATAACATTGACATCTTGAAAAAGATTAGTAATTCTAATAATGAAACTTAACATCCTATTTGCATCACGTATAACATTATTTAAATGAGTGGAAAAGGTAAACGAAGAACAAAATGTAACTCCTAGGTCTTTAATTGATGTTGCATTATTAAGTACTAGCCCGTTCATTGCATAAGCAAAATTTATTTTATTTATTTTTTTAGTATATGAAACCTTGTAACATTTTTGAATGTTTAATCTTAGATTATTCTTTTCACACCAACTAGTCAACATATTTATGTTATCTTGTAATAAATAGGAATCATTTAAGGACTGAATTGAATTATATAATTTCAAATCATCTGCATACGCAAGAGCCTGACAAGAGAATACTGTGAGAAGGTCATTGATATAAATTACAAATAAAAGCGGTCCTAAATTGGAACCCTGGGGAACCCCAGAAGTGGCAACATAGTCAAGTGACGAATACCCATTATAAAATACGTAGCAGATTCTGTTATTTAAATAAGAATGTAATAAGGTAGTTAACCCTGGCGATGCTCCATAACTGCTTAGTTTTGAAAGTAATATACCATGATCGATGGAATCAAAAGCACGTGAGAAATCACTATAGATAACGTCTACCTGGCCACGTTTATCTAGATTTTCAGCAACAAATTGAGAAAAGCAAGCTAAATTCGTAATTGTAGATCGACCTCTCATGAATCCATGCTGATGAACAGAGATGATAGAACTAGTATGTTTATAAATATTATTATATATGATAATTTCAAAAAATTTTGCAAAATTATTAAGTATGGATATCGGCCGATAATTAGAAATATTATATTTATCACCTTTTTTAAACACTGGTGTGATTCTTGTTTTCTTCCACCTGTGAGGAAATGTAGATGACCTGATACATAAGTTTATTATAACAGTCAGTGGTTTATTTAGAACATAACTAGCATCTTTAATTAGGAAACTAGGGATCATATCTTCTCCTGCAGTGAACTTATTTTTAAAAGTCAACATTACTTGTTTGACGTTTTCCTCTGTTACTAAATTTAAATTAAATGACGTAAAATAAGAGTTTTCTTCCGAAGTATCATTATACGTGGAACTAGATGAAAAATATTGTGCGAAAGAAGAAGCAAAAGCGTTAACTATTTTTTTTGGATCATTGAGTTCTTCATCATCATTATGCATATTACCTGGAATTCTGGTTATACCTTGTTTTTGTTGTGCATAATTCCAAAAGTCTGAAGGGTTAGTTTTAATGTTATTTTGTATTAAATTTATATACATTTTGTAGGCCTCATTAATTTGACTTTTAATCAATGTGCGTAATCTTTTAAACTCATTGTAATATTTCAATTCTTTCAAATAAATCCACTTTTTTCTAAAATAATCTTTTGTTTTTAAATTATATTTAATTTCCTCTGTGTACCAAGAAGGATAACGGGATGGAGTGAATGAAGATTGGGGGACAGTTTTATCAAAAACAGAATATAGTTTACTGTATAGTGTATCAACCGCAGTATTTACATCTTGTATATTGTCAAGGCAAGACCAATCAATGTTACAAATATCTTCATATAAAATATTAAAATCTACTCTACGAAAATTATATCGAGTGTTCAATACAGACGGAAATTTTATGTTGGTGGTAGTGGATGCTACATCAAATTTAATAGTTAGTGTTGGATGATGACGGTCTTCCGGAACAAGAACTACGTCAGATCGTTCAACTATCGTAGATACTAAGAAATTTGTTAAGACCAAATCAAGAAATGTAGAATTGCTATTGGGTATATTATTGTACTGAGTAAGGTTTAATGAACACATAAAGTTTCTAAACAAAGAAGATTTTCTACAATAAACAGAGACATTATATAAATTAGGTAAATTAAAATCACCTATAATAAGAATTCGCTCATCAATAATTATTAATTCCAAAGCTTCCAGAAAAGAATTTAAATCGTCAATATTAATGTCCGGTGGTATGTAAATTACACATATAATAAACGATAGATTAGTGAAGTGACATTTGCAGGCTACAATATCAATAATAGGAATTAGAGTTTGAATGTGCGATACATCTATAACACTAAAATTTATTTTATATTAAGACGTACCAAGTCTTCTTGGAGAAGATCACAGTCATGCACAGAGTAAATGGGATAAAATATTTTTAGGTCATCGGCAAAGAGAAGATTATCGCAACGTATAACATCCGTGACATCATTAATAAATATTATAAAGAGTAGAGGACCTAAATTTGAACCCTGAGGTACACCCGACGTTGGAACAAAAGAGGTAGAGATACCACCTTTATAATGAACATACATTTGTCGTTGATGTAGGTAAGATGATAGACGGGAACGTAAGGGCAGGGAAAGTGAAAAGGTTTCAAGCTTACTCATAAAGGCACCATGATCTATTCTGTCAAACGCCTTAGCAAAGTCAGTATAAATGCAATCTACTTGCCCTTTACCATCAATAATAGAGGAGATTACGTGACTAAAATAACTTAAGTTTGTAACTGTTGACCTCTTTTCTACAAAACCATGCTGTGAGATGGAAATATTATGTTTAATTTTAGAGTATATTGAGGCATAAATAATTTTCTCAAAAACTTTACTGAAATTGGACAGCATGGCAATAGGTCGGTAATTGTCAATGGACGACACATCACCCGATTTCAAAATCGGAGTGATGCGAGTTACTTTCCAAAGGTCATTAAAAGTACAAGTTTTAATACTTAAATTGAAGATATGATAGAGGGCGTTTGACAGGGGTTGAGCACAGTCTCTAATAAGCAAGCTTGGGATGAGGTCAGGACCACATGACAATGTAGGTTTTAGTTGTTTTAGAAAAAATGTTGTATCATCAGAGGTGATGTAATTGATGGCTACATTATCATAAGACGGATTGGTGGAATTGGAGATAGGAGGACCAGAAGACATTGTATAAACAGAACTGAAAAAGTTGGCAAACGCATTAGAAATGTCAGTAGGGGTGGAAAATGTTGCGTCATTAAGAGTCATAGTAGTTGAATAGGTCGACATTTTCTTTTTGGAGTTTACGAAATTCCAAAATTTTTTTGGATCAGACTTGAAAGAAGTTTCACAAGACTCCACATATTCCTTGTATTTAGTTTTAACTAAGGTCTTAAATTCAGAGCGCAATCTATGGTACTGGCTACAATAAAATTGATTATGTGGATACCTTGTTGACAACTTTCTCATACGATCTTTTTTCTTTAACAACTTAATAATATATTTATTGAACCAAGGTGGATATCTTTTTGAACAGTTTGACTTTTTCGGAGCACAAATATCTAAAAAAAGAATACAAAGTACTGTAGAAAAAGTCGCATGCACAATTGACATCAGTAAAATGACTGAGAGAATTTCAGTAAAACTGATCAATTAAGTTATACAGACTGGTAAAGTTAGCCCTTTTAAAATTATAATTTTGAAATGAATTATACAATTTATTACTCTTCAATAAACTGAAATTAAAAGATATATGTAGAGAAGGATGATTTTTATATTCGATGCTAAACAATAGGTCACTTGAATGGGAAACATCGCAGTTAATATTAGATTTACAAATAACCACATCAAGTAATCTATTATTTACATTAACAATATTACTACATTGTTTGGCGACTAAAAAATTTAGTAAAGTTAGTAATTTTTTTACTTTAATGGACTCTAAGTTACTATTTAGCTCTGGGATATTAAAGTCTCCAGTAATTATAAAATCATTATTTTGAATAAATGGCAAACTTCAAAGAAATCGTATTATATGATGAAGTACTAAGGGCGGGTGGCATGTATACAACAAATATGTAGAGAGATTTAGAGTTGGTAGAAATTTTGGCATACACAATATCAACATTGTTCGGGAGAATAGCACTGTACGCACTCAAATCAACACTAGCAGACTGCACTGATTTGTTGATAAACGTGTTGGAACAAAGTTCGGCATCTTGTACACTTGTATCATATGAAAGGTAACGTTAAGGGCTGCCATGCAGAAATGTCAAAAATTTGACAGCTCGATTGGGTTTTTGTTTTTTGCTTAAAGTTGTCAGAACCGTGTCGTGTTTGGTATCAAATGAGAGGTATCGTCAAGGGCTGCCATGCTGAAATGTCAAAAATTTGTCAGCTCAATCGGCTTTTGTTTTTTGCTTAAAGTTGTCAGAACCATGTCGTGTTTGGTATCAAATGAGAGGTAATGTGAAGGGCTGCCATGCAGAAATGTTAAAAATTAGACAGCTCGATCGGCTTTTGTTTTTTGCTTAAAGTTGTCAGAACCATGTCGTGTTTGGTATCAAATGAGAGGTACGGTCGAGGGCTGCCATGCAGAAATGTCAAAAATTTGACAGCTCGATCGACTATTGTTTTTTGCTTAAAGTTGTCAGAACCATGTCATGTTTGGTATCAAATGAGAGGTTACGTAGGCATTTTGGGTGAGCAGGTTACGTGGGCAGTTTGAGTGGGCAGGATTCGTGAACATTTTGGGTGGGCAGGTTGCGTGGGCAGTTTGGGTGGGCAGGTTGCGTGGGCATTTTGGGTGGGCAGGTTGCGTGGGCAGTTTACGTCGGTATTGTGGGTGGGCAGGTTGCGTGGGCAGTTTGCGTTGACCGTTTGGGTGGCCATATTGCGTGGGCAGGTTACGTGAGCACTTCGGGTGGGCAGGTTGCGTGGGCTGTTTGGGAGGGCGGGAAAAAATTTTTTTTAAAGACTTAGTGTTAGCACTTTGCTTTTAAATTGTTCCTAGACGGATTGGACGTACGTAAAACTATTATAAAACACTATCGGCGGAGCCCTAGGGTATACGCTAGTCTTTTATTCTAAACGGGTACATTCACTATCTATATTTGAATTCATCAAGACGATCGGGGAAATTTTGCTCGCCTGTACAGACTAAACGGTGCGAGTGATTTTAATGAAAATAGTTGCAGGTTGTAGAGCATAACTCAACTTGATTTCCTGGTAATAGGTCATTTTTCTGTACGGTGCATAGTTTTTGTGTAAAACATTTTTAAAGGTCGTATTTTGGCTTTTTAAAACAATTTGAAATCAAAAATTTAGTCTTCTTTGAAAAATTTAAGACCAAGAACGTTTCTTTGACATGTCAATCAGAACATTTAAATGGAATTATTCATGAAAAGAGGACAATTTGAAAGAAGTTAAATTCATAAACATACATTATGGCAATGGGCGGTTATTCCACAGTAGTTTAAAAGGCCCTAAAACATTATATTTAAAAATTGAAAGTTTTGAAGGTTCATGTCCGTGATACATGTACATTTCGAAAGTGTTGCCAAACATCCCATAAATAACTAAGTAAAAAACAAATATTCCAATGTCAAAAATTTGACAGCTATATCGGCTTTTGTTTTTTGCATAAAATTGTCAAAAACAAGTCGTGTTTGGTATCAAATGAGAGTTAACGACAAGGGCTGCCATGCAGAAATGTGAAAAATTTGACAATGCGATCGGCTTTTGTTTTTTGCTTAAAGTTGTCAGAAACATGTCGTGTTGGGTATCAAATGAAAGTTAACGTCAAGGGCTGCCATGCAGAAATGTCAAAAATTTGACAGCTCGATCGGCTATTGTTTTTGCTTAAAGTTGTCAGAACCATGTCGTGATTGGTATCAAATGAGAGGTTCGTCGAGGGCTGCCATGCAGAAATGTCAAAAATTTTACAGCTCGGTCGGCTTTTGTTTTTCGCTTAAAGTTGTCAGAACCATGTCGTGTTTGGTATCAAATAAAAAGTAACGCCAAGGGCTGTCATGCAGAAGTGTCAAAAATTTGACAGCTCGATCGGCTTTTGTTTTATGCTTAAAGTTATCAGAACCATGTCGTGTTTGGTAACAAATAAGAGGTATCGTCGAGGGCTATCATGCATGATCGATCGGCTTTTGTTTTTTGCTTAAAGTTGTCAGAACCATGTCGTGTTCGGTATCAAATGAAAGGTAACGTCAAGGGCTGTCATGCAGAAATGTCAAAACAGGTTGCGTGGGCAGTTTGAGTGAGCAGGTTGCGTGGGCAGTTTGGGTCGGCAGGTTGCGTGAGCATTTTGGGTGGGCAGGCTGCGTGGGCAGGTTACGTGGGCATTTTGGGTGGGCAGGTTACGTGGGTAGTTTGGGTGGGTAGGTTGCGTGGGCATTTTGGGTGGGCAGGTTGCGTGGGCAGTTTAGTTGGGCAGGTTGCGTGGGCAGTTTGGGTGGGCATTTTGAGTGGGCAGGGTGCGTGGGAAGTTTGGGTGGGCAGGTTGCGTGAGCTGTTTGGGTGGACGAGAAAAAATATTTTGAAAGACCCTTAGCGTTACCACTTTGCGTTTAAATTGTTCCTAGAAGGATTGGACGTACGTAAAACTATTAAAAAACACTATCGGCGGAGCCCTAGGGAATACTCGGCGTAGCCGAGTTTTCGCTAGTCTTTTATTCTAAACGGGTAGATTCACTATCTATATTTAAATTCATCACGACGATTGCCAAAATTTTGTTCACCTGTACAGCCTAAACGGTACAAGCGATTTTAATGAAAGTTGTTGCAGGTTGTAGAGAATAACTCAACTTGATTTCCTGGCAATAGGTCATTTTTCTGTACGGTGCATAGTTTTTGTGTAAAACATTTTTAAAGGTGCAATTTTGGCTTTTTGAAACAAAATATCTGAGTCTTCCATGAAAATTTTGAAGACGAAGAACGTTTAAATGGAATTATTCATGAAATGAGGACTATTTGAAAGTAGTTAAATTCATAAACATAAATTATGACAATGGGATGTTATTCCACAGTTAAAAAGGCCTAAACATTATATTTAAAAATCATACTTTTTGAAGGTTCATGTCTGTGATTTATGTGCATTTCGAAAGTGTTGCCGAACATCCCATAAGTAACTCTAGGCCAAAAACTGAACATTTGCGAGAGCGAGTTTTTTTTGACAAATTACGAGATCTCGCAAAACAGTTTCTGGGTGTGTTATACACAAAAAAAAATTGTACCGACGACATTTTTAATTTATTAAAGAAATATTATTACTACTTCAAATATTACATACTATAAATTTTTTTGTTGGCAACATTTTCGTTTTACATGGTTTTATCAACAATTCATTTGTTTTATTGAAAAAGATTAGTGACATTTTAGTCCAATATTACGCATTATAGGTTAAAATTTGAAGATACATTTTCTGCTTGTATTTGTTCAACAGAACCTCAAAAATAAAACGAATGTGATGATATTTTACAAGTAATGTAATAGTAATCGTAAAATACGAGTATAAAATGAATAATAAATCAAAAATAGTGTTTGTAAATAATGTGTCACATTTTGAAAATATTTATAAGTTGACATTTCACCAGAATAATACCAACTTGTTTGCTGGCCTAGGCCAGAAAATAAGTGTTTCTGGACGATTTCGAGATATGTAAAACCAGCTATGCAGGACGAAGGCACAAAAAATTTTTTTTCTGCCACTGCTAGTTTCTGCACCACATGTTTTTGTAGCTCCTGAAGAAGGCACATGTGGTGCCGAAACTAGTAGAGGCCGAAAATATATTTTTCAACCATTGACTGATTTCCAGCATTTTCATTTACCTATCATATTTCCAGTCAAGAAATCTAAGAACATCTATAAGTATTAATAATCTTCTGAAATGTTTACGAGAGTAAACAATACAAGAAAAGAAAAACAGGGATTACTCCTTTAGACTCTCAGTAAACATACGACTGTTTGTGATTCAACAGAGCATTGTTTCAATACTCCTGATAGACTAGCGGACTGTCGGTTAAATATTTGCCTAAAACCTGGACAGTGTTGTGTGCCCCTTGAACAGATGTTGAGCGTTGAGCAGAAGGGTCAGGTTGTCTGCTGTTTCGCTTGTTTGAATCAGCGAAGTGTTGCGCGAAACCCGAAACTATGTGGACTGTGTTGACCGATATTCCCTTGCACGTAAATATTTGTCATTAATTTATCCAGAAGGGAAAATCTTATAACAAGGAGGATAGTACTGCTAACTATGCCATTCAAAACTTATTTTTAAACAAAACTGGTAGATATGTTAGCTTAGCAAAAACAAGTACTAAATATAGGGGTGTTTAATTTATATTCTACTTGTTTGTTATTAGATATATCTTTTAATTATATTCAGGTGTGAAACACTTCAAATGAAGTTTTTTTTTTACAAAAAACTAGAAGTGAATAATTTTTAAATTAAAATTATTAAATAATAACAAAATATTTTCTATTATAAAACTGTTCATTGCATGATAACAATATTTCTTCAGACAGATCATCAGTTTGAAGTTTGTTTTATATAAATTCATCATAAACATCTGAACTTGTTTGGTTTTTGTGCGAATTTTGCATTCTACGACGAAAATTATGAAAATTAAGTTTGGTAATTTTTTAATTTTTTATTTATTTTATGGGGATACGGTTTCGACCTCGACAGATACAAAAAATTATTTCTAATTTTAAAATGGCACAAAAGCGATCCTAATTAGTCCTCGGGAAGTGACGCCTGGTAAACGTTCGGATATTTATTTATTTATTTATTTATTTATTTATTTATTTAGAAATTCGGCCACTCAACAGGAAGATATCCCAATAACAGAGTGGCACTATAAACATAATTAACAATATAAAAAAATCTTAATAGTAGCAACTAAATATATAATAGAGAATAAACGTATGAGTCTGTTATTTTAACATACTTTACAATAATTTTGTAATAAGTTTTTTAAATAAATTTAAAGCGGTACAAAATATAACGGGAGCATTATGGTTAACATGAACGATATTGTTATATAAACTTGAAATTCTGTTTATAGGGGAGTTAGACGCTGAATTTGTACTTTGAAATGCGACATATAACATGTGCATAGATCTAGTATCATGTCTTGAAACGCGCAAGGAGAATAATGACGTTATGTGCATAGAGTTAATTAGATTATTAAAAATTTTATATAAAAAGATTAAATCATTTAAATTTCTCCTTTTCATAAGTGGCAGAGGCATATAGAATAATTTGGAAACCTGTACAAGAAATGTTTAATGAATTTGTTTTGAATAGATTCAATTCTATTTATGTAAATGTGATATAATGGTGTCCAGCACACTGAGGCAAATTCTAATTGACTACGCAACAAAGAGAAATATAGCATTAAAACAGTTTTTGGATTAGTAATTTCTTTTGCGTAAGATAAATCTAAGCATTCTATACGCTTTTTTAGTGATATTATTTACGTGACTATCCATCAGCAGCTTGCAATCAAGAGTGATTCCTAGATCTTTGACATGTGTACATTTTTCTAAAACAACATTGCTAATACTATAATCGAAATTCAAAACACTTCTATTTCTAGTGAAGATGATTGTTGCACATTTTGTTATATTTATCAATAATGAGTTGTCTATTGCATATTGCGTGAAATTATTCAAGTCTTGTTGGATTTTTAAGCAATCAGATATTGATTTAACGGCAAGGAATATCTTCATATCATCCTCATACATAATATATTTACTATTAGTGAAACAATTACTTATATTATTGATAAATATGTTAAATAATAATGGTCCAAGATGACTACCCTGTGGTACTCCGGAAGATACATTAATTGCTTTAGATTTAAAACCCTAGATGACTACGGTCTGTGTTCTTTCTGTTAAATATGAGCGAAGACAATTAAGATGATTACCACCTACACCCACTGCAGCAAGTTTATGAATCAATGTGCTATGATCAACTTTATGGAATGCCTTGCTGAAGTCAGTGTAGATGGCATCCACCTGCACCCTGTCATCCATGGCTTTGGAGATGTACTCGATGTATTCTACCATATTTGTCTCCACTGACCGTCCTTCGTAAAATCCGTGTTGTTGTGGATTTATCTGAGACTTAACTATGGCGAACAAGTTTTTGTAAATAATAATTTCAAAAATTTTGCTCAGAATACAAAGCTTAGATATCGGCCTGTAGTTTTCAACCTTATTTTTCATTCCAGACTTATGAATTAGAGTTATATTAGCATTTTTCCAAATTCTTGGATAAGTGCTATCATTAAGAGATTTGTTGAAAATATAACATAAGGGACGAGCAATTAATGAAGCACAATTTTTTACAAATATGCTAGGGATGTCATCTGGACCTGCACTTTTATTCACATCCACTTGCAAAAGATGTTCTAAAATAATTTCCTCAGCAATTGAAACATTGTATTTGTATTAGGAAAATTTTCAGGCAATGGAATTGTTTGATTCTGCGTATTTGAGAGAACATATACCGATTCAAAATATTCCGCAAACAAATTGCATGATTCACTTCCGTTTTTAGAAATTACATTTTTATAATTCATTTGAGCGGGAATATTGTTACAATTTTTTAGTGATGACATATATGACTAAAATTTTTTAGTATTTTGTGGTATTTGTTCTTCCATATTATGCACATAGGAAGTAAAGCATGATTTTGTTATTTCTTTCACTCTTTTGCGAAGTATAGAAAATGTGTGGTAAGTGTCTAAAGTTTTTAATTATTTGAATTTTTTACGTGCTCTATTTTTTTCTTTAATTAGTGCAATTAGATTGCTTGAAAACAAAACGGGGTATGATCTGTTACCTACAGATTTACTAGGGAAGTATTTAGCAATTGCTTCCCATAAAAAATTATAAAATAAGTTAACCATTTTATCTACACTACAGTTTTTAAATACACCATTCCAGTCAAAGTTTTTTAAATAAGAGTTAAGAGCATCATAGTCTGCCTTCTTGTAAAAATAATTTTTTCTAGGTAGATTTTTTAAAGAAGTCTGTATATGTAAAGGAACAAATATATCGAGTGATGGGTGATGCTGAATGTCTAATTTGCTTAAAGGACTGTCACAGTTATATACACTTAGGTTAGGTATATTACTTAAGACTAAATCTAACATTCTTTATTACAGTTTGGCACACCATTGAACTGGTTCAGATTGCAATAAGAAATGCAATCAATGAAATTATTTGATATTAAGTTGTAGGTATTAAAACTAGTAAAAAAATATTCATTACTTACAGCGCTCCGTTTTAGATGTGATAAATTAAAATCCCCACAAATTAGAAATTTAGCATCCCCATTTTTTCAACAATTGAAGTGAGACTCGTTATAAATAAATTTAAAGCAATATTATCTTCTGGGGGGATGTATACACAGCACACATGCAATTTTAGCTTATCAACATTCACTGTAACCCACAACACTTCACAGTTTTCAATATTCCACTGAGGCACTTCGATGAACGACAGGTTGTTGCTGATTCCGATGAGGACTCCGCCTCCGTCGCTTTTGGTAAAAGAAGATCTATCCCGCCGAATGATACTGTAGTTTGAAGATAGTATTTCAGCACTATATACACTTGAATTTAAAAATGTCTCTTTTAAACAGATTATATCGTAGTCGCAGTTCACTGAATTTAATCTAATTTCATTTGTTTTGGTTCTCAGTCCACGAACATTTTGATAATAAACCGAGAGTGCCATAAGTAAATGCAATTAATATATGTAAAGAACAATATTTTTATTAATGATTAAAGTTTATTTACATCTTTATAAAATACTGTATGAATACGGGTTGTATCATCATTCCTCGCATGAATTTTACAGTTCTTTGTCCAAACATATTTATAATTTTTTTGTTTAAGAGTGTCCCGGGTATATTTAAATAAGCTATTATTGTTTGCTGTAAGATGATCATTTGCAAAAATCTCATTGTTAGCAAGCTCTTTTTCAATGTTAGGATATACGTTAATAAGTTTTAATGGTTTTTTTGATTTTAACACTAGCTTGAAATTTTTCTTTCATTATTCTAGATGTAAATTTTACAATGATTGGTCGAATTTTACTTTTGTTGTTTGGATTATGATGAAGTCTATGCGCTGCGTCCAAATCTGTACCATTAACATTGATCTTGATTGCTTGGCCAATGTCGTTTATAATTTGAACAATTGTTGTAAACCGGATTGAACTATATATTCTAATGTAAATAGGAATGAACTATATATTCCAAGTCTTTGTATGGAAAGTGCGATCCTTGCACTCTGTAATCAAACATTGTAGTGGGAGAGATGCAAAAGGGTTTTTCTACTCCGTTACCGGACAGTGAGTTGGAGTTAGTCAGTAGAGAGTAGTAAGAAGTTACTTGTAAATAGTCAAGGTAATAAGTAGACAGCAATAGTCAAGCAATATTCGATATTCAATATTCATAATTCATAATTGTATTATTTCAACATTAATAAACTAATAGGTAATACAAGATACACTTAATATTTAACAACCCTTAAAACACAACCCGACGTGAGAACCCTAACACGTTACAACATTAAATTGGTGGCAGCGAGTGGATTCCATAAAATTGGAATAATAATAATAATAATAATAATTCGTGAAGTAAATTTTGCATCGCAAATCTAGGGCGACAAGTGCTTCACTAATAATATAACAACTAAAAAAGTGTTTAATAAAAAGGGTGTGTATCATAACAACAGAGCTGAGTTCGTATATCTGCAGTTTGTAGTTCGTTTGTTCGTATTCGTGAATCGTCTGCAGTTCTGTTCCTGTTTATTCGCCGAATATTATCAGTAGTCCAGTTTCTTCGTGAGTTCCCGCTGTTCGAGTTCCTGTCCAGTTTCGTGAGTTTCCTGCAGTTCGAGTTCTACAAGTTCCAGTCCAGTTCGAGGGTGTCTGCAGTTTGTTCGTTTCCTGTCCGTTCATCTCAGTTCCTGTCCGTTGCTGTCTACAATTCGTCAGTGTACCCCATAGTAAAAAGTAAGTCCCATTCGTTAATTTAAAAGTAGTTAAAAAAAAATCTGTGTAAATGGTGGATGCAGGAAGTGCTTCCACATCTGGTACAAATGTTGGCAATTCATTCATTAGCCTAGATACTGCCGCAAGGTTAATTAAAGAATTTGATGGTACAAAACGAGAATTAGTAACAGAATTTATTGATAATTGTAAATTAGCTATGTCCTCAGTAAAAGAAGAAGATAAAGGTATATTATTCAAAATTATTTAGACAAAATTAACAGGCAAAGCACGTAATATGATAAAATATAGAAATTTTGCAACATTTGAAAATTTTAGCGATCATTTAGAGGAAGTATTTTCAGAAAAAAGATCCGTAGCACATTGGCAGTTAGAATTAAATAGTACTCGCCAAAACGAAAATGAGGATGTTGGATTGTACGCAAACAAAAAAGAAAAATACTTATCAAATCTGATTGATGCTTCTACAGTAGGTAAAACTGAAAAAGAGTCCCAAATTATTATTCAGGTATTAAGTGATCAGGCATTACATATATTTAAACAAAATTTACAAGAACCATTACGCACACAAGTAAAAGCTAGAAATCCACAAAATTTAGAAATTGCTATCGATGAAGCTAGAAATGAAGAGAGAGAATTGTTAAGTAATTCGCAAGCTATGAAATACTTCGGTTATAAGGTTTCAATACCCCCTGAAGAAAGAAAGAAAATTTGTTATAAATGTGGTAAACCGGGACATTTAGCTAGGGAATGTTTTTCTCAGAAATATCGAGATCATAATGCCAGTACGTCTAGTTCGAATTCGTTTAGTTCATTTAAAAATAATAATTATAGGGCAATGCCATTCGTAAAATCGAATATGAATTCAAAAAATAGTTCAGAAAATCTTGACATAGAATGTTTTTATTGTAAGAAAATGGGACATAGAATCGCTGATTGTTACAAGCGACAAGCGAATGAAAATAAGAAAAATAATGTTGTGAAAGAAAATCAAAATTCGAATTCAAAAAACGTGAATGCGTCTCTGGTCAAATAAGTACCGGGGTCTGCCGCTATCAGACTCGGATGAAAAATTCAGATAATAATATAGAAGAACAGAGTCGTACAGAGGAATATTCGTTGAAATCTAATTGTGCTGAAGTGAATAATATTAACAGTTATGTAGAATTGGAATTAGGAATTACAAATAAGAAAGTTAGATTACTTGTTGACACTGGAGCACAGGTAAATTTATTAAAAATTAGTGCCGTTCGTGAAAATGTAAACTTAGAAAATAAAGTGATAAAAATTCGAGGAATAACGGAACATCCAGTACAAACTTTAGGTATGGTATGGTAATTTTGAAAATGAAAATATAATAATTCCATTTCACGTAGTTAGAGATACGTTTCCGATAGATTGTGACGGAATATTAGGAAATTCGTTTATGCGTGAATTAGCAATTACAATCGACCACAAAAATCAGAAACTTCGTTGTGACAGATTCAAATGGAATCTAATAGATAGCACAGATAAGAAAACAATAATAATTCCTGCTCGTAGTGAAAATATAGTATTGGTTAAAACAAATGACAAACGTGAGGGAATTTGTGAAAATTTTAAGTTATCAGAAAATGTATTATTAGGAAGTTGTTTAACAAAACCTGATAAAGGTAAGTGTTCAGTAACAATTATTAATATTTCTGAAAATAATATAGAAGTAGAAATTCCGACAGTTAAACTAGAACCAACAGAAATAATTCAAAATTCAGTTCATAAAATACAATTTGATGCAGATAGAATAAAAACCTTGAAAGAAAATATCGCGACAGAACATTTAAATGAAGAAGAACGCAATTCATTTTCAGACATTTGCGCGTCATTCAGTGATGTCTTTTTTTTGCCCTCTGATAAGTTAGGATGTACGTCAGAAGTAAGCCACTCTATTCCTTTGAAGAAAGACACAGGCCCTATTAACATTCGTCCTTATGGTCTGCCAGTAAGTCAAAAGTCTGAGATTAATAAACAGATAGAAGAAATGCTAAATCAAGACATTATTCAGACAAGCAAATCGCCTTATAACTTTCCATTGTTAGTTGTTCCCAAGAAATCAGTTGACGGTGAAAAAAATATCGGGTTATTGTTGACTTTCGTCAACTTAATGATAAAACAATCGGTGATGCATTTCCGTTGCCGAATATCTCTGATATATTGGATTAGTTGGGTCAAAGTAAATACTTTACAACTTTAGATTTGCAAAGTGGTTATCATCAGATACCCATGAATTCGGAAGACATGGAAAAAACTGCTTTTTCATCGGATTATGGACATTTCGAATTTAAAAAATTAACTTTCGGTTTAAAAGGAGCACCAGCGACCTTTCAGCGCTTAATGAACACTGTATTAAGTGGCTTGCAAGGGTTAAAATGTTTTGTATATCTCAATGATATTGTAATTTATGCCAATCTTGCAGCATCTTGATCTTGAAAAGCCCTTTGTCCTGACAACGGACGCAAGTAATATAGCTTTAGGGGCTGTACTTTCGCAGGGTGTTATTGGAAGTGATTTACCAATAGCATACGCTAGCAGAACCTTAAATAAAGCAGAACAGAATTATAGTACCACCGAGAAAGAGTTATTAGCCATATGTTGGGCTACGAAAATTTTTTGACACTATTTGTATGGTCGTGAATTCACTATAGTTACGGATCACCGACCATTAGTTTGGCTTTTTAATGTAAAAGACCCAGGTAGTAGATTAATGAGGTTTAGATTAAAATTGAAAGAATATAATTACAAAATTGTACATAAAGCGGAAAAAAAATAATTGTAACGCCGACGCTTTAAGTCGTATACGCATTAGCACGGAAGAAAAAAGCAACGAGAACGAAACAAATATTAGTTTTGATGAATTTAAAGAAATTAGTCAAAAACAATTAATACATAATTCAAATGTTATAGAGATAGAAGGAAATTTATTAAATACAAGTCCAGAATACGCTATTGTACATTGTGTTTCTTGTGATCTAAAATTAGGAAAAGGTATAGCGAAAGTTTTAAAAGAAACATACAAAATTACATTTGACAATGATAAAAGTTATAATTTATGTGAAGTCATTCCATTTCAGACAGAAGATAATAGACTAATATTAAATTTGATAACTAAAGATAGGTATTTCGATAATCAAACCTATGAAAATCTATGGTAAAGTTTAATTAACTTAAGGACATATTGTGTAGAAAATAATTTGAATAAATTAAGTATGCCGATTCTATCATGTGGAATAAATAAATTAGATTGGACAATAGTTCGAATGATGATTAGATACATTTTTAAAGGTACGCAAATTGATATTTCGGTATATCACAATAATATTAAATATGATGCTGAGCAAAAGAAACAAATATTATCTGAATATCATGATAAGCCAGCCGGAGGACATGAAGGTGTCAATAGAACTTATAAACGAATAAAAATAAAGTATTGGTGGAAACATATGAAACGTGACATCAAAGAATATACCAAAAATTGTCCTAGTTGTCAAAAAAAATAAATTAGCAAAGTTAAAAAAGGCTCCATTAGAAATTACCACTACGTCACGAAATTGTTTTGAAAAGATATTTATAGAGATTGTCGGACCTTTACCATTATCGGAAAACGGTAACAAGTATATACTTACAGTTCAGGATGATTTGACAAAATATAACGAAGCCTACCCTGTACCGAATCAAGAGGCTAGTACCGTGGCTCAAGCTTTAGTTACGCAGTTTATTTGTCGTTTCGGAGCACCTGAAATTATTGTTTCCGATCAAGGAACAAATTTCCTTAGTAATTTATTTGAAGGGATGTGTAAACTATTCCAAATTAAAAAGATAAAAACTACAAGTTTCCATCCGCAAAGCAATGGCAGTTTAGAGAGGAGTCACAGGACATTAGCAGAGTATTTGCGCCATTATGTAAAGACTGATCAGTCAGATTGGGATTACTGGTTACCATTTTGGATGTTTACTTAAAACACAACACCTCATACCGCAACAAATTTTACTCCCTTTAGTTTAGTTTTTGCTAAAGAAGCGAATATACCATCAGCATTAGAACGCGAACCGGAACCTCGATATACGTACAATAATTACATTGATGACAGACTTTGAGAAAATTAGCTCGTGAACAGTTAGTAGATCGCAAGGAAAAATTTAGTCAAAATCACAATGAAAAATCTACAAAAGTAAAATTTAAAATAGGGGAAAAAGTTCTTTTGGATAATCGAACTATAACACCAGGGAGAAGTAAAAAACTAAAATCTTTATGGAATGGTCCTTATAAAATAGTTTCACAAAATTCAAACGTAAATTATACGATTAAAGTAGATATAAAATTAGTTCGAGTTCATGCAAACAGATTAAAAAAGTACCATGAAAATTGATAAAGTACAATATTCTAAAATGTAAATATTTTTACAGGATGCATTATATTGGTATAATCTCTTGGATAAAAGCAATCGCTGTTATTGCTATGAGTCAGCAGATTCCTCCGTATGAAGCCACTCCGTTTGATAATTCAGTTGGCATTTATTTCCATAGATTAGGATTGGTACAATTGTATAATAATGAATGGAAGTTGATTGTTTATTTAGATATGAAGGAACATTATAAAAATGCAGAAAGTTTACAAACTTATTATGAAATGACTTCGAGAATCTGTAACAAGCAAAATTTAAAACAATCAGATCAGTTATGCGATAACTTTTTGAAAATAGCAGCTAAAATGACTTATGATTTAAATGAGAAAAATAAAATTATTTATGATTTCGTAGGTCATGAAACGACTTACCGGAAAAAGAGAGGTTTAATAGATTTAGTAGGAAAAGTTTCAAAATTCTTGTTTGGCACACTTGACGAAGATGATGCCGGCTATTATAATTTAAAAGTTGAAGAATTCAGTAAAAATGAACATGATTTAGTTAAGCTAATAAAAGAACAGTCCACTGTAGTACGATCAACAATACAAAATTTTAATACAACAATATCTAATTTGGATTATAATGAGAAAATTTTAGGTGACAGTTTAAGATCTCTTAAATTATTTATTACCAATGAAACAAAAATTCTGAATACGGTCCAGTTTCACACGCAGCTTGAGGAGCACTTATCTATATTCACTTTGTTAATAGAGCAGTATGAAGATAAGATAAATTCTTTAATAAATGCATTGTTGTTCGCTGAGAAAGGTCAGTTACATCCATCCATAATTACACCGTCTAGGTTGGTGACTGAGTTGCAAAACATGGTATCATACTTGCCATCAAACACAGATTTCGTGGTACCTTTATTAATTAAAACAGTCCATACTTTGTTAAAAACAGTGAATGTGGTAGTGTATTATAAGAACAATTATCTAGTTTATGTAATCAATATACCTTTAATAGATATTAATCGATATGATATTTATCAAATGTATCCATTACCTGTAATGTTGTCAACAAAAATTCATATTTATTCAACCTAGCGTTAAGTATTTAGCTATAGATAAAATAAAACAGAATTATTTTCTAATTTCAGAGATAGATCTCTTGATGTGTAAGGTATATGATAATGTTTATTATGTTTGTAAACAAACACAAGCTATCTATTTATCGCATCAACATGAAATATGTGAAGTAAAAGTATTTCAGCTTAGTCCGAAATTGCCAGAAAGTTGTGACAAGAGAATAATACAATTAGAGTTTAGCATTTGGACACATATACTAAATTCAAACTCTTGGATCTATGTACTACCAGAAAAAGAAAGTTTAACCATATCATGTAAAGATAATAAAGAAATTTATGATTTAAAAATATCCGGTACCGGTAGATTAGGATTAAATGAGAGTTGTAAAGCTTATTCCAAAAATGTAATCCTTATGGCCAGAAAAGTATATTCTTCGGAAATTATAATGGGTTTTGCCCCACCTTTAGATATTAAATTCGATTGCTGTGAAGAATTAACCCAGAAACATATAAATTTGAGTAATATTAATTTAAATCCAAATTTTAAGTCCATTCATACTAATTTAGAAGATTTGAATTTAGCCAGTCATAAAGTATCCCAAATAGATGAATGCGCTGAACAAATAGAGAAAAATATAAATAGAGATACTTCACATAGTTATTATTCATTTATAGTTTATGTTATAGGTATATGTGTAATATTGTATTGTATAAATTGTTGTTGTAAACAATGTTTCGGGAAAACAGCTTGTGGATGTTGTGCAGGTGTTTGTATTAAAATAAGTCAAAATTTTAACTCTGAAAGAAGAGAAAGAACTTCTGGTCCTGTAGTTCATTATACTACTCGTCCACAACCTGTAGATCTGATAACTAAAAATGTATCCTCTGAAAGTAGCGAAGCAAGAACAACCTTTAGGCCTACAAGTACTTCCGAAATTTGTGGAAGGAGATCGTCTAAAATGTAAAATTTTCCTTATAGTCAAATCTTTTAAGGGGGGAGGAATGTTGTAAACCGGATTGAACTATACAGGGTGTCTCTTAAATAGGGGGACATGGCTTAACCACAGATTCTTGAGGCTAAAATAAGATGATTTAACCAAACTTGCTTCGACCGGAAAGTGTACCATTTAGCCAGAATTCTGCTTCAAAATTCTTCGAAAGAAAATTAATTTTGCTTATAATAATCGGACGCTTTATTCGATTTGGATGAAATTTGGTATGACAGTTTATATGGTTATAAGTCATCTTTTAAGGTGATACTTGTTATTAATAGTGAACCACTAGTGTATGAAACTTAGGTGTCCCAACATTAATCAAACCGTAACTTTTTAATGACAAAGCCGAAAACGTGAAATTATTTTTCTTCAGAAAGATACATTCAATGGTAAACTTTTCTCTCTCTGTGTAATTTGTGATATCTGTTACGGTTCACACAGAAAAAAATAAAATCCGAGTGTCTGCACTGCTAAATTTTTAAAATAAATTTAATCAAGCGATCTATCCACATGTCAAACAAGTAATTTTTAATGACAGTAACGAGTTGTCAATCTTCACTACTTGTTAAGGAGTAAGCTGAGATATGTTGTAATCGTCTTATTTATAATAATGGTAATAAAATATGATTAGGCCGAACAAACGGATGTTACTAATTTTAGAATATTGCGAAGAAATTTTTGACAACCCGTAAAACAATTGTTACTGTCATTAAAAATTACTTGTTTGACATTTGGATAGACTGCTTGATTAAATTTATTTTAAAAATTTAGCAGTGCAGACACTCAGATTTTATTCTTTTCTGTGTGAACCGTAACAGATATCACAAATTACACAGAGAGAGAAAAGTTTACTATTGAATGTCTCTTCCTGAAGAAAAATAATTTCACGATTTCGGCATGGCCATTAAAAAATTATTAATGTTGGGACATCTAAGTTTCATACACTAGTGATTCCCTAATAATAATAAGTGTCACCTTAAAAGATGACTTACAACCATATAAACTGTCATACCAAATTTCATCCAAATCGAATAAAGCGTCCGATTATTATAAAGAAAATTAATTTTTTTTCGAAGAACTTTGAAGCAGAATTCTGGCTAAATGGTACACTTTCCGGTCGAAGCAAGTTTGGTTAAATCATCTTATTTTAGCCTCAGGAATCTGTGGTTAAGCCATGTCCCCCTATTTAAGAGACACCCTGTATATTCTAATGTAAATAGGAATGAACTATACATTCCAAGTCTTTGTATGGAAAGTGCGATCCTTGCACTCTGTAATCAAACATTGTAGCGGGAGAGATGCATGAGGGTTTTTCTGCTCCGTTACCGGACAGTGAGTTGGAGTTAGTCAGTAGAGAGTAGTAAGAAGTTACTTGTAATTGTAAATAGTCAAGGTTAATAAGTAGACAGCAATAGTCAAGCAATATTCGATATTCAATATTCATAATTCATAATTGTATTATTTCAACATTAATAAACTAATAGGTAATACAAGATACATTTAATATTTAACAATCCTTAAAACACAACCCGACGTGAGAACCCTAACACGTTACAACACAATATTCTCGTTGTTTTTTTCTGGGATGTTATGTATTATTAAATTATTCAAACGCGAATATTGCTCAAGATCATCAATTTTATTGGTTAAATGTGATATATCTGCTCTTAGCTCTTTATTTTTAATTTCTATTTTCTCGATAGATTTAATTTTTATGTTGAATTCTGCTAATTTGGCTTCGAAATTTTATCAGAAGAGAATTGCACTGATTTTTGTAATTCAGTGAAACGGTTGTCCATTGCATTGATTAAATCTTTTTTAAATTCATTCAACAATGTACTCATCGATGTTGACATTTCAATTTTGACGGGAGATGATGCTGCAGGTTCAGTCGCCAAATCGGTTGCGGTCGCATCTGTAGGATCTACGCAAGATTCTTCGGATGTACCTGATGCGCATGTTCCACAGCGCCATAAGATTGACTGCGACTTTAAGAATTCGAACTGTTTGGCGGTAATGTTTACACATGACAAGTGGAACATGTTTAAACACCTCACGCACTTTAGCGCGGGAGATCTGGTGCCGGCGGAGCGGTTGCATTTACTACAGACAGCCATATCAATGAAGTTAATTTAATTAACACTATCGACTATTCCATGCACAGATGATAAGCAGTATTTTAACTATAAGATGAGAGTTTTAACAGATACAGTAAAATTTTTGAAAGAAGTCCGATCAAGGCCATCTACGAATTGCATCTATGAATTAAGATTTTATGCTGTCAAATTTAGTAGTCTCGTTTACATAGTTTTTATGAGGTACACAAGATATTATGTACCCTCATAAAAATTAAGTAAAAGACACTACTAAATTTGACAGCACAAAATCTTAATTCATGGATATAATGGGGAAGTTTAGCGATTTTTTCTTATTCTTTTACTCCATGGGAAATGACTTGAAAAATGATGTAACAAGTTTTATTTTTTTCAAAAATGCCCAGATTTTCCGGAAAAGCCGATTTTAAGCTGTGATGACGTCGGTAGAGGCTTGGTACAACGTATGTCGATTTATACACTGACGCACGCGGTTGCGGTTACCAGTCACTTGAGACTGAGGTGTTGTTCGACCTACGTTCAAGTGGTTCGCTTTCATCGTTCTGTCTGAGTTTGCGCATAACTGACTTGTGACGTACTTAAAGTTTACCCAAAAAATATTAATTATAAATAAATGGAGTAGTAATTTTAATTTTTAATTTCAATTTAAGCAGTCATTTGTGTTATATTTGTGAGAAAATATTATGTTATGTAGAATTTTTACCATGCTAAACTTCCCCATTCGTAGATGGCCTTGAACGGACTTCTTTCAAAAATTTTACTGTACATAGGTTACTTTACACAGTGACAGTTGTAATCTACGGGATGATACGAAAACGAGTTAGTGAACTAGCTTCGGTATTAAATTAAAGATGCTGCTTATGTTTGTAAGTGAATATGTTTTAACCTTCGCCTTACTGAAATCGGGTCAACATTGACCCAAAATTTAGTATTTTTTCTTGTAACTCGTTAAATATTTTTTATATATTTTTTTCCTTTTGTGAATTCTCCTAAAATAATGTATTGATTCATAATCAATAATAACCAAAACGAAAATGAACACAGTTTAAGAATAATTTGCGTTTTGTTGCTCTGGATCAGCTGTGAGCCGGTTTTGGTATGTTGTGTTTGAATTTAAATTTTTCCTATCGAACTTATTTTCATGGAAATTGAGATGTTTTCATCCCTGCGCACGGCTGGAATTTCGATGTTTTTAATTCAGTTTACTTTGATACGTGTTATACCTGTCGTCAAACAAGTATGGACTTTGCATTTACATGAATGTACTTCTGATTCATAATATCAAGTTTTGAGTCACATTTCAAATATTTTCTCATGTGCGTGCATTTCTTCAACTAAAATCATTTCATTGAGTAAAGACAACAATATAATTCAATTATTGCTTATTCTTCAAACAAAAAAATATATTGCTACCTGCTGTTTTTATTACGGTTGGAATTCTTCAAAGATTATATATAAAAGATTGAGTTAAATTAGTTGCATATGAACCGGCATAAGTAGCAAAAATATGTACGAAAAGTGGCCGGGAGTTCTTCGAGAATAAAGAAAACAATGCTAAGAGATGTCGAGGAGCAATTTTCAATGAAAACATTGTAACGGTAAATATGAACATTTTTAATATGTAACTTCTAGTAGCCGTATTTTTTGTTACAATTACATATTCATAAGTTTAAGCTTAACAGTTTGCTTATATAATATAAAATATCGATAGCAACCAAATATTAATTTCAAATAAAATTAACGCTACAATGAAAATTGATAATAATGCCACGGGACAATTCAATAACAAAATTACTAAAATAAGAACAACAATTTAATGAAAAAACTAAATAATATTCAAAAATAAATTGGGTTCATTCTAGAAGGAGTAGATACTATCAAAGTAGAAAATCTTATAAACGAATTTATTCAAGTCGAGCAAGACATATACTTCTCTCTTATGCAATTGAAGAAACGCGTACCCTTTATAAACTAAATACCCTTCATTTTGGTGTTATCAATCATTTATTTATTTTATTTATTTATTGTAATTATTCAACAGGAACTGGTTCCCAATTACAGAATAATATAAACAAGTAATAATATACAAAGAGTATATAGAAATATAAGAAATATTCCCAAAGTATTAATTCGAACCCTTAAACAATAATAAATAAGAATAATATAGAGTAGAAAAAAACAAATATGAATATAAATTTTAAATATGATACAAAGGTAAATGAAATTATTGAAATACATAAGGCAAAAATAAGAAAAATTAATAAAACAAACGTAAATTATAAATTGCTAGGCAATAATTCAGTATAAACTGTCACTATAGATATTAAAACTGTTACAAAACTGTGTATTGGCGAATTAAAGTGATAAATTCCAACGACTAATTTTCAACCAATTATGACGCAAAACACTTGAAAATTCAACCAATGGGAACAGTATTATACCGACTATTTCACTCATACATTTATAAACTAATCCAAATTCAGGATTCTACCTAGTTACCAAGTTTCATTTTGACAAAACAATCTCACAAAAAAAATTTCGCACCCTTTAAGCCAATAAGATGCTGTATTTTTACAAGTAAGTGAGTTTTGATAAGTGATTTTTTTTGACATTTTAAGCGTTTTAAGAGTGCCTAGGAAATATTGTTTATATATCTGTCAAAGTCCTGTCCGCTTATTTTTATTTTTGAAATAGTCATCCGAATACCACTCGTGGTTAAATTTTATCCTGGCAAAATTTTCAGATTGTTACTCGAGACTTTTCCTAATTTATCTCGTGACATTGATCAAAAATCACTCGCTTGACAGCTCGTGATTTTTTTGTCAATGTCACTCAATAAATTGCTAGGCAACCGGCTCTCGTAACAATCTGAAAATTTTTCCAGCAAAAATTTACCACTTATGATATTATATATGATAAAACCCCGTTCCCCGATAATTTTCCGCTACCAAGTAAATAAACAGTTGTTATTGTTTATAACTGTCAGTGTGACAATTAATATGTCAAGTTTCATTTTGCGTTGTCTTTGGAATTTATCTCACCAAATAACACACGACCTCTCAGATTTTCTCAGATAAACTTTTATTTTTAAGCATTAATTATTTTTGCTTTTAAGCAAAATCACTCAAGCAAACTGACATTAGGTAAAACCCCTCCTCCTTCGGAGTCAGGATTTACCATGCAGTTTGCTTTCGTGTTTGTTGCTAAGCAAAAAAAAATCGTGCAAAATAAAAATTTAACGATAAAATTAGGAGGTCTTGTGATATTACTTCTGATAATTTGTTCGTGAAAAGTTTATAAGAAAGGTAGCTGAAGTTCTAGTATTACAAGGTCGCACAAAGAAATTTATTTGAGACAGCAAATTCGGATCATTGTTATTGTTGTTGATTAATTTGTATAAAAAATATAATTGCTGTTTGATGCGACGTGTCTCAAGCGATTCAAAGCTGAACAGAGACAACTAACATTTATATTCGAGGTCGGACCAGGCACGGAATAAACGATGATGCCAGTGCTTGCAAAACTTTTTTTGTACGTTTTCTAAATTGAAAATGATATATTTAAGAAATGGATTCCAGACAACACAATAATACTCAAGTTTGCTTCGAACCAATGAGATATATAAGTTATATAAGCATTGCTTGTTATTGAAATCATAAGTTGTACGCAAAATAAAGCCAATTTGAGTAACATGTGGAGAAAAGTCATTTTCATATCAAATGTTACACCTAGGTCTTTATGGTTTTAACCCTTGACAGAGAAATGCCCCCAAGAGAATAGTTAAAATCATTTGAACATAACTTTCTGGAGAATGTCATTGTGTCACACTTATTTAAATTGAAATATAATTTGTTAACTAAACTGCATTCAAAAATTGTATCTAGGTCATTTTGTAATTCATGACAATCATTGATACTGCAAAACTTGATGAAACAATTTGAAATCGTCATCAAATAGTAGATATTTGGAGTATCTAATAACATCACCAATGTCATTGACAAATAATAAGAAAGGCGTGGGTCCTAGGATTGAGCCCTGGGGTACTCCTGATGTAGCATAGTAAAAATCAGAAGTGAATCCATCTACAAATACATATTGCTTTCTAAGATGTAAATCAGGAGTAATTAAATTTTGAAAATTTGTACTAAAACCAAGACGAAACAGTTTTAAAATAAGTATATTGTGTGAAACAGTATCAAACGCTTTAGTGAAGTCAGTGAATATACAATCTAATTGATTCTTAGTTGCAAAAGCGTTTGATGCGTATTGCGTAAAAGTTGTTAAATTATAAACTGTTGACCGCCCCGGAACAAATCCATGTTGATAAATACTAATAAGATGTTTTTAAATAATATAGATAGGTCTATAATTACAGATTTGAGTTTTGTCACCTGATTTAAAAATATGGCATATTTTAGCAATTTTCTATTGATCAGGAAATGATTGAAACTTGATACATGTTATGTATTTTAAATTTATTATCAAGTAGCATATCATAAAAAAAAAAAATTATTATTATTATGATATATTATTGAATGTAAGTGTCATAATATAGAAATAAATATATTTCACTTAAATCTGAATGTGTACATAATAAAGTGGCGACGAGGATAAAAACTACAATGTCTCAAGGACCAGAAACGTCATCAATTATGGATCAAACGACAAAATTATCAATTGAACCATACAATTCCACGAAGTCCAACTGGAAAACATATTTAAAACGTTTAAAAAATAAATTATCTTTGTACAATGTGCCAGACGATAAAAAGGTAATAATATTACTAGGTGTTACTGGTGAACAAGTGTACGAAAGATTATAATAATAATAATAATAATAATAACATTTATTGCCCAACAGAATACCAATTACAGGACAAATTTACAATAATATAAATAAATTTAAGACTTATAACATACATTAAATGAAAATATCGATGAAGAGATTATTTGCTGCATTACAGACTACGAAAATGGGTGAATTTTTCAATGTATCGGTACGAAAATTTGACATCTGGAATGACTTTCTGTACCGGGACTCCAGACGAGGGACATGAAATTGCACCTGTGACAGGAGGAAAGGTGCATCAATCTTGTTGTGGATCAGATTCCTAAGGAACTTTGCACTGGATATTTCCCTTCTCTCAGCCAAGGATGTGAATGAATGGCGTTGTAGCAGTGAATCCTGGTCAGTGCCTCTATCAGGATAAACCTTATCTATTTTAAAACAGAGATACTTTAAAAATCGACGTTGAATTTGTTCTAGCATTTGACCTTGATATGCATAACAGGGATACCAAATTAATGATGCATACTCGAGTTTACTTAAGACGAAAGCATGATACAAGGATTTCAGAACATTATTGTCACTGAAAAATTTAGAAATTCTCATTATGAAACCTAGAGATTTGCTGGAAGCATTGCAGATATTATTTATATGCTCAGAAAATACGAAATTATTACAAAATGTAATTCCTAGGTCCTTAATAGAAAATTTTCGAATTAAGGTACTATTCTGCATAATATATGAAATGTTAATCGGGTTCTTCCTGCGCGTATAAGAAATTACGCAACACTTATCAACATTTAATTTTAAATTATTACGAATACACCAGGAACCCATTAAATCAATATTTAATTGTAATTTAGCTGCATCATTAGGTGTACTTATGGTAATGTACAATTTAATGTCATCAGCATATGCTAGGACATTGCAACTGAAGGAATTGATAAGTTCGTTTATAAACAAATTAAATAAAAGGGGTCCCAGATTTGAGCCCTGTGGGACACCAGTACTGGCAATAAATTTAAACGAATTAAAACCTTTATAAGTCACGTAGCAAATCCGATTACATAAATATGATTTTAAGAGTTTCAGAATAGAGGGAGAAGCACCTAGATTATTAATTTTATGTAGGAGTATGCCGTGATCAATGGAATCAAACGCTCTCGAAAAATCTGTATAGACAGTGTCGACTTGACCTCTTTCATCTAGTTGTTGTGATACAAATTGTGTAAATGTAGCGAGATTCGTAACAGTTGATCTCCCTACCATGAAGCCATGTTGATCCTGAGAAATTAAGCTTCGTGTGTTGCTGTAAATGTTCTTATACAAAACCATTTCAAAGAGCTTGGCGAAGTTGTTGAGAATGGAAATAGGACGATAATTATTAATACATGATTTATCACCTTTTTTTAAGACAGGTGTAATTTTCGTTCTTTTCCATTTTTCAGGAAACATGGAAGTACTGATTGCTAAGTTGATAATGAAAGAGAGTGGTTGAGCTAGAATGAATCTACAGTCCTTAACAAAGAAACTCGGTATCTGGTCTTCCCCCGCAGTAAATTTATTAGAAAAAGATGCCATTAAAGTGATAAGCTCACTTTCGTTGACCATATGGAAATTGAAAGGCTGACTATTAGTAAATTCTTCATTTGAATCAGGTGTTGAACTCTGTGAGAAAAAACTGGAAAAAAAATATGGCAAACGCATTTACAATATCTTCAGGGGAATTATACTCCTGAATATTATCATGAAGGATGCCTGGAATACGACTTACACCTTGCTTTAAATTAACAAATTTCCATAGATCGGACGGATTTGACTTGATGTTTAATTCAACATTATGAACATAATATCTATAGGCTTCTTTAATTTGTATTTTAACTAAACTCCTTATTCTTCTGAATTGGGTAAGGTAAAAATGATTATTTGTTTTTAACCATTTTACCCTGTAATATTCTTTACTTTTTAAATTATATTTAATATCACAATTAAACCAAGGAGGAAATTTAGAATCTTTATACTTGTATTTGGGAACTGATATGTCAAGTAAAGAATAAATTATGTTGTAAAATTTGTCAACAGCTTCCTCAATACTTTCACATTGATATAAAGATGACCAATCAGCACCACTCATATCTTCATATAATTTGTTATAATTTGCTTTCCTAAAATTGTAACGTTCAATATTGGCGGATACGAAATTTGTCACTTTAGTTCGAGCTGGAAAATTGAATATACAAGATAATGCAGGATGATGAGAATCTTCTGTAACCAAGGGAAAATCGGATCTTCCAACTTCAACTTCAGTAAGAAAGTTCGACAAAATTAAATCTAATTTCTTCCCGTTAACATTTGAAACAGTGTTATATTGTGACAGATTAAGTACATTACAGAAATTTCTGAATGAAGATGATTTAGTACAATTCACAGATACATCATAAAAATTAGGTAGATTAAAATCACCTATAAGAATAATATTTTCATTAATAAGAAATGCCGTTAATACATCTAAAAATATAACAAGTTCATTGTTGCACAAATCAGGAGGTATATAACAAATACAAGTTATAAATGTTAAATTATTGAAATAGCATCTACACGCACAAAAATCAATTAAAGGAGATATGTTTGATATGTTAACTGTATCTAAGTATTTAAATGAAATGTGATCTTTAATAGCAAGTAGTACGCCACCTCCCTTAGAACGCCCGACAGAGGAAAAGTTTCTATCGCAACGTATGACATTATAACTAATTGTAAATAATTCTGTGTTTTGAACAGAATCAGTAAGCCACGTTTCTGATAAAAACAATATATCAAAATGCACAATACAACAATTAATATAAAATTCATAACATTTAGAGTTAAGACCGTTGGTATTCTGATAATAACAATTAAGAGACATTGAACAACTGTTGGGCAGATCTAGTTTTCCGAATTTACGATTTTGGGAATTCCATTTATATATTTAATTTTCAAATTAACTTCACCATTTGATAAACGACTTTGCAATTCAGTTTTTACTAATTTGTAATAATCTATTTCCATTCTAGTCTTGTCGCTAGTTATTGATATATTTGCCCACTTATTGGTTGTTTTCAATTTTCTTACATTTTTGAAAACTTTAGTTATATCCTCTCGGGAAGAGAGTTTAATTTTAATTGGACGCGGACGTGTAGAGGTAGCATCGTAACGGCCTATACGTATAGGCTTACTAAGTTCTATATTTATGGTTAATTGTTGCAAAATATCCTTTATATTATCAGTATCGGACTCCAATCTTTCATGAGCATTTTGTGAGTTACTCTCATTTAGTCCATAGATCATAATATTGTTTTTCCTTTTTTCACGATCTTGAATTTCATTAATAATTTCATTGGTTAGGACAATATTAGATTTAGTTGTTTCATTAGATTTAAGGTTATTTTTTAACTCATTTATATCTTTTTGTAAGTTAATTATCAATGATTTGAGAGTAGTTAACTCATTACGTAATGGATCACAATTGATGCAGTTCCATGTTAGCCCATTTGTTGCAGAACGTGCTTTCCTAGCCTCATCAGCGGTTATATTTGCACATGCAAAACTAAAGTTTTTCTGACAAATTGAACAACTTACAAGCCGATGTTTTTCGGTTTTTTGATTACAGCAATTGCATATGGAAGAATTATCAGCCATTTTAGTTAAGGATAAACCCAAAAGAAAAACAATCGATTAATAATAAGAATAATAGATAATAATAACAATAAAAAATTATGAGAAGAAAATAACACCCAGTATGAGAAAAGTTAACTGAACACCCAGTATATTCGATTTAAATGAATGAGTAAGAACAATGTAGTAATTATCTTTGCAGGTATAAACCTTGATAACGTAAGTAAAAGACTTAAGACACTAGAAACTGATACAAAAAAAATATTAAATAGAAGAATAACTCACCCCTGTCTACTTAAACGACAAGAAGAACAACACCAAGAGATTGATGACACTCTGCAGAATGTAGAGATACCAAAAACTAATTTGTTTTATTTGAAAGATCCAATAAAACACCAAAAAAATTAAGAACAGCAAAAAAACATGTGCAGCAGCAATGAAAAAAATATACATTATGTCATCTATGCGAACCAGATGAACCAGAGAATAAATCTTTTTCTGACATTGAAACATTATTGACTGAATTTTTCGATCCTGAACCAAATACTTTGGTAGAACGAGTTCGATTTCAGAACAGATTTCAGATGGAAGCGGAAACAGCCAAAAATTTCGCAGGAGAACTAAAAAAAAAATAACCCGTTTTTGTAAATTTCCAACAGATTGGTTTTCAGATGCCCTTTGCACTCAGTTTGTAAATGGTATAAGGGATGCTGAATTAAGATTTAAACTATTAGAGCAGAAAGATTTAACATTTGAAAAAGCAGTAGAATATGCTTGTTCATATGAAGTTAATCAAGTTGCTGTTAAAAGTATTGGTCGTGCAACTAATACCGAAATTGATGTGAATAAAATATCACAAATTAAAACAAAAGTAATAAAAAATAATAATAAATGCAAACATTGTGGATTTATAAATCACGAAGAAAAAGATTGCCGTTATAAATACGCAACTTGCAATAAATGTAACGTTAAAGGTCATATATCACCTGTTTGCAAATATAATAATAAATTTAAGAAACAGGAAGGAAAATTAAAAACAGAAGGTAACTGCATCTATTTAAATCAACAAATGTCAACCACTTCTGAAACGGAAGATGAAGAAGCGAGTCACAAATTATATACAGCATGGCAGTTAGTTGAAACAAATGATTTACGGCGCAAAATTATTGTAAAATTATATTTAGATAATCACCTTATTGATTTTCAGGTAGACACCGGTGCATCAGTATCATTAATCAGTTTGGTAACTTTCAAGAGATATTTTCATAAAAAGAAATTATTTCCTACCTCATTAAAATTAAATACATATATAGGTGAATACGTTACATTAGCAGGTAAATGCGAAATCAAAAATGAAGATATAAAGAAATTAAAATAACATTATACGTAGTAAATGGTTCGTATGCTAATACCCTTGGTTTAGAATGGTTACGATCAATTAAATTAGATTGGGTAACAATTTTATCAGCAAATGATAATAATATGAATGTATATAATTCAACAATAAATGTCAAATCCAAATTAGATGAATTAAAAGAAAAATATTCAATTATTTTTAGGTCTGACATTGGAAAAGTAAAGAATTTAAAAGCACGAATTTTTCTTAAACCAGGATCAACTCCAATTTTCAAAAAACAGAAACGTTGCTTTCTCGTTAATACCAAAAATGAAGGCGGAAATCGAACGTTTAGAGAGCGAGGGAATTATAAGCATGGTACACCAAGCAGAATATGCCACACCCGTAGTTCCAGTTATAAAAAAAGATGGAAATATTCGTCTTTGTGATTTTAAGGTAACAATTAATCCTCAACTTTTAGTAGAAGAATATCCAATTCCAAGTATTGAAAGAATTTTGGCGAATATTGGAAATAGTAAATTTTACTCAAAAAATGATATATCGCAAGCATACAACCAAATCGAAATTGTTGAACGTGATCGACATTTATTAACAATCAATACAATAAAGGGATTATATCAGTACAATCGACTTCCATTTGGAATTACATCTGCTCCTGCAATTTGGCAACGAACCATTGAAGAAGTGCTACATGGCATCCAGGGAGTACAGGTATTTTTTGATGATATTTGTATATCCTCCGAAACTGAGGAAGAACATTTAGTAACATTAGAAAAAGTTTTCCAGCGTTTCGACTTTTACAACATTCATGTAAATGCTGCTAAATGCAAATTTTTACAAAATTCTATACAATATTGTGGATATATTATAAGTTCTAAGGGATTACAAAAATGTTCAGACAAAATTAAAGCGGTATTAGAAGCCAAAGAACCAACAAATACGAGTGAAGTTAAATCCTTCCTTGGAATGGTTAACTTTTATGGTAGATTTGTTAAAAATTTGAGTACTATGGCACAACCCTTAAATTTACTTTTAAGAGCAAATATGCCATTTCTTTTTAACAGTAGATGTCGAACTGCTTTTAATAATATAAAACGTGCAATTGCATCAGACAATGTTCTTATTCATTTTGACCTACAGAAGATACTTGTTTTATCAACTGATGCTAGCAATTTAGGGTTAGGTGCAGTACTTAGTCATAGATTTAAAGATGGAACTGAAAGACCTATTGCTTTTGGAAGCAGAACACTGAATAAATCAGAATATAATTATAGTTCAATAGATAAAGAAGCTTTGGCTATAATTTTTGGTATAAAATTTTTTTTCCAGTATTTATATGGCAATAAATTTATTTTAGTCACTGATAGTAAACCTCTAGTATCAATATTTAATCCTAGCAAGGAGTTACCAACTTTATCAGCATTAAGAATGCAAAGATATGCAAGTTATCTTCAAACATTTAATTATACTATCGAATATTGCAATACAAAAGAGCACGGTAATGCTGATTTTTTTATCAAGATTTCCTGTGCAAAATGAAAACAAAAATAAATATGACGAAATAGATATTTACACAATCCAACAAATAAATACTCTTCCAGTAACAGCTAAAGATATTGAACGTGCAACTCGAAAAGATAAAAGTATATTCAAAGTGTATGAAGCAATTATGAACGGTGTAACATTAAAAAGGGCTGATACTTTTGGACATTCGCAAGAAAACTTTTCTGTCTCTCATGGATGTTTGTTTTTGGCACATCGAATATATATACCAGAAATTTTTCGTACAAATATTTTAAACGAATTGCATACAGGACATCAAGGAATAGTAAAAATGAAAAGTCTAGCTAGAAGTTATGTTTGGTGGCCACGAATTGATGACGATATTGAAAATTTGGTATCTAATTGCGAAAATTGTCAGAAATTTAAAAAAATGCCAAATAAAACTTCTTTACATAAATGGGAGTATCCAAGGGCAGTTATGGAACGTATACATATCGATTATGCGGGTCCATATAAGGGATATTACTTTTTAATTATTGTGGATGCATTTAATAAATGGGTTGAAGTTATTCCGGTAAAAAAAATTACGTCGGCAATAACAATTCATCATTTTTTGCAAATTTTGGTCTACCATATATATTAGTTTCTGATAACGGGACACAATTTAAAAGTGAAGAATTTACTAAATTTTGTAATAATAGAGGAATAGTACAAAGATTTTCAGCACTTTTCCATCCAGCTACAAATGGTTTAGCGGAAAGAAATGTACAAACTTTTAAAAACTCTTTAAAAGCGTCTTTGGATGAGGGGAGTAATATTATGGACGGATTACAGAAATTTCTGATAACTTATAGGAAAACACCACATTCCATTACAGGACGTTCACCTTCATCTCTGTTCTTAGGACGTGAATTAAGATCTAAATTAGATCTTATTAAACCAAATCTAGTTCTTGATCAAATGAAGAAAAATATAGAACCGAGTAATATTACAAGAAATTTTAATGTAGGAGATCCAGTAGCATTCAGAGTTTACAACGATCCAAATGAAAAATGGAAATTTGGGAACATTGAATCCAAAGAGGGAGAACTTCATTATTTTATTAATGTTGGTGGCTTAATTCATCGACGCCATGTCGATCAAATTCGTAACACAGATAACTCTGTGGTACAAAATAAAATTACTCAGCATGCTATTTTACTTCCTTCAATGTCATTTTCTAATTCCAATGAATCTTTCCCTAAAGGAATTTCTAAAGAATCTTTACTTCCTGAAATAAGATCACCAATAGCTACAAGTACACCAATCCCTGCAAGTATACCTGAGAGACCTGAGAGATCTACAAAATCAACTCAGCTTGAAGTGATTTCCAGTCCGAAATCAAGATTTGGACGACACCTAAGAAAACCGATCAAACTGACTTATAATTAATTTAATTTTTAATAATATGTATTTTTGTTCATTTGTTATTTGTTTCTAATTTAGTGAAGAGGAGTTGTTATGTATTTTAAATTTATTATCAAGTAGCATATCATAAAAAAAAGAATTATTATTATTATGATATATTATTGAATGTAAGTGTCATAATATAGAAATAAATATATTTCACTTAAATCTGAATGTGTACAGAATAAAGATCGCAAAGTACTTGCGAAAATAATTCAGCACAACCCTTAACTATAAATATTGGTACGTTGTCTGGCCCAACTGACCTTGCGTTACTTTGTGCTTTAATAGCATCAATTACATCAGTAGGATAATATTTAACGAAATAAAGGTATTATTAAAAGTAGTGAAATCATAACGAACACTAGTATCATCACTTTACACTCACTGGTTATTGTAAATTTGGTTATTTGAGAAAAATTGTTATATCCCATAACAACGGAGATATTTTCTGTTTTATTCCATTGTGAACAGCCTGTATATTTGAGATTATAATATAAAAATCATTGAAAAGTAGCAAATGAGCGGCTGAAGCGTTTATTTTATTTTTGGTTTAGGTGCGTCTTATCCGCTGCATCTGAGATCTCATCACACGGCTGAGCGAACACGACTCATGGCCACGGCCTGCTGCGATGCTGTGAAATCATCCAGCTATTTTCCAATTGAGTGCCGATTGTTTCAATGGCTTCCCTGCTTCACTATTGCTTCTATAAGCTTTCAAGATTGATTCCTTTATAATCATAATTATAATTTAATCATTTCGTCAGCGTGAAAATTTCCAATAAAATTTATTCATTGTTGTAGTAAATAGAAACCGGGTGTCTACTTGAAATCTGTAATCAGATTTTATTTTGCACGTTTTATAACCCGTAAAAGAGAATATGAAATTTTATAAATATTTATGTGTAGAATTTTATTCTTATAACTTTTATTTGAAATATTTTTGTCTAAAATTAATATGTTTCAATTCCATCGCCATCGCTATTTTCGACATTTTCATATGTAATTTAAGCCGTTACCTCCTGCAAAATTAAATTTGCTTGTTGATTCAGATGCAGAATTATAAGCTCTATAACTTGTATTTGTAATTTTTTACCTAAAATTATTAGGGAAGCAGGAAATTCCGAAAATATGATTTTACATGTTAAAGTCCTATGTTTGAGTGTACAAGTCACCACTCTGTATGTAAATCAAAAATTGTTTTTGACTAACTTATATTTATATTTTTACTGATCACATATATGAAAGAAATAATTTTAATCACTCAAGAGCGGATTCTATGCAGTTGTTTTTATTAAGCATATCAGCGAAATATTTTCATATGCCCACGTTTCATTAAAAGTTAATGCCAAATATTAAATAAAAACATGTATATTTTGTACTTCTTAATGTTTTATTGCCTATTTTTAAATTTTTACATAAAAGCATATTTAGTGCATACAATTGCATATTTTAATACTTTTTAAAAATAAAAATCAATTTTATACAAAAAATTCTTTTTCTATTTTAAAAAATGCGTTTTTTCTTCAAACGTCATAAAAATGGCATCTTTTGTGACTTGATTTACAAGGTAAAAATAAAATAAATAAATATCCATAGCAACTACATAAAATGAGCGAATAAGACGTAACTTGTAAAATAGAAACCTGTCATATATTCCCAAATTAACCAAGATAACCTTCACATTGAAATATAAACAGTTTATTTATAACGAAATAACATATAAAATAGCAGACTTACATATTGGTAATGACGGTAAGAATAATTAGAATTAAAGTGATATGAAAAGTTCACATTGTCTTTCAGCGATTCCTCGACATATCACATCCTTGAGCAATATTGGTGAACTTCCATTCAATTGAACAACTTCAAGGGCCGTACGTGGCATACTTCAAATTCTGATATAATTGCACATGAGAAGAATATAAATTTGCATAGTTTTTATTTAAACGTCAAAACGTGAAACTTTTCACTTCAATGTTTGTAACAAAAAGTGAACAAATACGAAAGTATCCATAGCAACAGAGCAATTGAAATCAGCAAACGTCCTTTACGTAAAATATTTATAATTATTGTAACGTCAAGTTGTAATTATTTTATTTAAATATGTATGTATGAAGAAAAAATATAATGTGTCATTGGGAGTAAAAAAGTCATTGTGTGCCTCGTATGTAATTGTCCGACTCGCGTACCGCTCGCCGTGTAAACTTACATGCTCGCCTCACAAAGAATCACTTTTACTCCTAATAACATAATATACTATTTGTTTAGCTGCGATAGTATATCGTCAAAATCGAGCGGGAATTTCAAATTTTGAAAATGGGCTTCCCATTTTTTAACTGTATTTATTATTATTGTGAACCGAACATAGAGTTAAATTTAAATAACTGTCATATTATCTCAAGTATAAATACAAAATATTCAGAGAGTTTTTTATCAATGAATATAAGAGTAGTTTCATTACCATAGTTACAAAATGACACCAATGTATTATTAGTAAACAAAGGCGTTTAACAGTTTTTTGTAAATAAAAAGTGACCGGCAGAATATTAAACTATGATATTCAACATGATAAACAGTACATTACATTTTGAATATATTATTTACTATTAATACCTTAATATTACTACATAAATTGCAATAATTTACAAAAATTTTAAAATAAATACTTGTTTCTCTTTTTATTATGCAAGATGAAAAGATTTTCAAATGTCAGCGTCGCGCATTGGTTACAACAACTGCCTTTGAAATTTTAGTTTGGGTTCGATTTCCCATTAGTACGATTATTTTATTTTTTTTCATTAAAATTATTGAACTTTTAAAAATCTGTCTTATACAGGCTGTTGATTTTTAAGTGGCCACCATTGCTATCTCGAAAACTTTAAGATATGAAGTTGGTTAAATTAGCAAAGAATTTCTATTTTACATGCGTGTTTCAATGGTAATTAAAAAAAAATTCCAACCAGTGGTTCTCAAAATATGGATACCAACTTTTTTATTTTAAATAGAAACATATATTTTTTAATTGCTCATTCAATAGTGCTCTTTATTCTGAATCCAACAATATGCAATTTTCGTACATTTATATATTTTCAAAAAAAAAAAAAAATTATAAAGTTTTAAATTAAATCCCCCTAAAATATAATATCGATAACTGTGCCATAATTGAAAAAATTTAATATATTTGAAAGAACTTTATTGTCAATTAAATGATTTATTGTTTATAAAACTGCTCAAAATTATCTCCATTTTTATCAATACATAATTGAAATCTGTATATTAAATTACTCTTACACTTGATCTTAACCCCACAGAAAAAAAATCCAGTAGATTTACAACGAGCGATCTAACGGGCCATGCAATAGAACCATTAGTATCAATCCATTGGTTTAGAGAAAATGTATTTAAATACTCTGTTACTTGGCGGAAATTATGAACTGGGACCCCATCCTGCTGGAAGTACACATTTTGTACTGTACCAGTCGTATATCATCCAGAGCATATTTCGCAAAAATGCTAAATATCTATCCTCAGTCAAAATTGCTTCGTACATATGAAAATAAACATTATTGTCTATAATCGCACAGCACACATTATACTGAATTTATTTTGAAAATATCTATCGCGAACTATTACGGGATTTTCATCACTCTAATAGTGGTTATTTTTTAAGATAAACATTCTATTATTGGAGAAATTCGATTCATATTATTAATTTTAAAATATCATGGGTCTGATTTTGTAACTTTGAAATCTACTGTAAATTGAAATCTTATCAGATTTGAGATTTCCCCCTCTACTCTATAACCTCTATTAGGTGTAGATTTGAAAGCGAATGCTCGAGACCAGTAGAATACAATCTACACAGATAGATTTCGAAGGTTGCTAGCTAAGTTCACTGTGTTCTCTTGTTTTTGTTTGTGCCTTATTTACCACATTCAACAATATGTTGAAGACTGTTGTAATTAAATTTTAAATAATTATAATAATAATTTTCCTATAAAATAGTTTTGCAAATATTTAAAAATGTATTCATTTACATATCAAAATATATACTTTATACCATTCCTTGTTAAATTATAATAAAAACAATTAGTTTACATTTTGCTGTCAAAAATTTTTTTATTCTTGTTGATCTAAATCAAATTTTTCATATAGTGTAAACCAAAACACAACTTTGCACTCACGGATCATAATTAGAAGGACCTACTAATTGTAGGTGTAAATTTATGATTACTATTATCATTTTAAATTTTGTGAAGGTAAAATTTACAAAATCGCTTCGATAGAGTAGATTTCGACAGTATAGGAGAAAAATGGAGGAGGAAATCTGAAATCTGATTGATTTCAATCTTTAGTAGATTTCAAAGTTACAAAATCAGACCCCTAGACCTTTATTTATCAACAAATGACAAAATTCTAATCTTTTCTCTCACTCACCCGGTTGAAGATGGAATATGTATGGCTTGTACTTATGATTCTTTAAGTATTTATGCACGGTTCCTACACTCAAATTGCATTCCTGTGCAGCCATTCTTATCGAAGCCCTAAGATGTGCTGCAAAATATGCCAATACATCAGTGCCAGCATTTATATTTATATTTTCAAGTTGTGTACGTCTTTTGTTTTAAATGTTTCTGTATTAGCTCGCAGACGTTGTTCTAATTTTCTAAAAATTTAGTGGCGGCTGGGAATATTCCTGTTAGGGTATTGTTCCCTGTACATGTTAATTGCAGCACAAAAATTCTTACGAGACAAAATGTAAATTTCAAACATATTTACCTTTTCGATGAGTGTGAATTGATCCATTTTTTATTAAAAAATGTAATGAAGAGGATAATTTATTATTTGACAGAAGTAGCAATAAACAAAATATTGATTTTTTTCAGTCATGCACACTTATGAATATCATTTTAGGGGTAATTAACTTAAAACTTTATATATATATATATATATATATATATATTTTTTTCGAAATTTTTGTGTAAGGGTATAAAAATTGTATATCGTTGGATTCAGAATAAAGAGCTCTGTAATTGTTATAGTAACATTTTATTCACAAGTGTATTAAAAATTTTTAGATCACTCTCACAAAATTGTAACTCACTCTACAAAAATATTACTCACCACACTATTTATCGGACATACTAACTGATTATATAGTTTTTTATTTTGTCAAAATTAAATATACTGGTTTTTATTATTATTTCGTCAAAATTGAATAAAATATTGTATAAACCACGTGAGCTAAGAATATTTATTCACTCGAAGAAACTTCCTTCTCCTTATTTAAATATGCATATTTACATATTTTTTTTCATATATGGCACATAATTTGATAATTACCTTCCGTCACCTTTAGGTAAGGAAGGTATTGTCTTCGGTCAAAAACTTCGGTGGTGAGTTTTTAATGAATAAGCTCGTTTTACGGTTTCAAAAATACGAATTTACTATTTTTAAGATGTCTGTGTGTGTGTGTTTGTGTATGTGTGTGTATGTGTGTGTATGTGTGTGTGTGCGCGCGTGTGTGTGTATGTGTGTATGTGTGTCTGTTTGTGTATGTGTGTGTGTGTATGTATGTGTGTGTACGTGTGTGTATGTGTGTGTGTGTTTATGTGTGTGTGTGTGTGTGTGTGTCTGTGTGTAAGTGTGTCCGTGTATGTGGCCGCGTGTGACAAATTTTTCTCCAACGATAATAATTATTACAATTCTAAAAATTATAATTATTTCGTATTACTCTTCTTTATATCCATATGAAGAGCTGATTAGATTTTGGTTATAATTGATCCACAGGAAGTACCCTTATTTGAAGTTTTTAACAGTTTTTCTTAAAAAACGCAGTTAAATATTATTTATGACATTTTATGTTATTATAAATATTAAAGAAAATGCTCTTCTCTACACGGTTTGATTATCCATTTTCCTTCATATTCAATAGATAAGTGCTAAAGCATTTTAAAGGGATTAACTTTCAAAAATCAGTCAGCTTTGCTATTTATCATGGAAACAGCTGCTATATTAAAAAAAATTTAATTGACAGATGTCAGTGTCTAGTGCAAAACCAAATATGGAAAGCATAGAATCATAAAGTAGTGTAAGTCATAGTGTTCCTCGCAAGTGACATGCAGTTGCGCCTCGACCAATGCCGGGAATACGAGGAAAGCCAAAGAGATGATGGAAGGAATATATCGCAGAAGACTTGAGAGAGGAAGATATGTGTGAAGAAAATGCGTTGGACAAGAAAGAGTAAGAAACAGCGATCCTTTATACAATAGGAAAAAGGTGACGAAGAAAGAAGGAAGTGTCAAGTGCAATTTACATAGTGTACATTCATGTTATAATTTTATTGGATTTAAAGAAGGACCTTTCGGTATAGAATTTGTAAAGAATGGTATGTGTTCGTGTTACAATTTTACATGATATATAGAATCTTTTCCAAGGAACTTTTGGTTTGGGATTTGTACAAAATACATCGAATTGACGGAAGGTCTTGTGCTGGCCACAACAGATTTTTTCTTCATTCATGTTGCATGCATATTTTAAAACTTTCTTACTGCTTGTAATCCGCTCTTTAGTAATCACTGCCCACATTTAGTCGAAGAAAATTAATTTAAAAGCAGTTATTAAATGTATTTAGTAATATAATACGACAGAAGCTGGGTTAAATTGAAAATTCAATCGTGGGCGTTGCATTTGTATCTTTCCGCGGAAGTTTCTGTTCGTTCTCAGGGGTTCATTTGCATTTCAAGTTTCAATTAGCTCAAGTTTTAAACTCTTAGGTGGAGTACTGGCCATTATCGTTAGTGCCATTTATTACTTAAGTACCGGACGGTCGTTCTATTGGTTTCTGTTAATTGTCCTCGGTGCGAGTTCATTGAATACATTCCAGCAAGCAGAGCAGCAGAGCTCAGGCTTGGGATGGAATTGATCGGAATGCGAGTGTATTTTTAGCAGCTCGCGTGATGGAGAGACCAGAGCAGAGCATTTGACAGTTATAACAATTCACAAGTTGGCGCTGCGCTGGCGAGGTTGCATGCAGGATTAGCAGACTTGCTGGCAGCGGAAGTAACTGGTAATACCCTGCCTAAGTGATTGCAATGGTGTATCAAAGCACGTAGGTAATTTGCACGCGCAATAACATTTTAGTGTACTGTTGCTCTCTGTACGTGACACCAATTTACTCATACATTCTAATGTATTCACAATGCCAGATTCTATTACATATTAGAGAATATGTACTTATAATAACCCTCACAAAACGTGACGAAGTTCATAGTATTGATATTTAATATAAGTAAAGTCAATGACTAAACAAATGTTACAACAATAGAGATGGCAGCTGACTGTATTTAAATTATAAATTTCATGCATGTTCGATAAGAATCAAGTTGTACTGTGTCATTAGAATGAAAAGTACATAGCACAAAAAGAAGGCAGTAACATTAATGCGCAGGCCATTATATTTTTTAATAGATAGAGCATATGTGCCAAAAGTACTGACTCTGGTTTTATAACATTAGGGGACCATTATCTTCAATGCAACGCAGTTTTTAACACCTTCTCTCATTTGTCTCTGGACGATGTTAAATCTACTTCCCAGATCGTTAAAATTATTCTTATTTCTAATTGTTATTCGTATTAGTCTTCCCAGCCATTATTATATATTTTTCTACTACGAAATGTTCAAAAGTCTGATGACGGTTATCTATCCAACTAACTTACAAATAGATATGCGAATTTAAAGTTTGTATACGTATATATACGAGATGTAAACTTTTTCTAACAATTGTAACATGGTATATTATAAGATATCTATTGTGTATTTATTAAGTCCGGGGATAAATAGATTAGAACTTATTTAGTAATATATCTTGAGCGTAAAATTTTTGCCAAAACTTTTGTTGTATTCGTTGTATGTATGTTTTTTTAAGAACTTCTGTAAGGCTATATTGCAATACAACTTTTCTAAAGATTTTTAGAGAATTAAAAAAGATATGTAATATCCTCACTTCTAAAGTAGTATTCTCTAGAAAAACTTTTGAATTCCATCTATATATCACAAACAAGAACCATGAGCGCACGAACTATTAAAAAGGTGAATGTTCAAAAAAATCATGCACTTCAAATTTTGATGGAATATAAATCCTGACTCATTTGTTATTAAATGATTTTAAAATTTTACTCACTTTCAGTAGAGATTTCGTAAAGGCCGGATATGCTGGTGCACTTGTGAGAGAGAATATACAAGAGAGAAAAATAATAAAAATAATATAATGATGAAAATGAATTTCCTTTTTTTTAATAATTTGTCCTATTTATCAACAAAAAATGTATCAAGTACACAAATAAATTTATATATATATATATATATATATATATATATATATATATACTAGCTGACCCGCCTCGGCTTCGCACGGGTAAAGCTAGAATAACGATTGCTACACGTGTACCAGAAATTTTTCACATTTACTTCGGAGACATGCGCTGCGTAGGGAGCCGGCAACCTGCCTCGCATCGTACATGTAACAGGCTCCGCCCACTGCCCACCCAATCCCCGCACCGCACCTAACAGCACACGTTTCTAAACATGTCTCGGGTACTTTTACTTATGTAGGTACATATGATGTAAACTATCTTTCCGACAAATATCGAAAATCTACTAACGTTAAAACTTAACTATAGATACAAAGATAAAAAATAATTGAAATCACCCCCTATTGTACCGCCTTGAGGGATGATGTTTGAAAAACGCTAAAACACTCTTTATTTCTTACCAAAAGCTTAAAAAAGAATTTTTATATCCCTAACTTGAGAAATGACGGATTCTCCATACAAACTTTCATCCCCTATTTCACCCCTTTCAAGTTTTATTTTCGTGGCAAAAGGTAGTCTATGTCCTTCTCCAAGTCCAATCTATCTCTATACCAAAATTCATCAAAATTGGTTCAGCGGAAGATATGATGGGTTCTCCATACAAACTTTCATCCCCTATTTCACCCTTTCAAGTTTTATTTTCGCGACAAAAGGTAGCCTATGTCCTTCTCCAAGTCCAATCTATCTCTATACCAAAATTCATCAAAATTGGTTCAGCGGAAGATATGATGGGTTCTCCATACAAACTTTCATCCCCTATTTCACCCCTTCAAGTTTTATTTTCGCGACATAAGGTAGCCTATGTCCTTCTCCAAGTCCAATCTATCTCTATACCAAAATTCATCAAAATTGGTTCAGCGGAAGATATGATGGGTTTTCCATACAAACTTTCATCCCATATTTCACCCCTTCAAGTTTTACTTTCGCGACAAAAGGTAGCCTATGTTCTTTTCCAAGATCCAATCTATCTCTATACCAAAATTCATCAAAATTGGTTCAGCGGAAGATATGATGGGTTTTCCATACAAACTTTCATCCCATATTTCAACCCTTCAAGTTTTACTTTCGCGACAAAAGGTAGCCTATGTCCTTCTCCAAGGTCCAATCTATCTCTATAGCAAAATTCATCCAAATTGATTCAGCCGTTTAGTCGTGAAAAAGTAACAGACACACAGACAGAGTTACTTTCGCATTTATAATATTTCCTAGTATGGATTAATAACACTCGTACAAAACTAACAAATCGACATGTAACCTTTATTCTTTATTGGTTATATACTGACAGACAGCGGCAGGGGTGAGAACACGTTGTACTTTTACTTTTCCACTATGTGGATAGATGTCGCTAAATTGGCTGCGTTCCACTATAATTAGAAAGAGAATAAAATAAAAGTAGTGTACTAATTTCTTTTTACCAAAATCGATATTTTAATAGTCATTCTGCTATTCGGGGCGGAGACGAATTCAACAAATCAGAGATCATCAAAATCGGTCCAGCCGTTCTTGAGTTATAAATGGTATAACTAACCCGACTTTGTTTTATATATTAAGATATATATATATATATATATATATATATATATATATATATATATATATATAAGTTACCGTTGCCCAAACCGATGAATTGCAGTTCCCAGGCGCCGAACTCGACACCTGAGTTTACTGTTTCTAGTTTACGGACTTTTGTATAGTTTCAAGTTAGTCAGAGTTTAGAATCCAAATAGAAAACATTAGAATAGAATAAATGTAATAATTTTCAATAAATATTAATAAAGTTTATGTGGAACAATTGATAGCTGACATAAAATAAACTCATAATAAAATCCCTTTTTAAAAATACTATTTCGGATCCTCAAAATATAACTGGCGCAGTCGCAGCGGATTTTTCGGGCGAATTTTCACATCGAGTGAAATTCGTGTTCGTGTCAACGATTCACCGAAAAGAGCTACAACCCCAGGGAGAAGAAGCGACTTAGTTCAAATGCAAGATCACCCAGTTCCTTCATCTGCGAGAGAATATCGGGGACGAACGAACAAGGCACTGCTGAACACAGACCTGACCGGGAATCAATGCATCCAATGGACAAATTGCTTCTGTTATTGTGAGTACACACATGTCACACAACTATCAGTACCATTCTGACTCAGATACAGGATCGGATACACATTCAAACCCAGAAACTTCCTCTGACTCCGAGTCCACACTCGTAACTTCCAAACCTTATAAAACTAAACGTAAAATAACAAAAAACAAAGTCAAAATGGCACATCCACAAGCAGCAGGATCAGTAGTACAACCTGCACGTCTTGAAAAACATTATCTTGACATGATCCCAGATTTCTACGGTGATGGTAAATTACTATCTCGCTTTCTTGATATTTGCGAAAAACTAGTCAACAAATTTTATAATTTGGTCGACGAAACAGACTTCCAAAATGAGTACCTTATGTCGAACATTTTAGCTAAAATAAAAGGCGATGCAGCAATAAACATTGCCAGTAGCAAAATAAGTAAATGGGCAGACGTTAAATAAGCATTGTCAAAATTATGCTTTAAGAATTCTTCTATACGAGGCCTAAAAGAACCTCTAGGAACTCTTGTGAGAACAAAGAACCCCAAAGATATAAACACCGCGTTAAACATGCTGAAAAACGATTTCCAACTAGACGCGCACAGTCGTCTGCAATATAAAAATATCACCCATACTCAACACAAACAAAAACAAGTAATTCACAATACACAAAACAGAAAACCACAATACCCACAACTGATGTACAGACCAAATCCACCTACCAACCCAATTTTTAAACCTATCACTAATCAATTTCCTAATCACCAAGTAAGGAAACCCTACATACAAAATCAATATCCCTCAAATCAAGGAAATAAAACATTTAATAACCAATCCCAAAATGTTTTCAAACCTAATCATAATTATAAAACGCCCAAGCCTACGCCTATGAGTGTCAGTATAAGACAGTAAATGACACGCGGGCCAGGAACGAGCCAGTACCGTTCGCAACAATTTTATAACACGCATAATAGACCTAGTTTCATAGCAGAAGAACTATTCAACACTGAAATTGACGAATACACTGAAAATGACAATACTGAAGAACAAAATTACGATTATTATGTAATTGACTCCAATCCTGACTATTATGTAACAGAACCACATTTTGAGGAAACGAATGAGTTTTTTTTTGATAACAGCCTCGGAACAAACGTCGAATTAATGAATGTAATACAGAACCACAGTGAATTACTATTTGTCATCTTCCCAGAATTAAATTTAAAAGCTTTAATAGACACAGGAAGCACACTTTCCTTTATAAACCCAGACATCAAAAATGATCCTTTCAAAATTACAACCGCTCACGGAACATCATTAGAAAATTTTTGCATCATAATACCTGCCTCTAAATTATTTATTCTCCTAACACTTTATTAAAATATCATTTATTTAATTTTGATAAAAATTTCGACATCCTATTAGGACTAGACAAATTGAAAATTTTAAATGCAAATATCGACCTACCTAATGACAAAATAACCACTCCTACTCAAGAAATTAAGATCCACTACCACAGAATACTTCCAAAATTTAATCACATTAAAATACCTTCCAAATCTGAAAAAATTTGAAAAATATTTGTAAATAATACAGAAAACAGCGAAGCATTTATACCGGACACCAAAATAAATAATTTAATCATTCCAGAAGGTCTAGCAAAAGTTGAAAACAATGAAATTATAAACCCAATCATAAACCTAGGCGAAAACGATGAAATTCTAAATTGTGTAGATTGCATACAAGTTCAGGCATTAAATAACTTTGAAATTAATAATATTAATTTTAATCAAAACGAAACAAAATTTAAACCATACATGAATAAAACCAAAACTGACCACATGAATAGCGAAGGGAAACGTGAGATAACAAAACTGCTGAGTAAGTCTTCTGATATTTTTCATATGGACGATAAGCCATTCGACAACATTTTATTCGAACAAAAGATGAAATTCCTGTATACGCAAAAACGTGTAGATACCCCGAGGTACACAGGAAAGGAGTGGAATCCCAAATTCAGAAAATGCTGAACCAATATATTATACGCCCCTCTCATTCTCCTTGGTCATCCCCCGTCTGGATCGTACCAAAAAAATTAGATGCATCCGGAAAAAGGAAATGGAGACTCGTAATTGACTATCGTAAATTAAACGAGAAAACGATCGATGACAAATATCCAATACCTAACATTAACACTTTATTAGATAAACTCGGTAGATGCCAATATTTTACAACTTTGGATTTAGCGTCAGATTTCACCAGATTGAAACGAATGAATCTGACATACAAAAACCGCCTTCAGCACAGAAAACGGTCATTTTGAATATTTAAGAATGCCTTTTGGATTAAAGAACGCGCCAGCCACCTTTCAAAGAGTAATGGACAATGTTCTTCGAAATTTAACCAATGAAATTTGTCTCGTATACCTCGATGATGTAATAATTTTTAGTACATTTCTCCAAGAACACATCCAAAATTTAAGATCAGTTGTTAATCGTTTGCGAAAAGCTAATCTCAAAATTCAACCAAATAAGTGCGAATTTTTACGTGCAGAAGTCTCATATTTAGGCCATGTAGTAACTCCAGATGGTGTCAAACCCAATCCGGATAAGATCTATGCTATTAAAAATTATCCCATCCCAAAAACAACCACAGAAATCAAAGAATTTCTAGGACTGTTAGGCTACTACAGGAAATTTATTAAAGATTTTGCCAATCTTACTAAACCCTTCACGAAATGTTTAAAAAAGAGTGCCACTATTAAATACAATGATCCCGAATATATTAATTGCTGTAACACCTGTAAAAATGTCCTAATAAATGAATCCATCCTTCAATACCCGGACTATAAGAAACCTTTTAAATTAACAACCGACGCAAGCCAATATGCCATCGGCGCTATACTATCACAAGAACCTATAGGATCTCACCTACCCATCGCATACGCGAGTCGCACTCTAAATAGCTCGGAAATAAACTATAGCACAATTGAAAAGGAATTACTTGCTGTCGTATGGGCTACCCAAAAATTTAGACATTACTTGTATGGTAGAAAATTTAAAATTATAACCGATCACAAACCTTTAGTATATTTACACTCAAGCTAGAAGAGTATGATTATGAAGTAATTCATAAAAAAGGCTCTCTGAATAAAAACGCAGACGCTTTATCACGCATTGAATTAAACATAAATACTTTAGATCCAGATTCACAAAACCTTTACGATTTCATTGTAAATTTTAATGAAACTTATTTCAACCACGACAATGACAAACAATCCTTAATTGTAGAACCAGACGAAGACGAACAGCAGGATCCCGAAACTGACCAAACAATTCACTCAAATCCTGAAAACCCTATTATAGACATACCAATTACCGAATCACCAGTAAATTTTGGTAAAAACCAATTTTTTATATCCCAAGTTAAACACTCCACTTCTAAACCAAAAATACAAAAATTTCATTGCGATAAAATGAGAATTCATCTCCAAATTTCTGAAACAAATTTTGAACAGGACACAATAAATTTTATAAAAGAATATATTGCACCGAATGTGAAATACAATCTATATTTTGAAACACCCGTTTATGAGAAATTTAGTAATGTACTACAAAATTATTTTAAAAACTCAGAAATTAAATTTGTCTACAGCAACATAAAATTAATAGACGTAGAAGAAAAGGACATAATCTTACAAGTAATAAAAACCTACCATGAATCTAAGACAAACCAGCGCGGAATAAATGGAGTCCACGCCCAAATTAAATAACGATATTATTGGCCGAATCAGTTAAAAAGCATTACTGACTTTATAAATCAATGTGAAATTTGTTTAGCTGCTAAATATGAAAGAAACCCTATCAAACCCAAATTAAATATTACTCCAATTACTCTCAATAAACCATTAGACATCATCCACATTGACACACTCTCTCTAGAAAACATCAAATTCCTTACTATAATTGACGCTTTTTCTAAATATACTCAAGCATATAAAGTTACATCCACAAATGCTATAGAAATTGCCAATAAATTGACAAGATTCTTCTCACATCACGGTATACTCAAATTAATAGTAGCAGATAATGGGCTCGAATTCAAAAACAACGTCGTAAAAGAATAATTAAGCTTGCATAAAATCGAAATTCATTTCATTTGCTCACAAAACCCAAATTCCAACGGCTTAGTCAAACGCTTTCATTCAACTTTGGTAGAGCACATTCGTTTATTCAATCTGCAGGAAAACTTCAAAAATGAACTAATTCAAGATAAAGTAAATTATACAATCCTGGCTTATAACTATACGAATCATAGCACGACAAATCTAAAACCAGTCGAAATTATTAACGGACACTTAGATACAAATTCCCCACTCGATATAGAACTTGAGAAACAAATAATGCAAGATGCAGAAACATAAAGAAAGAACAAAATTAGTTTATAAAAATATTAACAACAAACTGTAGACAGATAAAACTAAAACTATCACTAAATTAAACGAAAATCGCGAGGAACTTCCCGACATACCCGAAACAGTTTACGTTCAAAACAAACATAAAGTAAATAAAACAAAAAACCCTAAATTCAAAAAGGAAAAAATGAAGAAAGTTAACAAAAACTTAAAAACTGCAGAAATTAACACAGAAAATAATGATAAAAAAACAATATAAAATTCATCTTTCAAACATAAAGAGACCGAGAAAATTAATTAACACATATCCGGCTATTCCAGGTCACTCTACTTCACGCATACACTTGGAATAAATATCCAAGGCATTACCCTGAATCCAGGACTACTGACAATTAACCTTGGACATGCAAAGTTACAAAAAACGAAACACACATTCGTACAGTTTTACAATTTAAACCCATTATGGATACAATATGAAAGTTTAAATGTGCAGTACACATATCTCAAACGCACTATCAACGCAAATAACACTATCGCTGCAGACTTTGATAACAACAAAATCATAGAGTACCTGAAAAATAATATTAATGAAAAAATTAGCCATTTATCTATGCATCCCAGAACAAAACGGGGAATATTAAACCGTTTAGGATCTGTTATAAAATCAATAACAGGATATTTAGATACTGAAGATGATAACCGATACACAAAATTTTTAAAATATTTAAAAGAGAATCAATTTAATTTAAATAACCAAATTAAACACCAGTACTCTGTTATCCACGAAACTATGGAATATTTCAATAAAACTATCGAAACAATCAAACGAAACGAAAATATTTTAAAGTCAAAAATTGAACAACTCACGCACATTATCATCGGAGGAATCAAAGATCATGACAAACTATTTATTAAAGATATTTACAATCAGTTCAATACTTTATATACCATGACATTTAATACTCTTCAAGATATAGAAAACTCTTTAATATTTTGCAAGCTCCACACAATGCATCCTAGTATTATCAAATCACATGACCTTTACGAAGAATTAAATAAAATTTCAAAATTCTATAACAATAAACTACCATTTGAAATCAATTTTGAAAATATGGCAGAAATCGAAAAATTAATCTAAATTAACTATAAATTACAGGAAAACAAAATTATGTACTTTATTGACATCCCTATAAATTACGAAACCTCTTTTGAACTTATTCACCTTATCCCAACACCCACCAAACAAAATAAAGAATTTGTAACCATTATTCCTAACCACGAGTACATTCTGAAGTCTGAAAATGGCGACTTGCGATCTTTGTATGATCTGTGTGTCCGCAATAAGAGAAACATTTACCAATGCCCCAACAAAATTAAAGAAATCAGCGAAAATTCCAGCGAAAGGAGCTTCATACTACAAAACAAAGTGGAAAATTGCCATTTTCTCAAATTAAACATTAAGAGAAACCACATTGAATATATTGAAGAAATCAATCAATATCTAGCAATACTTCCTAATCCCGAAAAGGTACAAGCCAAATGCAACCAAGGCGACAGTATGACCAACCTACAAGGCATACTTTTAATTAAAGAAGATGAGTGCAAACTGCAACTACAAAATCATGATTTAATTTGTAACCACGGTACATTTGGCAAACCAGTGGTAATTGAAAACTTCGAAATTAACTACAACAATACAAAAATTCCCAAGGTGGCGATCGAACTAGATTCTATCTCCGAACTTAAACCATTAAACAAGTTCGAAGATACAGAGTACTACGAAGACCAAATCGAAACCGATAACATCAACTACCCACTGCCATCATCACTGCTGCAGCCTACCTCCAAAAAACGATCATCAGATATAAAAGGAGAAAACAACCCAAGGCCGAAGACATTGAACTTCAACCGCCAACTTCACCGCCTAAATCAGCGCTGAAATTACCCGATGAAGCCCAATTTTAGCGAGGGAGGAGTTACCGTTGCCCAAACCGATGAATTGTAGTTGCCAGGCGCCGAACCCGACACCTGAGATTACTGTTTCCAGTTTACGGACTTTTGTGTAGTTTCAAGTTAGTCAGAGTTTAGAATCTAAATAGAAAACATTAGAATAGAATAAATGTAATAATTTTCAATACATATATATATACAGGGTGTAAATTTTAAAACGGGTCATAGGGCTATAACATAGAAAAACAGTTTTTTAGACGCCAAAAGTTTCCATATTAATTTATTGAAAATATAATTGGTGCATATTATAACGAAAAAAATTACGAATTTTTTGATTCCAAACATATTATATTTCTGTTTCATATAAAGCCAGAAAATAAATTTAAAAATTTTCACAATTATGAAAAAATATCAATAGCCGTGAAACTGACAGAAACAAAACAAAACAATTGTTGACTTTAAACGCTTATTAATAAACGTTTCTTACACTTCATTTGTTAAATTATTATTATTATTATTATTATTATTATTATTATTTTCGTTTTATTAAGAAGAAAACCATGAACAATTTGACTCATGAAGGAAAATTACAAATTATTAATGCTGCGCCTGCGCTACTCGCGCACTTATGACAAATTTTCGCACCTAACCTATGAAAATGTACGACGATGACAACAAAGTTCCTGCAGAAAAGAGCGACGAAATACTAATTGGACTTATTCAACAAATTGTTTACCTTTATTTTTTTATCTTATTATAAAGAAAAAAATTACGAATTTTTTGATACCAAACACCTTACATTACTGTTTCATATAAAGCCAGAAATGAAATTTAAAAAATTTTACAATTAAGAAAAAATATCATTAGCCATGAAAGTGACAGTAACAAAACATTGTCATGATAGGGGACAAGTAAAGATTAAAGTTAATTTATGAACCAATACAAAATAAAGTAAAAAATAGGATATTTATATCAGAAACAATTATTATTTATTGTAATAGGTATTTACAAACTAAAGATGATCTAGATGTAATAAGAAATAAGTTATAAGAAACAAGAAAAATTGCAAACTACAAGGGAACAAATTAAAATCATTTATGCTGGGTTTATGCAGCATATAATATATGAAATTAAATTAAGCTACTAAATTAAGAAATTAAATTAAAATAACGTCGTTTATGCAGTAAATTAAAATTCACAATTTTATGTTTGACATTTCGTATAATCTAACTTTTATAGGTATAATTGCAATACATTATATTTATATAAGATAAAAAAATAAAGGTAAACAATTTGTTGAATAAGTCCAATTAGTATTTCGTCGCTCTTTTCTGCAGGAACTTTGTTGTCATCGTCGTACATTTTCATAGGTTAGGTGCGAAAATTTGTCATAAGTGCGCGAGTAGCGCAGGCGCAGCATTAATAATTTGTAATTTTCCTTCATGAGTCAAATTGTTCATGGTTTTCTTCTTAATAAAACGAAAATAATAATAATAATAATAATAATAATAATAATAATAATAATAATAATTTAACAAATGAAGTGTAAGAAACGTTTATTAATGAGCGTTTAAAGTCAACAATTGTTTTGTTTTGTTTCTGTCAGTTTCACGGCTATTGATATTTTTTCATAATTGTGAAAATTTTTAAATTTATTTTCTGGCTTTATATGAAACAGAAATATAATATGTTTGGAATCAAAAAATTCGTAATTTTTTTCGTTATAATATGCACTAATTATTTTTTCAATAAATTAATATAGAAACTTTTGGCGTCCAAAAAACTGTTTTTCTATGTTATAGCCCTATGACCCGTTTTAAAATTTACACCCTGTATATATATATCTATATAAATTACTATGGTCACACTTTACTTACAAGACTCTGCAAATTTTTACTACTTTGGAAGTAGCGCTATTTCAAGAAGTGAGACTCTCTCAAGAATAAATATATTAGTACTACTTACAAAACAAAAGGTTAGTACCTAAAATTTATTTTATTGTAATGTACCTACTTGAAAGTTTTATCCGTTATTTATGATAAATAGAAACTAGATAATAGTTGAATAGCCATATTTCAAAATAATTGCCTCTTCTAGTTCTTATATAATGGCAGTTTTGATCTCTTATTACTAATGCTTGTTTAACTTCATTCAATGTAAAATTGTTTTAACTGGCAAAGACCTTACTATGTTTCGTGTGATTTTATTTATATTTAGTGTTATAACCACATCATATTCTGCAAAAATACTGACTGCATGTGTGTTTCCATCATACAGTCATAATCGAATATATCAAGAAGTATGGAAAGAATTAGCTTTGCGAGGTCATCAAGTAACTTCCATCACTACAAATCTTATCGGAAATCCTTCGATAACTCAATTGAAAGAAATTGATATTTCCTTTGCGCACAAAATATGGAGTGAAGAAAGGAATATAACCAATATAAGTTTAAAAGAATTTTTAGTTCTGGAGTTTTCATTGTTAACCAAAATATCGGAAAAAGTATTTCAACTATCAGAAGTGCAACAACTAATAAAAAGTTCAAATTTCGATCTGGTGATAGTGGAATGGCTACATCCTGCAATATTTGGATTCAGCGCATTGTTTAAGTGTCCTATAATAGGTATAACTAGTTTTGAGGGGTTCGAAACATTAGCTCAAGGCGCGGGTCGATCTATTCATCCAATAATGTATCCATCGTTTTATTTACCATTTAAAACTCCTAAATCAATTTTAGAAAGATTTACTAGTGTACATATGAGTATATATGAATATTACTTAATGGAATATGTTGTTTATCCAACTTGCAATAAATTAATCAAAACGTATCTAGGATCACATTTACCAACAGTAGAAGAAATAATTAAAAATGTTAGTATTTTATTTACAAATTCTAACATTTTGTTGTCAACGATTAGGCCAGTTCCGCCAAGAGTTATAGAATTTTCTGGACTTCACGTGAAACAACCGAAGGACTTGCCATTGGTATGCAAACAAATTTTAACCTACGTATTTTTTTTACTCAAACGGTATTTTATAAAGTATAAATATTTTAAAAATTAAAGTTAACATGAGAAATTAATTGTTCTTTCTGTAAAATTCACCTACTTATTTCAGTAAGAAATAAACCAATTTTTATTCCTTATATCTAATATTTATGTGTTATCTCAATACGTGTCAATGGGGGCTCGTGGCCGCGTACCTGAGTGTGTGTGGTCGCGAATCTGGCGAACGCCAAATATATCGATTTTTAAATGGCACAAAAGTGGTATCACGATAATAGAACAGTGCATTTTATTCGTGTATGTGAAAGGATACAGAAAAAAGTGATTTAGATATTTTGTAAGGCATAGAGGGGGACACATTTTAGCATAAACTTAATTATCTTAAATCCAGAGGTTCTCAAACTATAGGGCAATATTACATTTTTTTAAATGGCTTTATATATATATATATATTTTATTAACTCATTATATAGAGAATTTTGTTCTGAATTTAATGATATAATAATATCATACCCTTACATTGCGAAAAATTTGATAAAAATTAATTCAAAGTTAATATTTCATTTCTACTTTATCTAAGTAATCTGAGCAAACATTCAATCAATAAAACAAAATAAAATTTATTTTAATTTTATTACATTCAAGTAAACCACGATTTTGGCAATAAATTCAACTTTTAAAATAAATTTTTTGTTTTATTGATTGAATGTTTGCTCAGATTACTTAGATACAGTAGAAATAAAATACTAACTTTGAATTAATTTTTATAAAATTTTTCGCAATGTAAAGGTATGATATTATTATATCATTGAATTCAGAACAAAATTCTCTATTTAATGAGTTAATAAAATATATACAATGTCATTTATAAACATATAATATTGCCCTATAGTTTGAGTACCACTGGATTTAATAAAGTTTATGCTAAAATGTGTCCCCCTCTATCCCTTACAAAATATCCTAATCACTTTTTTCTGTATCTTTGCACATACACGAATAAACGACACTGTTCCATTATCTTGATACACCCTATATATATATATATATATATATATATATATATATATATATATATATAAAATATATATATATATATATATATCATGAGCGTAAAGAGCGAAACACGTGTCTACAGCTGCTATTGAGCGATTACCCTACGAACTATATATATATATATATATATATATATATATATATATATATATATATATATATATATATAGTACGGCATCTGGTAGACATATCAAAATTAACTTTGATGATGTGTGTAAATGATACTAAAATATGAATGATAGAGTCGCATCTAATAACAAAAAAATCTGATGTGGCCAACACAAAATCTCCCGCTATGTAATTTTTATTAATTTAAATACATACCTACGGATTTACTAACGCTGCAAACTGTTCCATTGCATAAAACTATTGCTTTATTTACTATTTTCTTTTTAAAATGTCACTATTATTAATTTGAAGTGATTAGTTTTTTGACAGTAACATTTACTGTCAGTTACATTAATTTGAAATATGAACTGTGTAACAAAGGAATTGTGATTTTCTTAGGCTCCAGGACTTGTAAAAAAAAATATTTTTAAATTTATCTGTAAAATATATAGAAAAAGTATTAATGTATTCCTGTAGAAAATTCAATAATCTTTAATTTTCATAACGACAAAATGCGAAAAAATTGCATTTAATGATATTTTTTGAAGAAAAACCATTATGAGCTGCAGGTAAAGTGCCATTTTCGGTTATCCGATTTACACCAAAATCTAATAGCTTCTTTTTATATTAGAATAGGGTATAACTACAAGGTTTCAAAATTTTCTGAATGATAGTATTTGAGTTAGAGCGAAGACAAAATCCCTACACATACATACATACATACACACACATACACATATACAGATATCATCGTGAAAATGTTGAAATTGGATTCTAGGGACCTTAAAACGTGGTCATTTACTAAAATCTAGATATGTGATTTTTAACACGATCCCTATACCTCCGTTACCAAGGGTAGCGGGAGGTAAAAATCCAAGAAATTGTTAACATTTTTCAGTGCAACTATATTTGTCATTGGTTGACACTTATGTTTATGAAAAGTATATAAACTGAATTAATAACCATGTGTTATGCATTATCACTATATTTTATTCTTATTTTATAATAATAATAATAATAATAAATAATATAATAATAATAATAAGTTTATTTAACATAAAGTTATTTACATACATAATTATTACATTTCAAAAGAAAATAATATACTATACATTACTTTTAATAAATTCAATACATTTTTTTTAAAACTAGACAACTTAGACTTCTTTTTTGTTGATTCCGGAAGACTATTGTACAATTTAAATCCTTTGATATTTAGTGAATTTTCTGAAATAGTTTTATATACAGTTTCTACTTTTAAATAAAATTTATTTCTTAAATTATATTTTGTGCATTCATGTTTAAAAATACACTCTTTACTTAAATATCTAGGAAGAAAATTATTTATAATTTTGAAAATGAATATTAATGTTAAATAATATATTCTCTGTTTGACATTTATCCAATTTAATGCATTTAGCATGCTATATATACTTGTATATCTGTTGACTTTCAAAATACATCGCATAGCCCTATTTTGTATACATTGAATTCTTTGTAACTGATTTTTATTACACAAAAATAAAACAGTAGCACAAAAATCTATGTGGGGCGCAATAATCGTTTTATATATGTTGACAGCTTGAATGTAATTGTTTTTTTTTTCTTATTCTTCGTAAACAATGCACTTTCTTTGCCATTTTTTTGCAAACATAGTCTACATGTTCGTAGAATTTTAGCTTACTGTCTATTATTACTCCTAAGTATTTAATTTCTTTAACTTTTTCTATTTTATTAGTTGCCATTTTCAGTTCTTTATGATAGTCACTTCTATCATTTATAATCATATATTTAGTTTTATTTACATTAAGCAGTAGTTTATTTAATTCCAACCAATTAGTAATATGATTCATTTCATTTTGTATTATCTCTAACCCCTCATGTACAGATTCTGCAGATATATATACTAAAGTGTCATCTGCAAATAACTTTATATTGCATTTATTAACATTACTTATAATATCGTTTATATATAGTATAAATAAAAAAGCTCCTAACACAGTTCCTTGTGGAAGACCTATATCTATATCTATTTCATTTGATAATACATTATGTATTTTTGTTCTTTGTTTTCTGTTACTTAAATAGCTACTAAACCACTTAATACTTATATTATCGAGTCCATAAAATTCTAGTTTTTTTATTAATATAGATCTGTCCACTGTTTTAAAAGCTCTTCGTAGATCTAAAAATACTGCTATAATAGATTTTCCTTTTTCAATTTCCATTTTCCAGTCATTAATTACAAAATTTAAAGCACTTTCACAGGAATGATTTTCACGATAACCCGATTGTTGTGTAATTAAAATGTCTTTGTCCAGTATGTATTTTTTTAATTGTTTTAGAACACATGTCTCGAAAATTTTTTCTATTATGCTCACAGTATTTATTGGTCTTAGTTCCTCACATTTAGTAGTCCCTTGCACTTTTTTTACCGGAGTTACTATTGCACATTTTAACCCGTCTGGCACTATACCTGTGTTTAGTGATTAATTTATTATGTTTAACAATACTTCACCTATCACTGGAAAAGCGTCTAAAAGTTTATTTTTATCTATAAAGTCACTGTCATATTTATTATTGAGATCAACTATTATATACTCGTATTTTAATTCTCCTATATCTATTTCTTTAAAACTAAATTTATTATCTTTTTTGTATTTATTTAAGTCCTTTTTATATTTATTTTGCTTATTTATGCTAATCTTCACTGATTCACTTAATTCTTTAATACTATTAACGAAATAGTTATTTAAATGTTATGCAATTTCACTTTAATAAATAATAAATAATAAATAATAGATAATAAATAATAAATAATAAATAATAAATAATAAATAATAAATAATAAATAATAAATAATAAATAATAAATAATAAATAATAAATAATAAATAATAAATAATAAATAATAAATAATAAATAATAAATAATAAATAATAAATAATAAATAATAAATAATAAATAATAAATAATAAATAATAAATAATAAATAATAAATAATAAATAATAAATAATAAATAATAAATAATAAATAATAAATAATAAATAATAAATAATAAATAATAAATAATAAATAATAAATAATAAATAATAAATAATAAATAATAAATAATAAATAATAAATAATAAATAATAAATAATAAATAATAAATAATAAATAATAAATAATAAATAATAAATAATAAATAATAAATAATAAATAATAAATAATAAATAATAAATAATAAATAATAAATAATAAATAATAAATAATAAATAATAAATAATAAATAATAAATAATAAATAATAAATAATAAATAATAAATAATAAATAATAAATAATAAATAATAAATAATAAATAATAAATAATAAATAATAAATAATAAATAATAAATAATAAATAATAAATAATAAATAATAAATAATAAATAGGTAATAAATAATAATAATAATGTTTATTTCTTATCAGAAATCTAGAAAATGTATTCAAATGGGGGATTCTACCATTTCTTTTTTATAATTTCATCTGAAAATAATAGGAAAACTAAGACTATTGATGAAAATCCGGTGAAAAAATTCCTATTAATAAGCGAGTTATGGTCTCCCGAATTTTGAAAAGATTGACGTGACGTCACATTTATGTGTTTTTATATAAAACTGTTTTCATCATGGACCTAAATGTTCTTGAAATATATGCTATTTTATTTTATTATAAGTACAGCACAGTAAATATTACAAATAATTTAACTAATAATAATACAACGTGCTACCCCCTTAAAATAGAGTTAAACATTAATAATTAAATAATAATATCAACAATATTTAGAATTGTATGAGTACAAAAAGTTATATAATAAATACATACATAATAAATAATAAATAACAGCATTCAAAATAATTATTCATATATCAGAATTTTTGATTTCAACAGTTTATCTAACTCGGCCGTGTTCAATTCTAATAAATCAATATTGTAATCATTTATGTATTGACACATTCTGGTAATTGGGTTGTTTAGAGTATAAGACTGAGTATAGGTTTCAAGTGCAAATAAAGGTGTTCGTCTAGTTGCTTTAGTTGGGACTTTAAATTTTAAATCGTTTACTAACAGTTAATTTTACCATCTACTAACTTGTGTAAAAATTTTATATCCCTGAATATACGTAATGACCTAAGAGAAGGAATATTTAGTAACGATGCTATTAGGTCATAGTTGTGATCTATATATGGATCTGGAAGATTCAAACGTGGTGCGATTATGGGAAAAAAATTATGTTGTACTGTTTCTAATTTTCTTATGTGAATATTAATGTGAATTTAAGTTATATTTACATAAAATAAATGAATATTACAACACTGTATAAGTCTACATAATTTATAGTTACAGGTGTATTTAAATTATTAAGATTAATGCAAGAAATTTATGTTAAAATAAAAACTGTTTGAAAACTACCGTATAGGAACGTTAGCCCCTCCTTTCAAACTTGAATTTCTTAACTTTCATTGGTAGTAACCCCCACCTCCTAACACGCTATTTGTTATGCATGTATAGGCGGTCTTTCGGTCGCCAATCAAAATATATATATATATAATATATATATATATATATATATTTCATATACGTGTCGAAGCGCTATAACAAAAAACCCCTTATTTTCGAAATATCTCAATTATACCATTTCATTTTTACCTCCCGCTACCTTTGGTAAGGGAGGTATAGGGATCGTGCTAAAAATCTAATATCGAGATTTTAGTAAATGACCACGTTTTAAGGTCCCTAGAATCCATTTTTAACATTTTCACGATGATGTCTGTATGTGTGTATGTGTGTGTGTGTGTGTGTGTGTGTGTGTGTGTATGTGTGTATGTGTACGAATTTTGTTTGCACTCTAACTCAAATACTATCAATCAGAAAATTCTGAAACCTTGCAGTTTTACCCTATTCTAATAGGAATAGAAGCCATTAGATTTTGGTGTAAATCGGATAAACGGAAATGGTACTTTACTTGAAGCTCATAATGGTTTTTCTTCAAAAAATACCATTAAATGCCATTTTTTCGAATTTTATGTCTTATGAAAATTAAAGATTATTGAATTTTCTACAGGAATACATTAATACTTTTTCTATATATTTTACAGATAAATTTAAAAAATATTTTTTTTATTAGTCGCGAAGCCTAAGATAAAAACTATTCCTTTGTTACACAATTCATTTTTCAAATGAATGTAACTGACAGTAAATGTCACTGTCAGAAAACTTATCACTTCAAATTAATAATAGTGACATTTTAAAAAGAAAATAGTAAATAAAGCAATAGTTTTCTGCAATGGAACAGTTTGCAGCGTTAGTAAATACGTAGGTAGGTATGTTTTCAAATTAATAAAAATTAAATAGCGGGAGGTTTTGTGTTGGCCACATCAGATTTTTTTATTAATATTCGTTATTCAGCATGTACACTCGTATTTTTTTACTATTTTCCTTCAATTCGATTGATCTGGAATCCTCCATTAAAAAGTTAGATATTTTTTATTGTGTAAGACTAAGTCAGCACACAATTGGGGTCATAATAGTTTGTGTTATTATTTGCATATATTGCAGAATAAGTAATAGCAATATTAAAGTGTCATAAGTAGGTTATTACTCAATTGTTTGATGACTTAGCATTACAGTAATATAAAAGACTGTATAGACGATGGGAAGTTAGAGTGTGTCCAAGAGAGAGTGTCCAGAGACCAGAGATATAGCAGACCCATCCTCCATACAGTCGCTACAGCAATCATCATTTATCAAGTGTAAATATATATCATTCAATTATACTAGTCAATAAACTTATTTATAATAATAATTAATATTATTATTATAACCCTTATTCTTCTACAAGAAGTAGGAACATTTATTATAGTTTATTATTTATTATTTTGGCAGTTACTAAATTGTACCACCAGTCTGGCAAGAACTCACTTATAAATATTATTTGCAATTCGCCCCTTAAAAGGCGGGTTACAATTGTTTATTGATTGACGTACAAAAATAATTTTTATATGAATAATTTTTCGAGATACGTGCAACATAAACTTATAATTATTAAAATATAAATTAAATATATAAATATATCATCACCGGTTAATACCTATTTTTGAGTAGGCCTATCTGTAATGATGTACATTTATCTATATTATATTGTTGAGGATAATTATCACGTATCGCTTCTCAAAGCTGTCGTAGAAGAATAGCACAGAATTAGCTTTTGTGCTATTTAAAATTAAGATATAAATTTGAAGTTCCAATTTTTGTTGTCAGTCTGAATAGAACTGAAAAGGTTGTGATTCGCAACTTTACGTTACATTTATGTTTTAAGTAGGTACTCTTTACCCAGCCTTACACATTTCATATTATGTTACAAAAGTACGTTATTTTATAATATGTAAAATAAAAATATATTTTTATATGTCAGATACCAAAAGGGAATCAGAATTAAACTACGAAGCTGAACAAGCATGGAATAAGTTTTCTAAATAAAGTAATATCTTGAAATTGTTTATAAAAAATTAAATTAAATGTTGGTAAGTTTACTGATTTTTATATTTCGCTGGATAAATAATTAAAATATCTAATGTTTTATATTACATATTTTTATAAATAAAAATGAATAAATTTATCATCATGGCATATTACCCATTACTGGGTGTGCCAGTATCTACAACACATGTAGACATCGGTAATGATGCATATATATCGTCGGATTTCTGGTAAAAAGACTTAACCGCCAAAAAATGATAAAATGAGTTATGCACATAAACGGATACGTCTCTTCACGACGCATGCTCTAAACACAATATCTGAGCGCCAAAAAATTTATGTTAGAAGGTAATTCATTCTAAAGTTTCGTAAACGCCATCTGACACTATTTGATGCGCACAGAAATTTTATACGAAATGTCTTAAACGCCATTCTGTGTTAATGTAATGGGAGATGTTAACGAGTTGTGTTCCACAAAAGTTAATTTATTTTGATATTATTTATTAATTTGGTGTTCACAACTATATAAATATTAAAAATTTAGGTATTAAGCTATATTGAACAAAAAAAAAAACCATTTTTATTAAATATTTCATGATATATGCTTCAAAATGTTGCGAAAGTATGTTGAAAAATGTATAAAATATTAATCTCATCGATATAACACAATATCTTGTTAAATAAATCAATATTGTAAATAAAAACAAGTTTTTCCTGTTTATCTCAAAACTAGTCAAATGGCGGTTAAGTCTTTTTACCAGAAATCCGACGATATATTTTACCGTGCGGGTGCTTATCAGGCATCACCTCACGGGCACTGATAGCTGGTGTGGAGAGTGCACCACAGGGGTCACTTAAAAATGAAAATATTCGGCGTCTATCGGGTTCGAACCCGATTTCCCAAGTTCGCGACCAGACACTCAGACACGCGGCCACGGGACCCCATAAATATAAAAATATTTTTCTAGGTGACTGATATTTTAAGGCTAAGCCTATGAAAATTTTTAGCAGAACCAATGCACAAGTAAGATGACCTTTCAAGGGTGCACTAGCATTTTAAATAAAAACAGTAATTTTGTTAGTTTACATGACGAGCTAGAATAATCGTTCCATATGATTTACCTTAGATGCAAAATTAAAAACAACTTTTATTTGAAGTGTTTTTGTAAAAAATAATTTGGTAACGTTTGCGTAAAGAAAAACTGATTTTCCATGTTGAACTTCTATGACCCACTTTTTGTATTAAAGCCTGTACATACATTTCATACGTAAATGATTGATAACGTATCCGTGGTAATTGTATTTCAAAAACTTTACGAGTAGGATAAATGAGATATACTTGACACAATTCTTTACTATTATCTGAAAGTACTTCTCACTTTTATAGGTAAACATTTATGTAATTCCCTATGATTATGTACGAGTAAGGATATTTTTAAAACAACAATGACAACTTTCATAGTTATTTATGCAACAAAACTAAAAAGTATAATCTTATCTCACTAATAGGAAAATTTGATCGAACGAGTCGCAGTCGAGTGCGTCAAATTCTATGAGTGAAATACGGCACTTTTACTCGCTTTACATACAATTTTTTTACGTCTGCAATAAAAGTATGTAAAAAAGGGCCGTAACGTTTTATCATTTCACGCGTTTGCGTTAAAAAAGCTGACATTTTCACACTTATATTGTGTTAAAAAAGATAAACTTTATAAATCCATTTCAATGAAAAAAAGTGTACATTTTTTATGTAATTTATCATTTGTTTGCTTCTAATTTGCCATAATTTGTGTCATTTTTTATGTTAAAGCGTCTAATTTTGTAACATTTTAGGACATTCAGTCATTTTTGGATAACGCAACTCAGGGAGCTATTTATTTTAGCCTAGGATCTTATTTAAAAATTCACATGTTACCAAAAAGATTAATAAAAATTATCATGAAATCTTTTGAGGAATTGCCGTACTCAGTTTTATTGAAATGTCATGATAACTTATTAATTAAAACATCACATCATATAAAAATATCAAAATGGTTTCCACAGCAAGATGTATTAGCACATAAAAATATAAAAGTTTTCATTACTCAAGGAGGTCTCCAATCGATAGAAGAAGCAATCAGGAGAAGAGTACCCATGGTGGGTATACCATTCATTGTGGATCAAGAGAAAAATATACAGGCATTAAATAATCTAGGAGCAGCTCAATACGTAGATAAAGCAACTATAACGAAACAGAAGTTTAAGAAAATTATTATTGAAGTTGCTGAAAATTTTACGTAAGTATCTTAGTACATATCACAAACAAATTATGTAGATTAGAATAGAGTTATTTCCAATCTATTTGTGGATTTCAGCAACTAATTCCAAAGTTTTATATAACTTCTCATTCAAAAATACTTTCATCAAAGTGCGCCATGAAAGACATAGGTATAATGTACATAATTTTATGGTATGTTCCGTAACTCTACCGAAAATACCAGTATCTTGATGCTGGGTAAACCATGGTTCCTGAAAATTTTCACCTATTTCGGAGCATTGAATTGAATATCGCATGACATTTAAAATTGACATAACCTAACAAAAATAAAAATTAACCAAATGGACCATAATGATGAATATGAAAACGAAATTGATCATTTTATTACATTTAATACCTGTAATAATAACACTACCAACAATACAACAAATATAAATAATGTTTTTATACTCACATCTATAATAAATATTATAGATGCCGTCAAATTAGTATGGATTGATGCTCAACTTTTCCCTTCTCCGCACTCTGTCCCTTACCCTGCGGTGTTGGCGCTTCTTTATAACTTAGCATTTTCAACATTACCTACAAATAGTCAACATAGTAGAAAACTCCACTCCATATTTATTTGACGGCAAGTAGAGTAGTATAGGAATACCGCTAATGCGGTGTAGAATTTTGACATTGACCTTTAACGTTTGATTTTGTTATGATGTTTGAAAGTAGCGAGAGTGGTGATCAAAATAACAGAGACACCAGGATTATTTCGTGGTTGCCATGCCCGATTTTTTTACCAACCTAATTGAACGGGTTGCATTACGGAACATGCATCAAGTTTACCAAAATCGGCGACAGTTTTCGTTGTTTAACATTAAATATCTCAATTCTGACAGGTTTAATTTCTAATTTGTGATTGTGAATCTTATTGATTATTTTTCATGAATTAATAAAAGACCCTCTAAACTGAACTCTTTTTATTTTCCAATTTTTGATTAATAGTTCAAATGACTGAGTAGTTAAATAATACGTTAGTTTTACTTGTTCCAACTATACTATAGGGTGGCGCGCTTAAAACGATCTACCCTTAATAACTTTGATACGAATTGTGATAGACATACCCTGTTTACGCTAAATGTTTTAACATTTAGGGGGCCACATTTTATTAATATTTTTGTTTTTTTTTTTCAATTCACTAATCTCACCCCCACCACTGTCAACTTTTAAATCTTAAATGGCATATCAAATGAAAGCTATTGAAAAATGCTATACAGGCATGCCAATAAATTGATATTTGAATAAACCGTTTTAAAGTTAAAAACAATAATGTAATTTTAATTTAATTTAAAACCTTATAACAAATGCTCAAATTGAGCGTTATTTACATCTAAAGAATGGTACAACCTATCACTAAATGCTATTTGCACCTGCCGAAATGTTTTTTTCTGAAATTGCTTGACACTCTCTTTTAATTCTATTTTCTAAATCTTGGAGATTAACAGGTGAAGTTTTATAAATAATTCATTTTAAATATCCTCGAAGAAAAAAATCGTTAGGTGCCAGATCATGGGACCTAGCGGGCCAATCATTTGGCCCCCTTCGACCAAACCATTGTTGTTGTTTTTTTTCATTTTGTCATTTCCATAGCATTACATGCATTAAAATTTTCAAGAGCTTTCATTTGATATGTCACAAGGGGTATATTGCTATTTAAGATTTAAAAGTTGAGAGTAGTGCGGGTGAGATTAGAGAATTAAGAAAAAAAAAACCAAAAATATTAATAAGGTGTGGCCCCCTAGATGTTAAAACATTTAGCGTAAACCCGGTATCTCTATCACAATTCGTTCCAAAGTTATTAAGCGTGGATCTCTCTCTCTCTCTCTCTCTCTATATATATATATATATATATATATATATATATATATATATATATATATATATATATTTATAAAATAATTTATTTTTATTCATTATCTTGCCTCTACGTCAAACAAAACTTTAATAATAATTTTCATATATTTAAACAAATGTTACTGTCAGGAAGCAATTACATTAAAATTTATAATGAAACCGTGTTAAGGTAAAGGAGAATGTAAGTATGTTAATAAGGAAAATTGCCACATATGGGCAGCAAAAAATCTGTATATGATTCACGAACCCAGTGGGAGATTATGTGCTGGCCACATCAGATTTGTTTATTTAGTCAACCAGAAGTAGACGGCGTAATAGTAACTTTGCGTCGAAAATGGCTTATTATACGCGATTATGTTAAATGAATGTTTTCGAAATTTAGTTTTATTAAATACCATTTTCATATTTACGATCGGATAATTAATTTTCGGCTCTCACTGGATAGAGTCTTATTACGATCCATGATTTACAAACACTAATTCATATGTTTTAAACAATTACTTGTTATACGCGGTGATATTCAGGAAATAAACAAGTACATTAATTTGGTAGCTATCTTTATATCCAGGCAAAAACAAAATTTATATGAATTAAATAAATTTTATAAATTCAATATATGTTATTTAAAGCTGAATAAACTAGTTTCAATAAAATATTAATCTGTAATTTATTCTGAATTTTCCCTTCTTACTTGAGGGTAAATAAAATTTTAAAAGTTGCAATCTGTATGACCAATATTGTATGTACTAATATACCTACTCTTATCTTCCAGTTTCATTAAATAAATAATAATTAATTTTAATACTCTTGTAGTATATTTTAATTTATTCCTAGGTATCGAAAGAAAATCAATGAATTGGCTGATATAATAGAAGATGAACCAATGCATGGTTTAGAAAAAGTCGTATGGTGGATTGAATATGTTATTCGTCATAAAGGAGCTCATTTTCTTCGTAATCCACAAATGGATATCCCTTGGTACCAATACCTTTTCCTGGATATTATAGCATTTGTTATCACTTGTTCAGCATCCATTCTCTGCACTGTGGTGTTGTTAGTTCAACTGGCTTTACGACTTGTCGGGAAGAAGCAAAAGAACGAATAAAAAACAAACGAGATTTAAATTAACTTTCAATGCATTGCGAAGGAAGTTGCACCTGCTGCTCACTTATTTTACTTTTTGTTTTCTCGTAAACGGAAATCATTAAAGACTGATATATCTAAAGACAACAAAGAATGAATTGTAAGATTAACCGACTTGCCTGTAAGGAAGGTTGATTGTAATTTTCCGAGCTACGTTATAGTATCCCGTTGTCATACCCGTCGGTATATTATAAAGTTATCTAATAAAAAATCTGTTGTGGCCAGCACAAGACCCCTCGCCATATCCATATTAAGTTATATAAATATTGTGCATATTTGACATTTCTGATACACAAAAACACATATCTTCTTTATATATTTTTATATTTTTTAATTCATTCTATTCACTCTTATTCTTCTAATGTTCCAAATTCTTTCAATTCATTGATGAGATTGGCGGTATTTCTGTAGGGTACATGTAATATACCTATTATCTAAAATTATAATTAATTAATTAATAATAAAATAAGAAATATATATTAAATGTACTTCCCAGAAAAAGTTTTCAGTAATGTCTTTGGCTCTTTAACACTCACATTTATCTGTCAATTACAAACATTTTAATTTTTCCATTTGTTTTGCATGGACTGCAAGATTCATTTACAACTTATTATTTGATATATTTATATGTCTCTATCTTTAACTCCATAGAAAATATAATAAATATTTTAAATATGTAGATAGAAATTTTTATATTCTTTAATATTATTAATAACAGAAATTTTCAAAAAAATAATATTTAAAATATTTTTATAAAGAAACTATTACTTCTGGTTGTCAAATTGTTACCAATATATAATCAGCTCTTCTCATGAATGTCAGATTGAGAAACTGCAGTTAAATATTTTTTAAGTATTATAGTATTTGAGAAACCGTGGTTCCAACACACACACACACACACACACACACACACACACACACACAAACACACACACACACACACAAACACACACACACACACACACAAGCTACACACGCACACACGCACAAACGCACACGCACACACACAGCTTATACAAACACAAACATGGTTTATACTCTATACATTACAGAAGCCTATTACAAATAATTCCTATAACTTAAACTAATTTTCTTTTATATCAATGGGAATAACATAATAGATTTTAGTTAAAATGGTCTACCCGGAAGTGGTACTTTACTTGAAGCCTATAATAGATTTTAATGAAAAACTATATTAAAGTATAATCCAAAACTTTTCAAATTTGGTATATAATACTTTTATATCAATGGGAATAACAGAATAGATTTTGGTTAAAATAGTCTAACCGGAAGTGATACTTTACTTGAAGCTTGATTTTAATAATAAATGCTTCAAATAAAAGTTTTAGAGAATTGAATTCTGTGTTGAAAACATCAAGTATGATTAAATTACTTCTTTGTATAAGCGAGATATGTAACTTGAAAAATTATGTACCTATTGGTTTCTGTAATTAAGTTTGCTACGAAATAGGACAAATATAAAAAAAAAATAAAGAATTTAATGTCAATGTCAAAGTAACAGGCGTAAAAGGAAGTCATGTGGTGTCCACATGAGATATTTTACCTTTCGCTAAGAGAGGTATTGGAATCATGCTAAAAACCGCATATCCAGATTTTAGTGAATAAGCACGTTTTAAGGTCCCTAGAATCCAATTATAACATTTTTACGATGATGCCCGTATGTGTGTGTGCGTGTGGATGTTGGAGCCACGATTTCTCAAATACTATAAGACTTAAAAAATATAAGCGCCCACGCGGTAAAATATATCGTCATCATTACCGATATCTACATGTGTTGTAGATACTGACGCACCCAGAAATGGGTAATATGCCGTGATGATATATTTATTTATTTATTTATTTATTTATTAAAAAATATTTAACTACAGTTTCCTCAATCTGACATTCCTGGAAAGAGCTATGGGGTATTCAACCATAACACAATTTTTTTAAAAAAATCTATTTAACATGAAGTATGGCTCAATAAATAATAGTTAAAACAATTAATTTTTTTTTTAAATAATTACTTTACGAGATATTTTACATTTGCTAAAAGGGAAAATTGACATCATACAATTGTTATCTATCTCTCGCAGCGTACTCAGAGCAGTGTGTTAGAAAGACACGTATAGGGGAAATGTGACGTTACACTGATTTCTCGAAAATAAAATACTGTTAAACTAGGAATAATTAAGATTTTTTAATACTATGAATTGCTTCAAAACCGAATGAAGTTTTATTTAAAACAATAAAAAAAATTGAGTGAAATACCCCATTGGACAACCGGAAGTAACAGTTTCTTTTTTTAAATCTAAATATTTTTTTAATTTATAATATAAAATATGAAAGAATCTAAAATTCTCTATCCAATACATTAAACATTTTTATTATATCTTCTATAGATTTAGAGATAGACTGAATTATAAATACTCGTATATAAAATAATCCATTCTATAAAGAATAAATTAGCCCATGGAAACCAGTTGAAAATTTAAAATGTTTGTAATTGACATAAATATCAATTTTATCATTAATTGAATATTTAAAATTATAGTTAGATATAGAATTCGTACATGGATAAGTGGAAATGTAATAGAAATATAATATGGTGTTGTTATAACGAGGAAAAAACTATGTCAACATGCAAATTTGGTATAAAAATAAAGGGAATTCAATTATAAGACAAAGTATGTACAGTATCAGCGTCAACTAAATACGCGCTTACTATACATATAATATATACCTTTCAGAAATACCACCAATCTCGTCAGTGAATTGGAAGATGGAAGAATCTCGTACATTTAGAAGACTAGGAGGAAACTTGTTCAGAGAATGATTTGAAAAATAAAGAATAAATGTAATTAGAATTTTTTGTGTGTACCAGAAATGTTAAATACAATATTTATATAGCCTAATATGAAAATGGCGAGAGATATTGTGCTGGCCACAACAGATTTTTAATACTAGTTTTATCTATCTACTAATAGTTTCGGACCATGCTGGTTGGTACTGTTTTTTGTATGTTAGAATTAAGCACCTATCTTTCGTCATTTGAACGATATTCAAATGAGATGCGAATGTAGTGATTAATTGTTGACGCAATGCTCTTTTTTTGGGAATATGGAAAAACAAGTAAGGGTTGTTGTCTGTTAATGCCAGAAGGCTTCATTCGCTCGCTAATTCGTATTTATATTTTATCTTTCTTTCTTATAATATTGTTTAAATTTATTAACGAAAGAGTTTGAACCACGTGTGCACTGGTAAGTGCCATTAAGGTGACTAGTTTGACAGTAAGGATCTTTAGGAATTGTTAGGGAAACATGTTTCCGATATATTTTAGAAAAAATTTGGATTTCAAGTAACTGCATATTTTGGATTTTCTGCTCTTGTATTATATGTATATTTCTCTAAATAATCTTTTATTTAATTAAGTTAAGAGCTGTTCGAAAAGAATTTAGTGTAGAGTAGGAACAGTAGAAAGATTTGGTTAGAAATTATATATATTTTTTACCTCCCGCTATTCTTAGAAAGGGAGGTATAGGGATCGTGGTAAAAATCACATGTCGAGATTTTAGTGAATGACCACGTTTTAAGGTCCATAAAATCCAGTTTTAACATTTTCACGATGATGTCTGTATGTGTGTGTGTATTTATGTGTGTGTATGTGTATGGATTTTGTCTTCGCTCTAACTCAAATAATATCATTCAGAAAATTCTGAAACCTTGTATTTCTACTCTATTCTAATACGAAAAGAAGCCATTAGATTTTGGTATAATTCGGACAAACGGAAATGGCATTTTACTTGAAGCTCATAATAGTTTTTCTTCAAAAAATTACATTAAATGCCATGTTTCGCATTTTATATCATTATGATAATAAAGAATATTGAATTTTCTACAGGCATACATTCATACTTTTTCACTCCCGCTACCCTTGGTAAGGGAGATATAGGGATCGTGCTAAAAATTACATATCGAGATTTTAGTAAATGACCACGTTTTAAGGTCCATGGAATCCAATTTTAAAATTTTCACGATGATGTCTGTATGTGTGTGTATGTATGTGTGTGTATGTGTAGGGATTTTGTCTTCGCTCCAACTCAAATACGATCATTCAGAAAATTTTGAAACCTTGTATTTCTATCCTATTCTAATATGAAAAGAAGTCTTTAGATTTTGGTGTAAATCGAATAACCGGAAATGGCACTTTACCTGAAGCTCATAATAGTTTTTCTTCAAAAAATATCATTAAATGCCATTTTCTCGCATTTTATATTTTATGAAAATTAAAGATTATTGAATTTTCTACAAGAATACATTAATACTTTTTCTATATATTTTGCAGATAAATTTAAAAATAATTTTTTTTATTAGTCCCGAAGCCTAAGATAAACACAATGGGCTACTTGCGTACGTTTTTTATTTAATATTTTTGAAGAGAAGGTAAAAACTTGCTACCCATATTTTTTCTTTTGAATTTTTATTAATTAGCCAGAAAAAAAAATAATGAAATTTGATTATTTGAATTCCCGCCATGTATGACGTAGAATTACGCCGCACCAATGAATAGTCGTAAAGTCACAGCGTGGTGCCGTCCCATAGTAATAGTATGTTTGTGCGGGTAATGTAGATCACCTGTTTGACGTTTCAATAATAGTTTGGAGGTTAGTATTTTAGTTTATCTTTTTAGGAGCTATATTTTAAATTACAAGTAACTACCTATGTGTTTATTTATTAAGTAATTAATGTATTTGAGAGACCAGAGAGAGAGAGAAAAATGAACTAATGTCAAATTCAAATTAAAACCTTCTCGCACGCCATGCCATCTATTGATAACATTCTTAAACATGCTTCCCCTTCCCCAGTTCAATATAAAGACGTCACAGAAAATTTTCTTTCTTAATTTAGTAAAAAACAAATAATTATTTTAAAATAAAATTTATATTTTTATATATGTTTTCAATATAACATTACGTATATAGTAACAAAAATCAGATTTTCAGTCACACGCAAGTAGCCCATTCCTTTGTTACGCAGTTCATATTTAAAATGAATGTAACTGACAGTAAATGTCACTAATCACTACAAATTAATAATAGTGACATTTTAAAAAGAAAATAGTAAATAAATCAGTAGTTTTATGCAATGGAACAGTTTGCAGCGTTAGTAAATACGTAAGTATGTATTTAAATTAATAAAAATGGATAATAATGTGTGGCGAAGGATGATTGTTGCGTAACTATTATTGTGGTCCGGATGCGGTTATTCGATACCGAATACCGGTCACTTTAATATGTTCTTATGTATAAATGCTATGATGATTGTGGACAAGGCGAAAGAAGAATGTTGTTAAAGAGTGAAGTGAGTCAGCTGAGCTCTTACTCTTGTCCCTTTTCTTATTGTTCCTATTGTTTCCGGGTTTTTGCTAACCCACTAAGTGGGAAACGAGTGATTTTATATGTATGTATGTATGTATGTATGTATGTATGTATGTATGTAAAAATTAAATAGCGGGAGGTTTTGTGTTGGCCACATCAGATTTTTCTATATATTTTACAGATAAATTTAAAATCATTTTTATTTTTAATCCCGTAGTCTAAGATAAACACAATTCCTTTGTTACACAGTTCATTTTTTAAATAAATGTAACTGACAGGTAAACGTCATTGTCAAAAAACTAATCACTTCAAATTAATAATAGTGACATTAAATAATAAAGAAAATCGTAAAAAATAAAGCAATAGTTATATGCAATGGAACATAATATAGTTTGCAACATTACCTACTAAATACTTAGGTATGTATTTAAATTTTAAAAAAATAAATAAATAACGGGAGGTTTTGTGTTGGCCACATCAGATTTTTTAGACAATAAGAATATGGGTCAAAATGTCCACTATTTTTACATCCCATTACCCTTGGTAAGGGAGGTATAGGGATCGTGCTAAAAATCACATATCGAGATTTTAGTAAATGACCACGTTTTAAGGTCCATGGAATCCAATTTTAAAATTTTTACGATGATGTCTGTATGTGTATGTATGTGTATGAATTTTGTCTTCACTCTAACTCAAATACTATCATTCAGTAAATTCTGAAACCTTGTATTTCTAACCTATTCTAATATGAAAAGGAACCATTAGATTTTGGTGTTAATCGGATAAGCGGAAGTGGCACTTTACTTGCAACTCATAATGGTTCTTCTTCAAGAAATACCATTAAATTTGCATTTTATGTCATTATGAAAATTAAAGATTATTAAATTTTCTACAGGTACACATTAATACTTTTTCCATATAATTTACAGATAAATTTAAATATTTAATCCCGAAGCCTAAGATAAACACAATTCCTTTGTTGCACAGTTCACTTTTCAAATGAATATAACTGACAGTTAAACGTCAGTGTCAAAAAACTAATCACTTCAAAATAATAATAGTGACATTTTAAAAAGAAAATAGTATATAAAGCAATAGTTATATGCAATGGAACATAATATTGGTATAGATATTAGATAAGGAATATTTTTGAAAGGTATAGCGATTCCGCTTACTCAGTTTAATACAACTTAGTCTTGCGTAAGGGCCTGGCAATTACGCAAGTAATTGGATAGGGAACCGGCGTTTTTAAGTGAGGTGAGATAGTGTATTTCCTGTGGACTAAGATTGCGTTATGTACATTAGCCATAATTTGAGAATTCGCTGCCAACTTTGGTAAGGAATCTGCAACACCAGATACAGTTAGATCGTTTGTTATCTTGCTGCTCAAGGAACGCAAATCTGAAAGGCTTTGAGAAATCTGTTCTTGTAAAAAAAATAAATAATATTTGTCTTGTTTTACCACTGGTTCCGGTATGCATGCTTGAATTTCACCCTTTGATTTAGGTGGATGTAAGGCTGAACAATTGGCTGGTAACGGGCACTTGTCAGCCAGTACTTTCTTTAATTCTTTATTATTTTCCGTTAAAGCTAGTTCATTTTACAACAAAGGCCTAGGCCTTTATTAACGGTAGGATTCGCTTAAGTCTTTAGCTACGGAGTAAGAGGCTTGGGTCTCCGAAAATGTGTCCCTGAATAAGTTCTCGTCACAGGACGAGACAGAAATCTCATTGCGTAAAATATATAGGAGTAAAATATATTGTTCTTAAGTCACGTGTATATGATTTAAATTTTTTCTTTTTTTGATGAACACATGTTCATCGGATCTAAAAGGGTAAGTTACATGACTCCCAGATTCATATGTTGCATAGTAATCAAGGAATTCAAATCACATGATTTCCAGATCCTTGCCATAAGTATATTTAAATCCTCCACCAACGTAGCGTAGTGTGCCTTCTTTTCTCCAAATCACCTCACTTTTATTCACACACTCAAGCAAGTGTTAAATCTTCATATCCGACGGGTACAAAAAATGAATAAATGAGCTCTGATGAGGTTTTAAATCAGGTGTTTTTTGATTACATAGCTTTATAAGGTACTGACGGATATAACATAACGCGATACTAAAAAGTAATTATATCGGAGGAAAAGCAAAGGAAAATGTTTCTTTACTTCAAATATTGACGTATTCACATGTAAATTCAAATTTATTATTAGCATATTTTTTTTATTATGTTTGTGCTGAGTGAATATGTATTGTTTTAAATAAATGGTATTTGCATATTCTGTTTGCATTAAAATACCCGAAGGAATTTGTAATAAATCTCATTAAAAATAAATTTTTAATGTAGTTTTAAAGCGAGGAAAAATTTAATTTTTTTGGATATGTATAAATTAATAATTATGTTCATTTATTGTTGAAATAAACAGTTTCAACGTTTCTAGAGGAAATTTATTTAATTCTACTTTGATAAAAGCACATACGTAATTAAAAGGTATTTATTTTATATAATTTACAATGTTTACAACAAATATTCATTCATACATAAACACAAAATACAATTTTCCCGGTTACCAAATATGCGAAAGCATTTTTGTCTAAAATTAATAGGCCACTTTTGGTCAAGGAAAAACTGTTTTCTCATGTTAAATGCTTATTGCCCGATTTTCGCGTTACACCCGGTATATATATATATATATATATATATATATATATATATATATATATATATTTACTGATAAATTCTAGCAACTAATTTTTAACCAATCATGATACAAAACACTTGAAAATTCAACCAATGGAAACAGTATAAGGCTCGGTATTTTCATCGCCTGTTTGTTAACTTAACTGTCAGTTAAAGAAAAACGTGGCACCGATATTATAATATAAGTTGTAAAACCGATAGTTTAATCAGAAATGAAAATACCGGGCCTTATACTGATAATATTCCGCTACCAAGTAGATAAACAATTGTTATTGTTTATAATTGTGAGTGTGAAAATTAATATTTCAAGTTTGAAAATATTTTCTAAAATTAAATTATTTCATTTTGCGTTGTCTTTGGAATTTGGAATACGACCAATCTGATTTTTCTCAGATAAACTTTTATTTTTAAGCACGACTTTTTTTGCTCCGAAGATGGGATTTACCATGCATTTTGCTTTCGTGTTCGATGCTAAGCAAAGAAAATCGTACATTATAAAAATGTATAGATAAAATCAGGAGGTCTTGCGATATTACTTCTGATAAAACTATTATAATTTATTTTGGCAATAGTTATATTAATATTTCAGATATTTCATTTAATTTTTATAATAATTTAGAAGTAAATTATGAAATAGTATAGAAATTTAACTTATAAAACGATTACAACTATTGCTTATTCGGAATGTAATCTAAATTTAGGTTTTGTATCTGAAATAAATTTTCGAAATTTGTTTTTTACTCAATTCCAGCACAAGAATAAACTAAATAATGCTAAAATCTATTGCCAAATTTACACGAGGACAGTAGCTTGTACCAATCGCTGGCATCCAACTGTACATTCGAGTGCGTTTTGTTTTGTTTACACACATTTCCAGTAAATTAATATTACGCTCCTTTTTATTTCAATGAAACGGTTTTTAAATCTTCGCTCTAATAAAGGAGAAATAAAATTAATACTAAAATATAGTACATATAAGCAGAATAACTGAACAGGGAAAATCATAATTTCTGTATAGTTCAAATATAATAGTTAAATCTTCAAACCATTTATTGAGTTTTGCTTTTTTACGAAAATAAATTTATAAATAAATATCTGTTGACACATATTCTGATTTACTGGAATGCCTATTCAGAAGTGTCCATTATACAAGACAGTGGTATAATAGTGTGGGTAGTAACTGGTGCCAGTAAATAGGAATTTTTCGATCTAAGCTAACCTACATAGGTATCTAGGATATACCTGTGCGTATGCGCAATATTTTTATATTAGAATAAGGCCCTGTTTTTCCATATATGAATAAAGTGTTAGTTAATTTAACTGTAAGATAAAATGAAAATACCGCATCAATATTAGAGCGTAAATTGACAAAATTGTACACATGTTAATTATATGATACGATATGTTTCTTTTATCCTAAACGTTAAATGTGAATGTACTGTTGATAAAATAAAATAAAATAAAAAATACTCGTTTTACTCGTTTTTATATTTTCTTTTCCAGCACATACCTATACACGTCAAATTTTCCTAAATTTTCGGATTACCAAAACGACCTGTAAAAACCTAAGATTAACCATTATGGCTTGGTAACCTTCCGAAATTGCAATTATATTAATGATGTAATTGTTCGTAGATTTATTACAAAATTGGTAAATCCTAGGTTTTTCATGTCAATATATGCCTAAATACAATTTTTCGATTTTCATGTACAAAATTTTTTACATCCGTATAATGAAATTTTTTTTAAAAAAAGTATTCAAATACTTACGTGTCTATTCAAATACTGAAGTATCTATTTAAATACTAATAATATTATTGATTATAAATATGAGAGAAAAATCGGTCTGGTCCCGGGTTCAAATTCCGGCGTTAGCTAATTTTTCTCTTTGTCTTTTAAATAATAAAAACCCTAATTTTGAAATCACAAACGGATAATATTATAAATTTAATTACCTTAGAAAGTAAAATGAAAAAAATGTTAAGGTATAAAATTTAAGATGAAATATGTACCTTGATGAGACACCTCTGGTTGAGATACAAAAACAAAAGAAAGTATAAACATGCATCTAAATGAGTACCTAGTATCCTCATACCCGATTTCTTATTAAAAATGCAAGTATCTGATGAGGTGTCGCTTGAAACGGATGTAATTCTGTAACGAAACGTTTCCAGACATATCTTCATATAACATTTTTTTTTTACTTAAAATGACTCCCCCAATAATTGGTTTAATTTTGTTTCAACAGTTATGGATCATACTATATAACGATATGATTAATTTTAGTTACAGCAACTAGAAACCTTGTATATTTTATTTTGAAAGATAAAAATTAATCATAGTTTCATAATATTAATTTTGCTTGTACAGTTGTACGATATTAAAGGTTATCAAAATTTAGTACTTTCAAGAATAAATTACATACAAAAGGTGGAAAGACCGGACCTTAATTATTTATTATAATATATTGAAATACTTGGTTTTTAGTTTCACAAAATTTATTTACTGATAATAGTAAATTTGTACGTAAAATATCATAAAAATATGTACAAGAAGAATGGATTAAATAATTGCGATAAATAAGTTCGAGATAAAACACATAATTTTGAGTGTTCTTTACGATAACTTCAGCAACATTGACTATCATAGTGACAGATTGTGATTATTTTATCAGTAAATAAATTTTGTGAAACTAAAAACCAAGTATTTCAATATATAATAATGAATAATAAGTTTCACCATGTAAGAGCTGAAATAATTAAAGAAATTAATTATTTATTGTTTATATCTGTAGGTATTCCTATCTAAAGCTTAAAAATTGCATAATAATTATTTTTTAGATATAATGATAAAAAAGTATTCCGCATCCTGAAATTAATATCAATTACCTGTATATTGTTCATACAATTTTAAATATCTTAAAATGAAAGATTAACTCGTATCAATGTATCGTTTTAAATCCTTGTCGATTAGGAATGCAAGAGGCAAATAAAAGAGCGCTACTTCCGCTCAACGTGAACAGGTGTCTCGCCTCTCTTCATTTTATTCTTCTTAGCTTCATCTTCCAGTTGATAATTGCAGCGCGTTTCAGAAACTCGAACAAGTTTCATGACTCTGCACCGGATACAATTAAATGATTATAAATTTCAAGTTGTATATAAGTAAAAAGAAAAAATCAGGTCCCTGTAAATTACAACAAGATTGTCAAAAGTTAAAGTTGCTATTTATGAAGATTCACTTAGTAACATGCTACATGTAATAAATTTTGCTTCTTCATCTAGATTGTGATATTTATTAATTTTTGAATAATAGATTTAAGTTGTGTTTGAGTTTTGCGTTATATGCACTACGTGCTAATGTATTTTCTTGTAACAAGTTACGTATAAAGTTGTTTCAGACCACACGTCACAGGCTTTTTTCAGAACTACGACTTCCTAGAGATTCAGGAAACATAATTAGCATAAAATAATCCTATCTAAAGAATAAAATGGCAGTAGACTTCATTTTCGGAATTTTCCGAAAGTAAGCGTTTCAGAATTTCAAATGGGAATTTAGGTCATATGTAGTAACATTGGATGCGCATTCTAAAAACAAACAACTTTTGTTGGAAATACTTTTTTATGTTAGGTATTATTTACGAAATAAATACTGAAAATTGTTTAAATGTTCAAAGCGCCTCTGCCTTTCACTTTGATAGTTGCATGGCCAGTTTATTCCTATTTCTCCCTTGTTTAATTTGCTACGTTCCATCTGTATTCATATATGTTTACATAAACATTTTGAATTGTTTATTGTTTTCTATTATTCACCATTTAATTTCTCATTTTTCCTTTTTGAATACCCTGTATACATATTATTATTTTACTTTTTAACCTACATTAAAAATTTCTGCTCATTTATAAGTCATGATGGTTGTATGTGTTATGATATCGCTGAATATGGAAGTAAATCGATTTTAAAAATTATTCATGAAGTTTTATTATTGACCGCACATGAATATAATTTATATTTTCAGTGAAGTTCAAAAAATATATAGCAAATATCGATGGTCTGCTAGTTTCTAATGTAAATTATTGGTATAATTGAAGATTCAACAACTGAATATTATTTCAGTGATATAGCTAGTAAAGTGTAGGAGAAATCTTGTGCGATGTCGGGCACTAGGAGAATTTATCATTTATGGAATTCCGGTCGCCGCGCGGAAGAATGCTAGGTATGCTCCACTGCGATCCGTCGCGTTAATATAGTTTGTGGTAATTTACAAACTGAAATTTCGCCAACTTTGTCATTAATTGTACGTTAATCTCTCATAATATTAATTGTGTTTAATCGGTATTAAAATTTTAAGATTACATTAATTCGTCGGTAGAGTACGACCAAGTGACAAAAATAGATTCAATGTATTTTAAGAATATGAAAAAATTCTTGTATTAATAAGTAGTCCAAGCAATAAGTGAGGAGTGTTCATTCAAAACTTAATGGCTGGTAGCACAAGCCTGGTTCTAACACCGGTATCAAGTAGAACCGTGTCAATGATTTGGCACAAACTTCAGGGTGGTTAATAAAATAAGAGTTGCCAATATACTGAATTAAGTCGAAAATGTACTGACAGCCATATTCAATAAATTTGATCTCATAATTTAAAACTGTTCTTCCTAGAAACAAGTTAAAAAAACAAATCATATTAAATAATTTTAAATAGTGTCGGCAGATTTATTGAATATGGCTGTCAGTAAATTTTCAGCTTGATCAATGTATTGGCAACACTTGTTTTGTTAACAAATCTGAAGTATGTGTCAAGTCGTTGACATGGTTCTAGTTAACACCGGTGTTAGAACCACGCTTGTGCTACCAGCCAATATGTCCATCACAAACAGTTTTGAGAAAAACGCGAAAAACTTACTATGTCCCTGCTATATATTTTTTGAATTCGATTACTTCATATATAATTCAGTCAGTAAATGTTATTAAATATCCGATAATATAATATTTGTATATGTTTTCAATTAGCTTAAATTTGAAAAAAATATTTGGACATGTTAACTTTTGCATGGAAAAATTGGGACATGTTAACTTTTGCATGGAAAAATTGGGAAATGTTGAATTTCCAGTAGGCACATAATACTTTTCGTTTAAAGGTGAACTCCTGTATCAAATTCTTCACAATCACACTCCTCATTATCTTCATTTTTATGTCTACATTCTGAAGTGTTTATGAAAACTTTTTTGTACCATTCTATCTGTGTCTACATCCTTTTTTATGTGTACTTATTTTATTAATATTTTTTAGTACATCCAATTCCAAATTTCTGTCATTCTTTCCTCTTTTCAAGAGACGTACGGTTTGTTCCAAATCACTAAACTATAATACTAGTATTCATGTCCTTAAAGTTGAATGATTCTCTATTCTCTCCCATACATTTCTTTATATGATTTTTTTTAGTGTCCTTTAGGCAAGTCATTTTATATATATATATATATATATATATATATATATATATATTGTAGTTCTTTGATATTATATATTTTCCATTCTTTCCCTAACCACCTAACCTTATTAATCTTCCTATACTTCTGTATAAATCTTCATATTCAATTTTATATGATCATTATATAGTGAACATTTATAGCTTCGTTTGAAATTAATAAAACTGTATTACTTATTCAAAGGACATGTTAAGATTTGGTCAAAACACAAAAAGTTTCAACCAATAGTTAACATGTCTAGTGGACATATTAACTTTTGATTGAAACTAAATTTTTATTGTTAAGTTTATACGGGACATGTTACAGTTTTCTTGAAACCGAGCATGCTAATAGATTCGGATGACTAGATCTTAAGCGAACACATGTATAACTCATTTTTGACAAAAAATGTACATATCAACTTTTGAATGAACACTCCTCAAGTAGTTTTGCATGGAAAAAAGTCCAGGACTTTTGCAAATTTGCAGTTTAATACAGTTTCATATCCTGAATAAAATATTAAATTTGCAACCTTGAGGCGCGCATTAAGTAATATTTTGATGATTTTAAAATTATTGTTGTGAACGATTTCCTATAAATTTTTGTTTTTTCTTCCACAACTCTGGCAATGTTAAAGATAAAATAACGTGGTTTAGATATTTGAATTCGACATAAAATTCTCTTTTATATCATGTATATTATACGAGTTTTGCCGGTGAGCATTTCGCGAGTACCTAATTAACAACTTAAACTGATAGGTAAATTAACCAAATACGTACGTTACCTAGCAAGAAATATTTACTTTTCACGCATTAGTGTTTGAAAAGTACTTATTAAATACTGTTTCTTGAAAAATGGGGCGCGAATTAAGTAATATTTTGATGATTTTAAAATTATTGTGAACGATTTCCTATAAATTGAAAGAGTGTACAGAGTGATAGGTACTTACGTACTTTTTGCTCAGTTGTAAGAAGAAATAAATAACATATTTTTAAACTATTTTTAATATTAATTGGTTTTGATTGGTATAAATTATTCTTCTACGAGAAGTATGAGGCAGAAGAATTGCAATTGTTTTATTGCGAATATTTAGTGCACTTTATTGCACTGGTTGTTTGCTGGCTAATAAAACCGGGCAGTGGCGGATTTACGCATAGGGCACAGTAGGCACGTGCCTACGGCGGCAAATTTTCGGGGGCGGCAATTTTTTAAAATCATAAATGTATAATTTTATAAAAAAATTGCCGATCAAAGACGCAACGAAAACATTTATATCGATGATCTCTGAAACAAATTCATATAAAGTAAAGCTTTTTGTAGGTATATTATTATTACTCCGGTCAATTTGTTATTATCGTCTGTTTTCCTATGGTACTTAAGTAATGGAATATGCGCTCTATTTTCAACAAATGTCCAATTGAACTCATGTTTCAGACTTTATTTTGAGATACCCGTTATTATTATGCTATCGATAATTATAATACATTTATTAAAACTGCCTGGATTATAGAATAACTACTTAAAATTCCATTTTGTTATGTCTTCTTTTAGTTAAAATAAATAAAGAAATGCAAAATTAAAGCGTGGAAGCATGTATTTATGTTTTTTGCAAATATAAAGTCAGACTTTACCTATTTTAAAGGCTATATTTGTGAAAATTATGACTTCTTCGCTTGCAAATTTTCAAAAAATATTTTAATATAACGGATACCTAACGCACAAAACTCATTTTGACGAAATTCGGGTATATAATGTAATGTGAATAAAAATGTTATCTATGTTCGGGTTGAATGATTATTAGTTTTTAGGCGGTTTATGAAAAATGTGACACTTTTTCGCTTGAAAATTTTCAATAAATACTTTAATGTAACGATAACGTAAATCACAGAACACAATTTGACGTAACTCGGATGGTTATATTCATTTTATAAGAATTTAACCGTACCTTTTATCAGAAAAGATGCCAAAATTACTATACATATTGCTTTCCGCGGCATAATTTTTGTGAAATTTCATATTTATAATGCTTTTGCAACTATATATAACCATCAAAATAAAATTCTTAAGGGTTGGGTATTCCAGACTTTAGCCTTAAAATTACCTATTTAAGCCCCTTTTATATTTTAAGAAAAATAAAACATGCGAAAAGTTTATACATTAAAAAAGATATATTTTAAAATTTCTGATATTCAAATATTTATATTATCTTTGGTTAATATTTGAAAATTACGTTATTGTTTTGTTAGAAATATATTTTAAAATTATGAAAAGGCGGCATATTTCTGAAAAAAGGCGACAATTTTCTGGGTGCCTACGGGCGGCAAAACTGTTAATCCGCCCCTGAAACCGGGTCCCATATTTTTTGTACCATTTATAAGTTTAAGGACATACATAATTTTGACAGTTATAGTTGGAGGAAGGAATCTATATAACTGACTTATGCGGGATTTACAATCTCTATTATGGACGGATGGGCTCTTTTGTGTGGACTCATAAATTATTCAAACTAGATGGTATCACTTTTAGGGTAAGAAATGGGCCGTATGAAAAAAAAAATAATACTCAATTTTTGTATAAATTTTGTTAATTGAAACTATATAATAAATAAGACAATAAAACAAAATTTTACTTTATTAACAGGGAAAAAAATATTTTCCGACGACCACTACGAGAAGTACATAAATTCACACCTAAACTATTACTGAAAGTTGGTCATTGCACATCACTAGCAATGCTATGTGATATGAAAGCTCGTTGGCCAATCAGATGCGCCCGCAACTGTGTGATATGATTTTATCATACGCTGCGACAACTGAGCGAACTAACCTAAAAATTTGTATTTAAAAATTTGATAGTTGCAAATAATTCGCTGAATTTACACGGATTAAGAAAGTTGGACCCTGATTTATCAGATTTTAACATATTTTTTGGGGAATTCTGATAGCAATGGTGTTAACATAATCTGTTTTAATATTTTTATGTAAATTTTATATTGTTTTTATTGTGGTCCTCGGAAAAGTATCGTGTACAACACGTGCTGAAAGGGTATTTCACACTCATGTGATTAAACCACTCGCCTTCGTGGCTCAAACTTTACACTCGTGTGAAATATCCAACTTGCAACACTAGTTATACATACAATATACCATTACATGTAGAAACAACACAACAAAATAGAGATTTACAGAGTACATAGTATACTGCAGTCAAATAAAGAAAACAAAATACGTTATAAAAAAAACAACATATTACAATAAAATAGAGAATTTGTATAAAGTACTTGTACAGTACACTGCAGTCAGATTTTTTTTACTTATAACAAAAAAATAACATATTATAATAAATACAGAGTCAGATTTAGAGAAACATATTTACATATAACAATAATATAACACATTATAAGAAACACATAGTACTACAGTGCAGTCAGATTTAGAGAAAAATATTTACATATAACAAAAAAAATAACACATAATAAACACAGAGTACTACAGTGCAGTCAGATTTAGAAAAAATATCACAAATAACAAAAAAACATAACAAAAAAAAATATTCCAAAAAAATAATACATTATATTAAATACAGAGTACATGGTACAGTGCAGTCCGATTTAGAAAAAAAAAATGTCTGTGCTTTAGACTTTACGTCCGTAGTGAAAACTTCTATTTTATTGTAATATTTCATACATTAATGAAAGCTAATAAACCTCATAACAACTATCTTATATTTCGGCGATCAAGCAGTCAAACTCTTGACATTTCTGCATAACAGCCATTGACGATATCTCTCATTTGATACCAAACACAACATAGTTTTGACATCTTTACGTAGAAAACAAAAGCCGATCGAGCTGTCAAATATTTGCTCTTTCTGCATGGCAGTCCTAGAAGATACCTCTCATTTGATACTAAACACGACATGGTTTTGATAACTTTATGCAAAAAACGAAAGCCGATCGAGCTGTCATTTTTTTGCCATTTCTGAATAGCAGCCCTTGACGATACCTCTCATTTCATACCAAACATGACATGGTTTTACTTTATGTAAAAAAAACAAAAGCCGATCCAGCTGACATAATTTTGTTATTTCTGCATGGCAGTCCTTGACGATACCTCTCATTTGATACTAAACATGACAGAGCTCTGACAACTTTATGCAGAAAACAAAAGCCGATCAAGTTGGCAAACTTATCACATTTCTGCATGGCAACCCTTGACGATACCTTTTATTTGATTCCAAACACGACAGGGTTTTGACAACTTTATTCAAGAAACAAAAGCCGATCGAGCTGTCAAATTTAAGGTATTTCTGCATGACAGCCCTTGACGAAAACTCTCATTGGATGCTTAACACGACATGGTTCTAACAACTTTATGCAGAAAACAAAAGCCGATCAAGCTGTCAAAATTTTCACATTTCTGCATGGTAGTCCTTAACGATACCTCTCATTTTTTTTTATACCAAACACGATATGGTTTCATGTAAATTTCCTCGAAGTCTTCCTTTCTTAAAAATTTCTGAATACTGGCTTTACTGCTTCCAGTATTTGGAATTTTATTCAGGTGTTCAGAATGAAAACACAATGTTCATCACAATGTCACTATTTGTTGGCAATTTTGGTAATAAAATGTCTTTAAACCATTTTTCAAACACTTCTGCGTTCATGTCAGAATGGTAATCAACACTCGCGTCCTTTAAATTTTTGCATCCAAGATATAAAGCTCCTGGAAGAAAACCATTTTGGTTTCCTGCGTGTAAAATCATAATGCGTTTTCCTTTTGAGCTGGGAATATTATCACAACATTTGTCCGAATCATCACCCCATTCTTTGCCTATGGTGTCGTGGTTATCAAACTATGTTTCATCCACGAAAAATATTGAACGATTTTCCAGTCTGTACTTTTTTAATTTTTTTAAATATTCATATCTCCATTTTATTAACACTTCACTTTCCATTAAACATTGTTTCTTTTCCACTCTTTTAAAAGAAAAGCCGATGGATTTAACAAAATGTTTTAATGTACGTTCCGAACAGTTTATTGTACCTTTAATCTTTAATTTGTTGTATAATAACGCCATAGTTGGTATAACATTGTTATTGTATAACACGTAAATTTTTCTTCTTTTTAAGTCTTCATGAGTATGAGCAAATTTTCTAATTGAACCCTGATCGCGTCTTACTTTACTTTTTGTTGCTCCACATTTTACCACTCTCCACACTTTAGTCCAATATAGTACTACTTAGGCATATTGTTGCAAAAGTTAGAAAATGAAGTACTACAAGACACAAATTTAAAAGTTTCATTATACAAGAGATCCGAGGATGACTGTATAATAGTAGTTCACCAAAACCAAGTTCAAGAAATATTAGACCGTTTCAATGCTTACCACCATCGACTTAAATTTACAATAGAGCACTCATCCCAAAACAAATTAAATTATTTAGATATTACCTTAATACATATAAACAATAAATTCATAACCAATTGGTATAGAAAACAAACGTACTCAGGAAGATACCTTAATTTCTTTTCAAATACGAATACAATATATAAAATAAGCATCATAAATCCACTTATAGACGTGCAATCATTTTATCACACCCACAGTTCCACGAAAGTAATACTAACTTTGTACATGCCACCCTTTTAAAAAATGGATACCCTCCAATCTACTCAAATCTGTTAAAAAAAAAAATAATAACACATATTAGGAACAGGAATAATAGTGAGCAACACCCAGGGAGAGTGTTGTTATATGTATCTAATGCATTTGATAAAACCATGAACTCTGGTCTCGCAAGAATATTACAGAACACAAATATAAAATTAGCAAATACAAATCTCACAACTACAAAAAATTATTTTAAAATTAAAAGATGAAACCAAAACGGAAGCAAACATTAATGTAGTGTATTTAACAAAGTGCAACCAATGCCCTAAAGTATACGTTGGAAAATCAAGCCAGCCCTTAAAAGAACGAATGTATCAACATAACTATCATTGCCGTTTCAAAATCGATCAACATAGCAGCGAATTTTAATTTCGCAGAACCAAAAATTTTAATTACCAAACAGAACAAACATAAAAGGTTAATCAAAGAAACCCTTATGTATATATATTGTTTATTATTCTTGCCCGAAGGCTTAGAATCTACAAAAACAGTACATAAATAATCACGTGTATTAATATTAACATGTCATTTTTTTCTTCCCTCTTAGCTAAAATAAATTTTATCCATTCTTCTCCTTGGCCCGATTCATGTAGGATAACCTCTATTCTTCTTTTTTCTTTTTTTGCTTCCTCACATTTGTACATTATATGCCACATTGTCTCTTCTTTCCTTTTACACATTCTACATAATTTATTTTCTTTTGACATCCAATTCTTGTTTGCATTTTCTTCATTGCCGCATCTGAAGCGCGCTATTATTTTTATCGCTCCCGCTCGCCTCTCTCTGCTCATGTACTTTGGCAAATCACATGTTTTTATATATTTGTAAAAAGGGTTATATGTTGAGTTCTTTATTCTATTCTCTTGCTCTTGTTTTTGATTTACTTCGTCTCTGTTAATTAATTCTTTGTTTATATTAGTTCCTTCTTGTCTCAGTCTTTCTACTTCTCGTGGGGAATATCCATTTCTTTCGTAAAATCTTCGTCTCTTTTCTTGCCACTTTGTTGGTTCTTGGTTATTTCGCTCCTTTTTTCTTAGTTCTCTCCAACATTGCGCTAGGATTGATTGATCATATTTTCTCCTTATTTTTTCTTCGTATCTCATAGCTCTGCTTCCCGCGTCAACTCTTATTTTGTTTTTTTTTTTTTGTCTCCTCCCGTATAATGTACTTCGGTGTTTGCATGTCCAAACCCAGTATCCATCGTAGGTACTTTTCATGCATGTTTTCTATTTTCTGTTGTTCTTTCCAGCCCCATATCTCAACTCCGTAGAACATCACGCTTTTTACCATGAAGTCAAACATCATTACTCTAGTTTTAAATCTTTCTTTGAATTTTCTTTCTCCTATGCCCCATATTTGTGCCATTATAATCGATACTTTTTTAGTTATTTACCTTATATGTTCTTCCTCGCTGTTATTTCTTTGCAAGTAATAGCCCAAATAAAAGTCTTTACTTTTTCGATTTTTTCTCCATTCCATTCCCAATGTTCTTTCGTCTCTCTTCCTCCCTTTTTAAAAATCATTATTTTTGACTTATCTGGATTCAGTTGGAGTATTTTTCTCTGTAGGTATTTCTGTAGTCCTTGCATCATAGATTTCATCTCTACCTCATTTCTTGCTAATAATGCTATGTCGTCCGCATATGCTAGTGTCCAGAATTTAACATTTCCCATTACCGTTCCTCCTGTTTGTCTCTTTTTAAAGTACTGCTCTAAGTCTCATATATACAAAGCAAATAGTGTAGGGCTGAGCGGGCATCCTTGTCTCAAACCTTTTTTTGTCCAAAAGTTGTTACTTTCTTCATTTCCTATCTTACAGTCCTATAAACAGTTACTTGTTTCCTTATATATGTTCTCCAGAGCCAGGATAAGTTGTTTATTTAAACCTTTTTCACTTAAATGATTGAAGAGTACGTTCCTATCTACTGTATCAAATGCCGATTTAAAATCTGCGAAGAAAACATATAACTTTCCTTTTTCTTTCTTGATTTCCTTTTCTATAACTTGATTTAAAATATATATTGTAACGTTACCGACTAGTGAAAAGGACCCCAAAAACTACGTTGTGTGTGTAAAAAGGTAAAAATGAAAGAATGTAACCCCAAAAAGTTCGTAATCCGAAGTGGCTGTCAAGAGCGTGAGAGAGAGGGTTGCAGGAGTAAACCAATTAGATTCCTTTCAAAAGAGAACAACTCTTATGCATTTGTTAATAGTAATTACATGTCATATCGAGAATGTCATCATAACAAACATAATAACTGGTGTTGTGTCTAAACAAGCTACCAGGCGGGATGTGTGATGTTTGAACCTGATGTGTCGCCCTGCATTGACTAGGACGGCTGGGACGCATCTTATCCGGAGTCGCTTCTCCTCGTGCCAGGGAAAAAACCGTCCGCAAAAACTGGCAGAGAAGTAGCTAGCATCACAGCATCGTGCACAGCTGTAGTAGACTGGACGTAGAAGCTCTCATATCCAAACCGTGGACGGAAAGGTCGCGCCAGGTGAAAACGTGGTCGCCAAATGAGCCTGCGCTCGGTCGCTGGGCAAGCGGACATCTTATTGGAAAACGGCGGGCAATGGTAAAAGCGGCTGAGAGTACAGCAACATATGATTCTGAACAGAAATAAGCACAACTCTGGTGTGTTCAGAATAATATTTCTACGTATTGTTCTTTGTAAATAACAGTAATTATTACAATGTATATTTTATAGTCTATTGTAGCTAAACACGATAAACAATTATAAAATCCTGGAATAAGTAATCATCAGGAAACAAATATACAAAGATAATAAAGTAATGCAACAGCAATAAACAGTCATCGACGGAACATTTAGATCCATTAGACAACAATGCTGTAAATAAATACAAGCTGAAACAATCACAGTAAAATAAACAAATAGTAGTCAACTCGAATAACAACAGAGATGAAAATAATAGTGACTTTAACAGTAAAATGATTAATCAAACATGAAAGTCTTTATAAGGTTGAAACGCATTAATTACATTGTTCTGTAATGAAAATATTTATATTAATGCTGCTTTATGGAGAGGTAAGCTTCTCCGAGACATTGCTACGAGGTATTAAAACCATAACATAGGCCTGGACGTCGTCTTCAAGACTCACACCTGGTGGTCCAGCAACTACAACAGAAAGAGTGTTAGAAGAGACCTGAACATCGTCTTCATAGTCTACCAGGTTTACACCTGAACGGCGCTACGCGTCGTGATATTGCAACATCAGTAAGCTGTCGAAACAGTAACTCGTGCACAGCGCAAAGCTACCGGCACCATAGAGCCAACGGTTATTGTCCGTACTCGGCTCATCCCACATTTCAGGAAAGGAGTTAAATACAAATGTGCAATATCAACAAACACATTCCAGGCAATGGAATGGTAATTGTCATCGCTAGTACCGGGAATTGAACCCGGGTCTCCTCAGTGTAAACGGCTCAGATATTCTAACACTAGACGATGCTAGAACAACAACCATCATTCCACCACAGAGTAGCAAAACGCTGAAATAATATAAATGATAATTAAGTAAGGACGTGGTGCAAAAAGGCTTATGAATGATGGATTCCTGGGTACGTGGTGGATAAAGAGTAAATTACGAGGCGGATGGTAAAAAGGAAACTGACTCCGTCTGGTTTCCACGACGGCACATCATCAAGGGATTGATAAGAATAATAATTGGTAAAAAGGAAACTGACTCCGTCCGGTTTCTACGACGGCACATCACCAAGGGATTGATAAGAATAATAATTGGTAAAAAGGAAACTGACTCCATCCGGTTTCCACGACGGCACATCACTAAGGGATTGATAAGAATAATAATTGGTAAAAAGGAAACTGACTCCGTCCGGTTTCCACGACGGCACATCACCAAGGGATTGATAAGAATAATAATTGGTAAAAAGGAAACTGACTCCGTCCGGTTTCCACGACGGCACATCACCAAGGGATTGATAAGAATAATAATTGGTAAAAAGGAAATTGACTCCGTCCGGTTTCCACGACGACACATCACCAAGGGATTGATAAGAATAATAATTGGTAAAAAGGAAACTGACTCCGTCCGGTTTTAACGACGGCACATCACCAAGGGATTGATAAGAATAATAATTGGTAAAAAGGAAACTGACTCCGTCCGGTTTCAACGACGGCACATCACCAAGGGATTGATAAGAATAATAATTGGTAAAAAGGAAACTGACTCCGTCCGGTTTCCAAGACGGCACATCACCAAGAGATTGATAAGAATAATAATTGGTAAAAAGGAAACTGACTCCATCCGGTTTCCACGACGGCACATCACCAAGGGATTGATAAGAATAATAATTGGTAAAAAGGAAACTGACTCCGTGTGGTTTCCACGACGGCACATCACCAAGGGATTGATAAGAATAATAATTGGTAAAAAGGAAACTGACTCCGTCCGGTTTCCACGACGGCACATCACCAAGGGATTGATAAGAATAATAATTGGTAAAAAGGAAACTGACTCCGTCCGGTTTCCACGACGACACATCACCAAGGGATTGATAAGAATAATAATTGGTAAAAAGGAAACTGACTCCGTCCGGTTTCAACGACGGCACATCACCGAGGGATTGATAAGAATAAAAATTGGTAAAAAGGAAACTGACTCCGTCCAGTTTCCACGACGGCACATCACCAAGGGATTGATAAGAATAATAGGTGCATAGAGTTGAAGGAAATAATGAAAAGGTCATGTTCAGAGGAAATGTTTACGTAATGAACAAATGTGTAAAATGGTAGATATAATAGCTAGATGGAAAGCGAGACCTTGGGTCGTCCAACTGGACGTGGAGGAAATATTGTTATGGAGTTTGCCTGTCGAATCTAGCCGACTCTGACGGAGAGACAGGACTGCACTAGGTGCAACAAGTAGTGTCAGTTATAGAGATGGTATTATGAGTGAGACTATGTCTCACGATCAAGGAAGCCGAAGAGATTACCCAACTACTGAACGCAGCCAGGGGCCAAACCAGCTCTTAGAGGAAGATCTCGCTATGAGGAGTGAGACTAACTCTTAGATGAAGGTGTAAGATAAATGAAAAGACTTACTCTCTTGTAGAAGATGTCTAGGTGCAGGTGGATTCTTGCAGACTTCTGGACTCGATGAAGATTAAAAATTGACTATCTCGAGGCGCACGCTGTTCTTGTTTATAAGCACAATCTCCCACCATGGTCTCAGCAGTGGAAAAATACAAATACGTACAGTCTGAGAAAAACAAACTCACCAGCTCCAAGAGCGTCGGCAAACTCACTCAAATGGGAGTACAAAACATCCTATAGCTTCCCGATACTACACCTATGATCATCGTTGAACACCTGCAAGCGATGATTTCATCACTTCTCCCCTGTTTCCGGCGTTTTACGACTCTAACCTATTGTCCGCTCTCGCTCGCTAGCCACAGATGTTCAACATTCACCAAACTAAACCAGTAAACAACAAACGGTAGCAGTGGCTGTCAAACATTTTTCGCCGCGGACCGATGTATATGAATCAACGCATTAAACAAATATCAAATCATACAAAAAGATATCAATTAATTATAGAAACAAAGAGGTAAATAAATAACTGCAAAACAAAAAGATAAATTAACAATTACATGATATGCGGACGCTACAATATGTTGTCAATTGCGGATCTTTCTTTTCGGAATCCATTTTGGGTATCTGGTAATAGTCCTTTTTCATCTATTTCTGCTGCAAGTTTTTCGTTGAGTACCATCGCATACAGTTTACATAAAGTGTTCATTAAAGTAATGCCTCTATAATTTTTAACTTCGTGTTTACTTCCTTGTTTATGGATTGGCATTATAATTCCTTGCGTCCATATTTTCGGTATATTTTCTCCACCTAACAGTTTATTGAAAATGCTCGTTATTTTTGGTACTTTGCTCGTATATCCAAACTTCATTAGTGATTCCGTCTTCGCCAGGTGCTGTTTTCTTTTTTAATTTGTTTATTTGTTGTTGTACGCCTTCTTCCGAAATATTTACTTTTTTTTCTCCAATCTTTACAGTAGGTGTTCTTATTATTTTTTGATTACTTCCCTGTAGTAGCTCCATAAAATGAGATCTACATTGTTCGTTCGTTATCCAATTGCTATTTTTTGTTCTGTTATTCCCTTGTTCTTGCCGGATATATTTCCATACCGATTCCTTTTGTATTTGTTTTATTTTCTCCTCCTCTTGTCTATGGTTCAGTTGTTTCTGTTCTTTACATAAGACTTTGTACTCATTTCTTGTATTTTGATAGTCTTTCCTTTCTACTAGTCCTAATCTGTACCTTCTTAATATTTTTGCTACCTCTTTCTTCTTCTCTCTGCATTTCTGATTCCACCATTTCTTTCCTGTACTTTGTTCCTGAACAGTTACGCTTTTTTTTGTTAACGCGCCATTTATTTTCTCTATTAATTCTTCTATTTCACTTTCTAGATTATTTTTTTCAAATTCCAAATGTTCTACTTTCTCTATAAAATTTTTTATTGTTTTTTCTGTCCAAATTATGATGCTATTTTTGTTCTTTTTTGTGGCTGTTTTCGTTCTTGCTTGTTTCATTGTTATCCATATTAGCTGATGGTCTGATTCTATTCTTTCACTAATTTCAAACTTTCCTATATACGTTAACGCTGCTTGATTCGCTATTACGTAATCAATGACTGATGATCCATTTGGTCCAATGTACGTATATTCTCCCTCTTCATCCTCCTTCCAGTTCCCATTGAGTATACTCCATTCTTTTTTTTTTTTCCTGTTATACTGAGAAGCGTGTCTCCTTCTTTGTTTATTGTATTGTCCTTCCACTGTCTTTTTCCCTCTTCTCCATTACTATTTATTATATAGAGTGCACCTTCATTTGCTGATCTGGCGTTCAAATCGCCACCGATTATTAAGTTATGTTCTTCTGTATCACTAATATTTTTATTTAGTTCGTTACCTGTTTCCTTCATTCTTCCGTCGCTGTATATTGTCACTACCTTAAATATTTCATTTTCTATTCATATTTTCCTTTCTTGAATTAGTTCTTCATATTTATTTTCGTTTGATATATCTTCAATTCCTAGACGTATACCCGTTTTAATCCCACCCATTGCACGTCCTTTTTTGTGTCTTCTAGTGGCATATGTACATTTCCATATGTATTCTTTGGGAAGTATCTGTTCACACTTATGCCCCTACTTTTCTTCTATCCAAGTTTCGGTCATACCAATGAAATCAAAATCTCGTATAAAATCCCAAAAATCATTTTCCTTATTTAAAACCCCCTGTACATTCTAGAACCCAACCTTTAATTTTTTGCTTCCCGTATTATTTGTAACATTTAGTTTTTTGGTTTTATAATACTGTCCGTGTCTTCATCCCAGTACCACAAATTTTCATTTATCTTTAGTTTTTTGTAGAAAATTTTAACCGTGTTCCCGTTGCGTCTTTCCTCCATCGCTTTTTGAACAATCTTTCTTTGTATATTTCTTTCTTTCCACGTCATTTCATGATCATGTATATTTTTTGATCTCTTAACTTATTTTTTGCTGCAAATATCTTTGTTTTCGCTTTTTCACTGTCCGTTTCAACAATAATCTTTTTCGCTTGTTCTATGTAACGAGTTCTGTTTATCTGAGTATTTACTCCTAGCGTATTTTTCAAACATAAATTTACCTCCTCAGTTAAATTTGTTCCTTTTATTTCTAAACCAGTGATTACAAAGTTATTCCTCTTTCTACTCTTTTCCTGTATTTCCTCTTTCTTTTCCAGTTCCTTTAGTCTTTTTTTCACCTCCTGATTTTCTATTTCCCATTTCAATTCCTTTGTTTTTAGTTCCTTTACTTCTTTATTTTGTCGATGCTGTTTAGTATGTTTTTAAACGATGCTTCCATTTCCTCCCTTCTTTCTTTATTTCCTGTCCTCATCTCCTTTCTTCCTTGCTCTATGTCCTTTCTCATGTCTTCGCAATTATTAGATAACTTAGCAAATGCTGTTTCAATCCCTTTTATTATTGTTTCCATATTTTCTTTGTTTTCTGTTTTGACTGGTGACCTACCCGTTCGCGTGCTCCTTTTAAACGCCCTTTCGTCTTCTGCTTCCTCTTCACGTTTCCTGATTCCGCTGTTACTTCTTTCTCTGTATGGCGTGTTCATCTCCCTATCCCACGAGCTTCTCTCTTCGCCTTGGCGTGATGCTGGTTGCCTTTATTTATTTATTTATCTGCGCTAATTCTGCCGCTGTGCTTGTGATGCCTGTCTTTATAGGTTGTATCGTCTGCTTATTTTTGCACTATGCAGACAGAGATGTCGCTCTTTCTTCTTCGTATTGGGATGTTCACATAAACTCTGAGTTAAGATTTGTAGGTTAGAACCAAATTAAATGCAAATATCCTTTCAAAGGACACATGCGCCGTCCCGCCTACACTTCGTCGACTGCTACTGCCCCCAACTCGTCTACCTTCACCGTTTCCATCCCAATCCACCTTGTATGACAAAACACCTTTCATTGAAACTTATCACCTTCGCTCGACACGTGTCTTTGCTCAACAAACGTAGTAAATTTATATCTATATATAGAAACCCTTATGATAAAGTTAAATAAAGAAAATTGCGTCAACAACCATAATGACTATGACAATAGTTTAAAATTCACGGGCCATTGCTCAGTGCATTAGACAAATAAAAATTCCCCAAATTTAGTGTTTTTAACTTTATTCTTTCCAAAAATTTTCACTTACAATTCAAACCTGACACTGTTACCATGCGGTCGAGGTAACAATAGTTTCTCTTTCAATTTTTACTCTTTAATCCCTCAGGAATACATGTAATCTGATTAATTCATTATTCTAAACGCGTTACTCAAAAAAGCACACCTTATAAAAAATTTAATAAAAGAAATGTAAAACTTAGGTAAGTTTTTAAATTGTTTGTTTAACAAATTATATTATGACAAAATAATTTTAGTAAAGCCAAGACCTCCGAAAAGTCCAAATAAATTTTTAAAAAAGGAGAAATGTGAATATGAATTGTCCCTTTTCTCGACACCATCTTGAGTAGGCGAATAAAGTTCTTCATTGTGAATCTCTTCAACAAGGTACCAGAAATAAGAAAATGTTGGTATTTAAATTAAAACCTATTTTCGACTGTGTCGGGATGGAGATAATAAAATTTATTCACGCAACGTTTCGACTATACAATAGTCTTCATCGGGGTAGAATGGTGCAGTTGCGAAAAGGAACCACATGTAGATAACAAAACATGAAAAACGGACATTTAAAATTATAAATAAATAAATAGTTAAAAACCATATATCACAGAGTGAAAATCGTCAAAAATTAAAAAACTTAAATTTAATAAACACAATTAACATGGATTATTATAAATTAACACAGTAAAAAACATTTATAAAAAATCAAAGCTGCTGTATTTAAAGTTAAGTTTGAATTTATTGTAATCCCTTTAATATGTTAATCTCTTTTCAATTTATAAATTCATGTTAGAATTACATTTAAATCGCATTATTATTTTAATACGGATTTAAAAGTACATAATTAGAATACGCAAATTTCGGGTACGGTCCACGACAGAAAAATCTACCTGGCTCCAAGAATCCTCACCACAAAGACCATAAAATTTTATAACGGGCAATTGACAAAATCTATAATGAGTTTCATAGGTTCCTTCCTCCAACTACATATAAGTTGTATCCTCTACAATTACACCCACCAAAATATATCACAATATTTCTCTTGTAATAAAACTTCATGTTAGCATCTACTAAAGAAAAAGTAGTGCCACTGAAGTAGATTGAAAAATGCAAGTATGGGAATGATTTTAATGAAGGGAGAAAAATATTTGAGTCATTTATTAAGTCGACTGTCGGCATGGAACGTACTGGGATAACGCAGAGTAGTACAGCACTCTGCACTACTACAGGGGTCGCATGCAATTGATGAAACAAATGAGTGCATTGTAACAAATCGCCGTCCCGCATAATTGCACGACTCGATAAATTTCGCTGCATTTACACAATCGCCAGGTCAGAGGTGGCGTCAGCTATATACTTCACCCTACCCTCATTCACTGTCTGCGTTACTAAATTATTTTTTAATTCGATTTAGTTGGAAGGATTAGAAACAGCTGAAATTTGAGCACATAAGTATATTAAATAATATAATATACTAGCCAACATTAATACCGCGAATTTTGTCATTAAAATGTACAATTTATTAATAATATTTTCATTTATTACTATCATAAATATAATGTGACGAACACACAACAAAATGAGAGAAGACGACTGGACAATAATCATTTGGACGATAGTCAACTGGGCGTCGGACATATGGGCCATAAAATAGATGCTTAGAAATACAAAATTGTGTATTAGGCTAGGTTATGTTTAAGACATCAGAGCGTTGTTTTTAACTATTTTCCTGTTGCAAAAAAAACCCAAATTGTATGTCTGCAAAAGCAACATTCATACCCAATTGCAACTCTGTCCCTTAAACAAAAAAAAAGAAAGAAAAAATTGTTGTGGGCAGCCATTTCCGTTCGTATCGAATTTAACATTTCTAGTTATATCTATTCTTTCATTCTATAAGGAATCTTATCCTACTCTTCTAAAATGTTCAAGATGGTTCCAATTCATTGACGGGATTGGTGATATTTATTAAACATATGTACAATTACTATTAGTATACATACCCATCTATTTTAAATTTGAAATATTTAATTAATAATTCAATAAGAAATATTAAATGTGCTTTTCAGAAAAAGCTTTCAGTAATGTCAGTAAAACTGTTGATTTTTGACAGTGACATCTGCTAATTATATACATTTGAATTTGACAACTGGTTTCCTTGGTGTAGTCTGTACTGTGCGATTTATTGCAACAGATTATTCTATATATTATGTTTGCTTTATCTCTAAATCTATAGAAGATATAATAAAAAATTTAAGTGTATTAGGTGGAGAATTTTGTTCTTCAATATTTACAATAACAAAAATAACAAATAACATATAGAAGATTTTTTAAAAAATTACTACTTCCGATTGTCCAATTGTTTTTTTCTGCTCTTCCCATTAATGTCAGATTGGGGAAGACGTAGTTCAACAGGTCTTAAGTATTACAGTTTTTGAGGAATCGTCCTTCCAACATCCAGACACACACACACACACACACACACACATACACACACACACACACACACACACACACACACACACACACACTCAGACATCATCATAAAAATGTTATAATCTGATCATTTGACGTTTCGTTTTGATACGATATTGTCAATTTAAGGAACACTTAAAATTTAAGCTTCAGCGGTGCAATCGGGCATCAAAGCTACTTTTTTAATGCGTAATGATAATGCATAAGACACAATTTTAATATTTAGTGCTAATGCGCAACATTAAGAAAAACAGAAATTTCTGAAAAAGAAATTAATTAATAGTTATCATCTATATTTATACAGAATTTAAGTTTAACATAGAAGGAAAGGATTGGTGAAATGTATTTTCTGGTGTAATATAGCACAAGATGCAGCTACTTGTATTCTTCGACAATGAAGATTTTGAAATATCTCGAAAATTTATCTTGGCAGCTGTCACAAATTTACATTTGCATAATGCGTAATGTATAAATGTTTGTAATTTCCAAACTTTTGTTGCTATGCATTTTGCGTTAATATTTAATAGTAGCCGTGAATGGTGTTGGACGTTGCCATATAACTTCGTTACGCTTTATCTATTCCCACTATGTCAACGTTATGCATTAAAAAAGTAGCTGTGAATGATGCAAAAGTGTGTAATATTTTTAAAGGTTTTGTCACCCACTGACTATCGTTTAGTTGACCTTCACTCAGTTGTCGCGTATTGCAAAACACATGATCAAATTAATTAATTGAACTTAATTAAATATCAAATTTTTTTTCTCCCATATTAGATCGATTTTAAATTTCAAATAATATTAATCTGCTAATATCTCGATACGGTTTGACATATAATTTTTAAAATTACGTTTATATTTTAATATACTTTGGAGCACTAAATCACAATTTCTCATAATTTTGTTGCAATATTTATTTTTAATGTTTATTTATTTACTTATTTATTAATCTTGCAAGAGACAATAGTATTTTCACACACAAAAGAAATATAATTTACAGTGTGTTCTTTGTTCTGAGTGCTACAATAGGCACTTTGGGAACAAATATATAAAAATAAAATAAGTTATTTAAATAGCATATAATGAAAATTTGTGGTCCTTTAGATAAACACCGGTAGATTAAGAAGGGAAAAATATTAAAATTGAAAATAATAAAATCCAAAAATTTCTTGCAAAAATATGCTTACATGTAAAACCATCTTGTTACGCGCATATGAGAGAAGCCAAGCCTGTTAAAGAATCTTTACAGAATCTTCAAAAAGCTTATAAAAATAAAGGTTTCGTTCAAAGACTAATGTCTCTATTCTGTACAAATGCTCTGTAAATCGTCCTCCTCTAGAGATCCAGTAAAAGTTATTATGTACTTGCTTCTATAATGTTGAACTATGTAACTTGTATTTATAGTGCAGCTATTGTTAAATTAGACGTTTTAAGTTCTAAAGTAGTAGTGTACCTCATTTTAAGTCTTAAAAAAAGCTAAATTCACGTAATGCAGAGTTCATCGCAAATGTAAGTAAAATTTTGTAGTGTAAATGTTTATTAAATATGAATAAATTTCATTTATGTGGATAATTTATGTAATAATAACCTCAAGGGTTGTTTGTTTGCAGTAAAGAATAAAAGGAAACAGTCTCATAATACGACGAGAGATCAGTATGAAGAATATTTAATTTATTTTTTAATGGTATTCTCCAACTGCTTGTTCATATGAATATTACGGAATAAATATAGAGCTACTAACATCTGAAATTATGAGTATATAATTTAAAGACGACAGGCGACACAGAACTGTGTGGTCATCTCTCTTGTAAAAAAATAATAGGCAAAAGAGATAATGCAATAAAATGCGATGGCTTTTGCGCTGCATGGTATACTTGTCCTGATATTGACCCAAAGAGTTACAAATCAATACAAGAATAAGTAAAGGGGTACTATGGTTTTGATCAAAATGCAAAAAGATACAAAAACATTTAAAATATACAATTAGGCCAACTACTTATGACATTAATACAATGGAAGAAATTAATGGTACAATTGCAGATATTAATAAAAAAAACTATCGTTGATCACAAGCCGGGCTAACTCCTGACGATGCAGAACAACATTATAACCTCAATCAAACAAATGGACAAATGTTTGCAGAAGTAACTAAATTCGATAATGACCTGAGCGATAATCGACTGACGAATGGATGAGGGTTCCCGAAGGAAAAATAATCGGACAAGCAGTCTGTAGTGAAATTATTTATTTCAAGCCGACTTTTCGACTAAAACGTTAGTCTTCTACAGGGCAAGAAATTATCTAATAACATAAGGTTGCAACTAGAAACTTATGTTATTAGACAATTTCTTGCCCTGAAGAAGACTAACGTTTTAGTCGAAACGTCGGCTTGAAATAAATAATTTCAATACAGACTACTTGTCCGATTATTTTTCCTTCGGGAACCCTCAAAGTTCGATAATAATAATAATAAAAATAATTGACGTTGGATTGAACGAAAGTTATATAGCCACAATACAAGATCTTTATGCCGAACAAGAAAGTAGAATTAAAGTCGGTTGGACATTATCGAAACCATTTCACCCCAATAAAGGAGTGAGAGTGGGGTGTTGTCTTTCAGCAACATTATGTAAGATATATACAAAAAATTTAACGAAAAATCTAAAAATAGGATTAATAATTGTGCATCTTGCATTGGCTAAGAACATTGATTCTATATGTATATTGGTATATTAAGCTTGATCATATAACAGAGAAAAAAGAATGTCTCGAGAATTACAAAACAGACATTACAGGACGTAACATTATAATGGCTAATAATGAAAAACTGAAAAGTGGCCTCCAGTTCTTGTAAAAAGCATGTAAAACAAAAATTTTTTCCAAATTTATTACCTATGTAATTAATTTTACTAACAGTCAAGCGTTGTTCGCTTACTTATATAACAGCCTGTACATTTACACAAATATACACAAATATATACAGAACTTTAACTAAAAGGTTGTTTTATGATAGTTATAGTATAATTTCACTTACTTTTTCTTTACTTTACTATTTTTAAAATAGCCCCATGAATATAAAATCATTTTGTGTCGTATTGCACTCGTCATAAAAAAATAAAAAAAAAAATAACATAGAAAGTGGTTTAGAAATATAGAACACATAAAAATAAGACATGTTGTACTCAGAGAGTAAATTTCTTATTAATTGTTGCAGTCACTGTGTCAGAATTTTATGACAAGTATGATATAATATATTCTGGCTATTATCCGTCCTGCTCTTCATATGTTTTAATATTAAGATATAAAACAAAGCTACATTGATATTATATTTTGTAATCCTCTTAGTACATGGGTTGGGTGGGATGACAAGTTCTCGGCATAATAGTTCGTAATAAATCATCTAATTATTTTTGAAAGACTGTCAAATATTATTAAAATTCAAGAAAAACGGTATTAACCCGTAAAACTGCTCCTGACAAATATTTGCACAACTGTTATCGATAAGTCACTGAAACCATTTACAAGAAATTGATATAAACGAATAAATATTTATGTATATATATATATATATATATATATATATATATATATATATATATATATATATATATATATAATACTACCATATAATTTTTATTAAGAAAATTATAAAAATATTTATCACAATAAAAATACTATTTACAATAGCCAAATTCACATTGAACATATTGTATTTATATTAAGAATGTTAATGGATATATCGCACATATCTTCATTTTTTTTATATCTTGAGATTAGACTGATAATCGTGTCCCTGTCTTCCATAGCAATTTCAAAAATATCTGCTGCGATAGTACTTAGTTTCCGAGGCATTTTTTTATTGTTAATTCTTCACTTCATCCAAAGTAGGTATTTTATTTTGACGCACTATGGGAATTTATTAAAAATTAGAAAGTGATGCTTTAACACAATATTGGGGCAAATGAATATTTATAAATTATTAATTTTTGAAAATTAATAGGGCCATTTGCTATTATAATTAGGGATTCACCAAACACCAAACCAAGCTACTTGGCTTGAAATAAAAAAGCTTGGTTTGGCTTGAAATTTCAAGACTTGGCTTGATTTTCAAGCTTTGTAAAGCTTATTAAACTTTTTCAAGCCTTTTCAAGCTTTATAATGCTCACGCATAAACTCATTTTCGCACGCAGATATAATATTTTTTATTTCATTTATTTTATTTTCACGATACATTTATGTATAATGATTCTCGAAAATTAAAATAGTGTAAGTATAGTAGGGATGTGCAGTATTAAGATTTAAATAACAATATTCGATGGAATTATATTAAATAAATAAATATATCATCACGGCATATTACCCGTTTTGGTTGTCATTTTTAAAGGAAGCTTTGTTCGTTGTTTTTGTTATTTTCTTACCGCCTCCGCCTCGTGATCGGTAAATAAAGCCTATTGTCTTGGAAATCCTATCGGTAAACATTACAAAGAAAGATCGTGCAAATAATAACTATAAGTTAAGATAAACTAAAACGGTAAAATATAAAAATATTGAAATTTATATTTTATTCATTATTTCATATTTGAACGAAAAAAATCATCAAAAATTTATTATACTTAAAAAAAAATACCTTACAATTTTTATGTTACCTTTATAATTTTTATTGACTGCATTCAATTTAGTGGGTTTATGCAATAGTGTAACAAACCAGGGGTGGGATTCCATAACTTCGGTTGCTATCATTTGAACTTGATATGATATCAATTGCAAATATCAACTAAAAAGTGAACTTGCGATTCTATGGCAGTACTCATTATTTGTAGCTTGTACGTAACAAGAGAAATTAGGTTATAATGTATAAAAAAATCGAAATATTAAGTACCTACAAGATTATTATTATTATTATTATTATTATTATTATTATTATGACTTTATTATATACATAAAATACATAAATAGAGGTATTTGGGCTATTCATGATGATGTCCAAAAACCTCGGGCAAGCGGGAATTTCCAACGGGTCCTTTTTAAAATGATTTTACTATTGATTGAGAAAACGTCGGACAATGTTGCAGGTTTTTAATATGGCTGCTTTTTGAAGTTCGTAAAATACATTTCTCTTAATATTTAGAGTTTCCAATGATTTAAATAACTTTTTTGTTTACTTTTGTGTTTAACTATTTTATAACCTATGACCGCAATTCTCAATCCAACCGTTTTAGGTAGTCTTTGTAATTTAACTAATTATTTGTTCTAAGCAAAATTATATACACCTAAATTATCTTGGTAAACTATTAGCTATATCTTACTTAATTTAACTTTCCAAATAAATATATATTTTTCCAAACTTCTTATTAATAATTGTGCTACGAGTCCAGTGCAGAGATCAGCTTACCAGCTGACGTAATTCGAATACGTCTCTGTTCCACACTACCTGAGGATTTTCTATTTGTTTGTGGTAATATCTATTGGGGTAATAAAATATCGGCTTGTTTCAGCTAGAAGCGAACAGACTATAAGTATATACCTTCTTAAATCGTTTAACATCGCTATTTCTGTTGCACCCCAGTCGCAATTATTACAATAGTTTGACGACTTTGTTGTATTTTAATAACTAAAATTAATAGGATCTATTTTCATAACGCCATTTTCACTCAAAATGACCTCCCCAACAACTGTAAGTTTGTTATAATAAGTTTATGTTTGCCCTGGGTAAATAAAAAAACAAAACAATACTCCAAACATTCAAGAACCTTCTTGAAAAAAATACATAATTCTGTAATATATCTGTCCCTTTTATACTTCAAATACATATGGAAATAATAAAATCCTACCGACCGTGAAACAAAAACGTGTCTCTTTCTATTTTTAACAATATGAAATAAATACATACTTACTTACTTAATCCTACACCTTTCTACCCTCACGGGTGTAAGGCGTTCCCCGGCCTGCGGGGGAGGGGGTTGAGTTCTGATTCGTTGGTCTTCTCCATAATAAATACATAATATTTAAAATATATCATCATCAAAAGTAAATTTCACGTGTATTCAATTGTTTTATATTGTTGTTCTGCTTTTTGTATGTTAGTGCCATTCTGTTATTGGGTTTGTCCTGTTGAATGGCCGAAATAAAAATAAATAAATAAATAAATTACCAAAGTCTACATGATTGTGTTGTAGACAGTGGCACACTCAGAAATGGGTAATATGCCGTGATGATATATTTATTTATTTATTTATTTACATAATATTCACTACTAGTTGTAGAATTTGAATGTAAATTAGAAATTATAGGTAACCATTAAAATAATGAAGATAAATGAATTTAAAGTTGACACTGGAATACATCGTGTATATAGAGGTTAGCAGTAGATTTATTACTGATAAAAAAATATTAATATGAAAACAACCCAAAACATGTTTAAATGTTCTATAATGTTGGAGATATTTATTAAAAAAAAAAACATGAGACTGCCATGACTGTTGAGAAATCGTACGTCAAAGGTTGCAGTTTCAATAAAAATTATATTTTTGACGCTATTACGCAAATGCGCAATGAAGTGAGAAGTAAACTGGTACCGTTGCAATTAACTATTCAGCGTGAGATTTGATTCACGCCTGATCAGGAAATAATTACTAATTTGTTTCATCGGAAATATATATATATATATATATATATATATATATATATATATATATATATATATATATATATAAAACCGTAGAAAATCACTCGGCTGGATTTTTATTTCAATACTACTGAAGTCATATATAACTAATTTTAAAAAGGTAAACTGAACATTGATGATACTATAAATTAATTTATCAATTTTAAAACATTACAAATTTTTAATGAGATTAAATAAAATGACTCACTTGACTAGGGATGTCACGGATGAACTACCTTTCTTTAATAGTTTCCGAGATATAGAGCAGTAAAAATATGTTTATACTGAATTTACCACTGCTGTCTCTAAAACTATAAAATTTACGATTTCAATTAAGTAAACAATCCTTGACAATATTCCATTAATTTTCAAATAACTTCGTAACTATTAGAAATTGATAATAATGTTTCATATAAAATTTTATTGTATTTTTATAGTCTATCTATTGACAGTACACAAAATTTTGTTCGATCACTATCTTTGTTAACTTTCTTTGATTTTAAAACAAAATGGCCTCTTTCTCGGAAACAGTTGAAGATCAGTCCTATATTGATTAATCTTTTTATCATTTTTGTCAGTGCTCTATGTCCTTAAGTTATGGCCGTCGAGTCGAGGGACACCCTGTATATGTGTATTTATGTGAATAACATGTAATAATATATTTACGATTGTGTAATATGAACTATAAAATATAGAATTGAGTAAGTGTAGCTTTAGTTCGTTTAGTTAGGGAATCGTGTAAGGAAATAACTCGAGAGCGGTCTTGGGCGACATTTCTATAAACCTTAGTCCCTTGGTTGCCGACGCGAGTTACAAGTCTCTTGAAATTAGTATAACGATCGCACGGGCGATGACTAATACAATAGGCAGAAATAATGTCGGATTTCTAATGGGCTGACTTTAATTATTAGTTCTTGGCGGTTCCGATCCGACAGAAACGGAACTAGAACTTCCACCTCAAGCGACAGAGATGGAATAACAGTTGTTAGATTGTCTAATGTTCGCCATTTTCAAACCCCATCGTCTAGATTGGCAGAGAATGAGAAGTCCTAATGATTTTGCTGCAAAAACTTCCACGGCCTACCTCTGTCGTTTCCTAACTTGATAACTATTGAAACAGGGTACAAGTACCCATTTAGACCACATTAATCTTGCAATTAAATGTTCATGTCTAAAACTTATCTGTGTAAATAGGTACTGTAAACTGGGGCTACTTCGACAGGTTTTAAGCATAAATCGTTACAGGATTCTTAATATGAACTTTGAAATCAAAAATAATGTACGCAGTTATGAAAATTGAAGCCTTAGCTTTTTTTGGAAACATTTTTATTTTATTTTTTATTTAGTGTCGAAGTAACCCATAGGGTTGGAATAATTTCGGTATCAGGTAATTTAACATATACATTGGAAATTATTTCAATATAGCGACAAATTCGTTACCAAATTATCGTTTTTAAAAGTTTAAGCACCAATAACAAAAAAAAAGAAAAATATAATTCAATAAATATTTAAAAACTAACTTACGTAACGGTTTTCTTAAATCATTATACAAATTATAAAGTAACATTAAATAAGGTAATAAACTAAACCAAAAACAAACTTATAATTTGATATTTTGTATCCAGTTTGCACAACCCCATTTCAAACAAAAAATACAGCAAATTTTCATGTTTCTTCTCCGCTTGTATTTCTTTGTACGGGCCAGCTTTTGCATTCGCGTGATACAATTTTTTTGCGGCTTGCACAATCGGACAGATAATTTATTTATTTATTTATTTATTTATGAAAAATGGCCGTACAACAGGACAAGGTCCCAATAACAGTACAGCACGATTACAATACAATCAATTACAAATATTACTTATCTGTTAAGACCCAACAAATATGGTGAAAAATAACAATCTTAAGTGATGCAAACTTAGAAAGAGGTGGACACATGAGTACAAATATTTTTTATGAATTTCTTAAATACATACAAAGTACAACTGAAAATATCAGGTACATCAGTAAGACATAATAAATTATTAAAACAACACAACAGGCGATTTAACGGAGAAAACATTGCAAAATTAGTTCTAAACATTTTTACAGAAAAAATATCAGATGAGCGAGTAGAATAAGACGGTACACGTAAAGATATTTTACTCAAGAGAGTTGGACAGTCAATATGACCATTTATAATTTTATAAAGAAAGATTAAGTCTAACATCTCTCTACGCTTTTGTAAGGATATGAAAGAACTTGTATAATTAAAAAATTTAAATTTAAGCACAGAAATAAATTTACGCTGAATACCCTCAACTCTATTCACATATATCTGATAATGTGGGGACCAACATACAGCAGCAAATTCCAGTTGAGACCTGACAAATGTATTATATAAATGTACAAGGGTTGTGGGATTTTTAAAATTTGATCCCACACGCAGTATAAAACCTAACATTTTATAAGCCTTTTTAACAACGCTATCAATATGAATATCATAAATTAGCTTATTATCTAAGATTATTCCAAGATCTTTGACATGAGATACACGACTGATGTCATTTCCATTAATATTGTAATTATATTCAAATATACTTCTGCAACGTGAAAATGAAATAATGGAACATTTTCTGTAGTTTATAGATAAATCATCCTGTTTTAGATAAATGCTCAATCTATCTAGATCTTCTTGAAGACTAAGACAATCATTCATGGAAACAATTTTTTTATATAACTTGGGGTCATCTGCATACATTATGAATTTGGAATTTTTAAAGCAAGAATTTATGTCATTAATAAACAATAGAAAAAGGAGAGGTCCTAGATGGGAGCCCTGAGGTACTCCAGAGGTTACAGGATAGATGTCAGAGTTAAAACCATTAACTGTAACGTATTGTTGTCTGTGGCTAAGATATGATGTGAACCACTTTAATAAACTGCCATGTACGCCATACATCTTTAGTTTATCTATTAAAATTGAATGATTTATTTTGTCAAATGCCTTGCTGAAATCAGTGTACACCGCATCTACTTGAGTATTATGGTCCATAGTAAGAAGTACATAATCTGTGAATTCAACCAGATTGGAGTTGACAGATCGTCCACTGTAAAAACCATGCTGTTCCGTATTTATAATTCGTTTGAATGCAAAAAATAAGCATTTGTAAATAGTTTTTTCAAAAATTTTCTCGAAAATGCATAGTTTCGAAATGGGACGATAACTGTCAACAGAATTACGAGAACCAGATTTAAATAAAGGAACAACAACAGCTGTTTTCCAGAGGCTGGGACACTGACCTTCAGCAAGTGATTTGTTAAAAATTATAGTTAATGGACAACTTAGAGATATGGCACAGTTTCTAACGAAGACACTTGGAATCCCATCAGAACCAGCTCCTTTATTGACATCAAGAGATGACATCAAATCATATACCTCACTTTCACAGATCTTAAAAGAGCTAAGATCGACACCAGTTTCACAGCATTTGCCTACATATGTATTCGTGGGAATGTTGTTCAAAAAGACCGAATGAAAATACTCAGCAAACATATTACTGATGTCCTTACCACTGTTAGAGGTGTTGTTATTAAAATTCATATTACCTGGTATATTTTGCTTTTTCACAGAAGAAACAAATGACCAAAATTTTTTTGAATTATTAGGTATTTCGTGCTCAATTTCAGATATATATTTATTATAACAAGTACGTGTTAAGTTTTTTACTTGCCTTCTTAGTGAAGAAAACCTCATATAATCAACAGTAGTTTTGAATCGCTTAAATTTTCTGTGTAAATTATGTTTTTCTTTTATAAGCTTAATTAGTTCACTACTATACCAGGGCGGATATGATTTTTGAGACAGACGTTTTTTGGGAACAAAAGTATCAATGGCAGAACGTAAAATTTCATAAAATTTATGAACTGATCCCTCCGTGTCAAGATGCATCAGTTCAGAAGACCAGTCGATAGTTAATGCTCATATTTATAATATAAAAGTAATGGAGGATGGTGTATATCTACTTTACTTAAAGGGCTATAACATGGTTGTACATTAATATAGTCTGGATCAGAATTACTTAAGATTAAATCTAAACAGCGATTATTACTGTTTGTAACTCCATTAAATTGTTTAAGGTTACAATAACTAATACAATCAATAAAATTTATAGATGAAGCGTTGTACACATTATTAGCTCTGTAATAGTTAAAACCCTGAGCCAAATGCCATTGAATTAGGGGTTGATTGAAATCGCCACAAATTAGAAATTTGTCATCTGGTACTAAGTCAATAATAATTTGCAAATTGTTCAAAAATATTTGAAGGGCTTCATTACAGTTTGGCGGTATGTAAACGCAACAAATATGTAATTTACAAGTCTATAGAGAAAGTGTAACCCGAACATCTTCACATGAAGTTGACCATTCACTTCTATGCAAGAAATCAAACTTATTATTAACGCCTATAAGAACGCCACCACCGTCACTTTTCGTTGAGGAGGTAGATTCTCTATCTCTTCTAAAAACGGAGTAATTATCACTAAGAACTTCATGATCGAAAACAGACGAGTTTAAATATGTTTCGGTGAGACACAAAATGTCACTACCACAAGAAAGAGTGTTTATTTTAATGACAAATATTCATCGTCAGTCGACGAGTTTCTTAACTCACAGAAAGGCATAGCTGGTAATTCACTTGGTGAATTTTCTACAGTCTGGTATGATGTTTGTATGTTTGTATATCTTCGCTTTTATTGGCCCGGCCATACAGAAATCTTCTTACCTCTTTTTCGGACACCGGCACGGTTATTGGTGAATCCACGAGATTGTTTGAGAGAACATCTATCTGAACCAGACGACGATAAATGTAGAAGTTTAGATATCACAGCGTAAATGGAAATGTACAATATCGAAGATACCCCCAAAGCTACCGAAGTAACCAACAAAGTTGAAGTAGCTCCAGTTTACGGTATGTAGTACAAAAAATTTCAAGGTATGTAAACTTTTTCAATAAATTGAAATAGAAATATTATAATTTAACAATTTTGCCCTCATATGCTTCAAAATTTTATGAAAAATTGCATAGTGTGATTATCGCAGATATTCAAAATACCAATCTAACTACATTGTTATGGTTTTATGTGGAATATAATTATAATAGTACAGCTTGTAAACATTATATAAAAATTTCTGGTGCTTATTTTGGAAGAATAATAAATGTTTCTGAAATCATTTATTCCTTCATCAGGACAACTAAAATTAATATATGAAATACAATAATCAAGTACATAAATGAAAGTTTTTTTTTTGTTAAATAGATGGCTTTTACCGTCCATACTATACGTTATGTAAACGTAATTTCGTTTACTAAAAAAAAATTATTTGAACGGAAAATACGGGTTTCAGAAACACAATAGAATACAATATCAGAAATATAAGTTTATTATTCAAAATTATGTCTGTAACTAACTACAGGTTTATATATATATATATATATATATATATATATATATTCTTCTATGTATTTTACCCACTTCTTAAAAAAAATAATTTATTTCAGATGCACGCCCAAAATTTGAAAGAAGTAGTACATAGTAGCACTCATCTTATTTTATATTTATAAATAATTAATCAAATTGTGGGGCCCTTCGGGCAAATACACGTAGAGTTGAATTTACCCATTTCTTAAAAAAAATTATTTCAGATGAAAGTCCAAAATTTGAAATTGATAGCACTTAATAGTCTGAAATATTTGCTGTTATTTCCAACAGGAACATTTTTTTGTATTACTCAGGGTAAATATACGTAAAGCCAATTTTACCCAGAGAAATGTTTATATAGTTTTTTTTTTAAATTGAAATCCCAAAATATATAATCCACGAGAAATCCACAAGGACGATGTTTATTTAAATGTTCTATGGAACTTGGGTATCGGTAACTTCACGCATCTGAATAATATAGAAGTTTTACAAGAGAAAAGATCTTGTCGTCAATACAATAAACATAGCGATGCGATATGAGTATGATTTTGAATCATTTTCATGGCAAATACTATTTATATGTAATAATTATATCATTGGTTTTTACTGATTAAATATACTAAGCGAATGAAATACACGTAGCGACTAACACCGTTACATATTTATAGCGACAAACTAGGGATTAAGTTGGGCATACGTACTACATTTTCACGGTGGTCGAGTCAAGTCTGATAGCAGTGATAGATGGTGTTGCAGATGTTTTCCTTACATGCAATTCTCTTCTTGTTGTTTGTTTATAGACGATAAATATATACACAATGATTCATACATTGACGGGATTCAAACCTGGAACCATTGGTTTAAGAGACGGCATGTTATCACTACGCTACTTTAGTCGGTATTCTAGTAGATAGTAGAAGCCCATTCGAAACAAAGTAACACAAATTAACACAAATTATTCAGTGAATGATCTCATCTTCGTATACAAAGACAAAGAATAATTTCCAGGATGAAAGCTATTAAAGAACGGAAGTGTCAACAGTACTTACCCCACCACTCCTCAGAACAACTTATGTGGGTTTAAATTAACACGGAATTCAATTCAATTTTTTATCAAGTCATGAATTAAAAAGCATTGTAACTTTTTGTTTCATTATCATAATAAATTACGAACTCCATCATTAATCTACAATAATCATATAATTAAATAGTTACATCATCAAAGTGTAACTATATTAATTTAATGAAATATATAAATATATTTGAAATTCCGTATTAGTCATTATCAGGAAGTAATGGGTGGTACCACAAATCTTATTTTGAGAACGCTGTTTTGATAATGCCAAATTTCAATATTTAATTTCACATGTAAATAAAGGAAATGTCTGGATATCAGCCACTAAAATTTCCTTTATTTACATCACCATTTCCAGCCAAGAAATAAAGCCTTTTCCATTTAATTTCACCCTTAGAACGATTTTTTTTCCTTTAAAATACTATTTTAACCCTTCATTGCACGGATCAGGCCTATCAGGTCTAAAATTTTTGATAACTTTGTAATTATTTTTGCTGAATCGCTCATGCTCCACGTACCTTTCGAACCCTTAAGATCATATTTTCAGTAGAATTTTCACAAAAAAAATTCATCTAGTTTTTAGTCAATTGCTTCATATGTCCCCATAGTTTGTCACCAACGCTTTTATCGTTTTTTGGAACAACGATAACAAAAGTCCTTACGGCTGGAACTGGCAAAAGACAATGTGGTCACAGAGCAAAAATTTTGGATTGGTGTTTCAAAGTCAACCCAACCTCCCACCCAACAAAAAAGGTTACTGTAAATATTGAAAAGGCACAAAAAAACTTTTCAAAAGATGACTGTGTATGGAGCACATAACTGTGTGTTGTACAGAATGTTGTTATGAAATATAATTTTTTTGCGTTCATTATCTAAGTAGATGTGTATTTTGCATGAAAAGTGTTTTTCGATTTTTTTTTTCATTCTGTTATGTTTTTACTTACATATCGCACCCCGGCGAGAATAGTGACACAAGTCAAAATTTAGAATTTCGAAGTTCATCGGATAAAACTGGTCAAAAATATGCTTCTAATAATCAGGAATAGTGACATAAATCAAGATTATATTTTTCGAGAGATGGAGTAATGTCGTTTCGTTTCGTTCTAATGTAAGTAACTTTACATTCGAGAACTGTCTTCTTTAATTTCAGTTTTACGCAAAACTATTTTTTGGACTTGTCACTTTTCTCGCCGGGGTGCGATGTGTCTTCTTTGGATATAAAATGTTTTACTTGGTTTAATACGGTGCTTTCTGTGAAATCCTGACGTTTAAAGAAAATATGTCAAAAAATACACTTTTGACTTGTCACGTGATTCGGTGACGGGATATCACATTTTTTTTTAATTTGACGTGAAGTACTAGAAGATATTACAAATAATTCGTATATATCAGTTTTTTCAAATTTGAGAGATTCAAAATATAGGAAAAACATGAATGGTCCTCACAAGCCTCACCCGTGACTTCATATAATAAATGACCCACCCAACGAATTTGTATTTAAATAAATATTGTTTTCTATGGCCAGTTACACCGCCTGCATAAAATGTAGGCAACCTATATAAAATTTAAGTAGTGCAACTGTTATGGAAAAGAATAATAGTCAAGGCTGTGATGAAATCAATAATATCATCGTTCGAGAGAGCATAAAAGACCTTATCGTTATTCATAATTTAATAATTATGTACCATATACAAGTATCATATTTTGATTAATTAAATATTGAAAACCAAAAAAAGAAAACACCCTAATCCAATTTTCTAAATTAAGTATAGATTCTTGTAAATGTGAATTCTCTGTATTTTCAGGAAATGTATAAATAATTTGAATGTACCTATTAATGAATAACGTAAATTCTCGTACGAGTTATGTAGGTGTAAAGATAGACATGCATACAACTTGATTGTATTCAGGTTCTACTCGCGAACTGAATATAAGGCAATCTGCTTATCATACGATCTTAATTACATCTCATCCTTAACTACAATGAAGTATTTTCTCCTAGCATACGATTTAATTAGTGGCAACAGCGAACAGTGTTCCGTGTTTGCTAACGAATATTCCTTTTCTCCAGAAACTACATTCTTCCTTTTGTACGACAACAAAACTACAATAAAACTTGTTTTAACACTCATATTTAAAAAAACCTATTTGTCTGCAAATTTTACTTTTTGATTTATTTTAACTGATATTTGAGTATTGTATTCTGATATACCATAACTTTTACCTTAAAAATCTTGATACTGTCAATGTTGTCCGCTTGTTTTGTGCTGCAGTTGAAATGTATTCTAATAAATTACTAGATGGTATCTCAAATCAACCTCAAAATTGACAAAATTACTTATTGTTTTACTCCTGGACCCTTTATAGTATTTGCCGTTTACATTTTACAGCAGGGATGAGTTATTTACAAAACATACGTTTATTTAATTTTTTCAAAGCATTGCTTGTTATCATTATTGCATCAATGTTTACAATGTTGTAAACGATGAACGACGAACCCAGTACTACTGTTGCGAGTCACATTATTATTCCTTTGTAAATGAAAATGTTAAATTTACTGAAATACAAAATGACTGAAATGACAGTTTAAGAGCAAAGTCTGAAGAAGATATAGATATAGATTTCAGTCCTTGAATTTGCAAATAATTACAAGTTACTTTTCTTGAAGGTGTGCTATATTAATAATAAAAACACAATTAATTATAAAATAGACACAGAAAATTTCAGTGCAATTTACTCATAGTTATTAAATAACTTTTAAATATAAAATAATGAAAATATTTACTTTTAAATTTGTCACTCCTTTTGCCGCGGCAATCAACGGTTCTCTTCTGTCCATTTCTTCTTTGTGATGAGATAATACTGATTTAAACTTAAATTTATAGCATTTGTATAATTCTGTCAATTAGCATTATACGAGCCCAAAATCAGAATAGTTTGGCCGGAACAATATTTTACTTAATGTCATTTCATTTATTACAAAGAACTCATAAATATTATATTCTAATTCTATACCTACCGTAAAATTTAGAACTAAATTAAATTAACTTTAACAGATGAATAAAAATAGTTCAGCCACATAAATTTTGCACAAAGTAGGCGGTTTATGACTCAACGGTTGACGAAAACAATTAGCACATTGTTGACATGTTGAAATCAACAAAGTGCTTGACATTTATTGTAAGTAATAAGTTTCTGCACTAAAATAGCTCGTGATAAACCATTTAATCAAGATATAAGAATGTCGATAATTAATGCTTATATGAATGGCATTTCCGCACTAAAAATTTCGTTATCACATTCGATTCCGCGTTCGACAGTACAAGGTGTTATTAATTTGTTTAAAGAAAATGGAAATGTTAAGGAAAGAAAAACAATCTGTTGTGGCCAGCAATGACCTCCCGCTAATTCCATATTTAAAATAGCAATGAGCTTTAAGTAAAGTATCACATCCGGTTGATCGTTTGTAAAAAAAATTAACTTGTTCCAATAAATAGAAAAATATGTAATACAAAATTTTGGATTATATCATGTATTTCCTCAGAAATCTGTTAGAACTCCAAATGAAGTACTATATCCGGTTTACCATATATAGTCAAAATCTAATATGTTATTTGAAATTTTATACGAGTTTTAAATACCAAATTTAAGAAATTTTAGTAAATTTTAGGGAAAAATCTTCACAAACACATTATCGTCAAAATCAGCATCTACTTCCGGATGATGAAAATAAATTATTTTATAAATTTATATTTTTATTTATTTAATGCTATTATCGTGGAATTGAAGACGGTATAATTTTCTGAATAATTATATTGAATGCACTTTTTTCAAGAAAACTGTTAAAAGCTTGTACGAGCCCTGTCCCATAAGTGTTGGCCCAGTTGCATAAAATCATTGAAATGACTTATTTAAGCAAAAAATCAAAACACCTACTAATTTATTTCCATTGAATTATAACTTAATGCCTTAAATATTGGAAATAACTGATCTACACTAACTAATGCAATTGGATGCAGATTCTCCAGTTGAGCACAAGTATAAGAAATGCATTTTTTTATGACTTTTTTAATATGGGACAGGGCTCGTATAAGTGATACTTTCAGTTATCCGATATACACCAAAAACTAATGAGCTCTTCCCACATTAGTACAGAATGGGTATACAAAATTTCAATATTTTTTAATTGATGGTATTAGAGTATCCACACATACTCACATACACACACACACATACATACCCACAGACATCATTGTAAAAATGTTAAATCGTATTATGGGAACATCAAAACGTGCTTATTCACTAAAATCTGTATATGCGATTTTTAGCACGATCCCTACACCTCTCGTACCTATGGTAACGGGAGGTAATAACTGGTCGTCAACTTGTAATGCTGATCATCGAGTTTTAGGGAACATTGTAAAACAAAATCGCTGATGATCGGAAAATAAATTTCGGTATCTTCCACTATAAGAAGAATTAAACAAATAGGATACAATACGTTGGAGTAATAAGTTCAAAGCTTATCTGGGTGATTGCAGAAAACTCGTACTGCGTATTTTTTCTGATACACACTCATATACGAGACCCACTGGTTAAAAAAGTAAAATATTCTGCAAGCTTTATGGTTTGGGGTTGTATGTCTGCAAAGGGGTTCGAAGAGCTACATTTTTCAAATGGCACTGATAACGCTGATAAATATAAAGATACACTTAAAGATGTTTTTTTACCATCGATTCCTATATGTCGGTCCGTTGAAGGGAGATACGTTTTCCAGCAAGATGGTGCCCCACCATACGGCAAAAACCGTTAAAACCTGTCGTGAAAATAATATTCCTACTCCAAATTGGATTTCTAGTCCGGATTTGCCGCCAATTAAGTCCCTTTGGCTTAAAATGAAAAAAAGGAATTGATTAGGAATTAAGTCAATAAAGGCGGCGCAACGAAATATTGAAATAGTAGATGAACTATTCTGATTTGTCACTTATATTTAATTTGATTTAAAACCTAATTGTTATAGAAAGAAAATTCTTTTTGTAGTTAATTTAAGCTGAAGCTGTAATTTCAAGGTAATAATATAATTTTTGTAAGAATAAAACATTTATTGAGTTATTATAATAAACGAAATGTCATTAAAATGTGCCGGCCGAACTATTACGATTTTGGGCTCGTACGTATTGGGACACATAACATGTAAAATGATAGACAGTTTACAAGTTAGATGTTCCTGAACCTCAGTTTATGCCAATTGTCACAGTTAAATATAATTACACTACAAAGTCATGTAACTTACCTTTAAAGATAGTTAATGGATATTTTAGTTTTCCCCGGCGAAGTTACAAAAAGTGTTACGAAATATTGGAAATTATGTATATGGTTTAATCATAAAATTCGTACCAATTACCGTGGAGAAATCCGTTAAAAAACTACCTACTATAAATTATTATGCATTTGTAAATATAAAAAACTGTAAAATTTACATTTTCGACTTTACTATATACAATCCATTTTGTTTCATATAAATAATACACGATTAAAATTATCTTCTATTGGTGCAAGTTTTGTGTAATTAACTCTTATAGTTTTTGGGCCGTAGATTAAAGTTGCATCATTATAGGAGCAGTACCTGTAGTGGTTTTCCTGAATAACATCAAGGGTCACTACATATAGACGAAAATATAATTTTTGCAAACCACTACCGAAAATTTGATAAATGTTGCATTTTCCTGTTTGAAACAAATAAACATGTGTGGATAACATCGTTGGAAAGTTAAAAATTTCCTTTTCCAGTAGCGAACATCCTATTCTTGTGTCCAAATAAAAACTGTAATTTCAACATCATAACTCAAAACCCACTGATGGTAAGATAATTGAAAGAGCTTAATTTTTATTCTATGCAGTGCACGTTAATTGAAACACTGTGTACAGATTATTTTATTAACGAGGCACCTCTGGGTATCTCAAAAAATGTCTATATCACTAGATAATAACGAAAAAGTGATTTTGGTTGATATTTTCTTTTTCAAATAACTTTCTCAGTACCAGTTAACAAGAGAAATATTTCAAATGAAAATAGTACAATAATTAATATGTATCCACTGGCATCCGAATATACGTATATTCTTGTTGGTGATCGGCACTGGAAACAATAACTATTGAAATGTAAACGTGGAAAAACAGTGGTTTAGGGCAACAATTAAATTAGACCTATCTTTTCAATTCCTCAAAACTATCGGATTTATTTATTCCTTCCTCATGATGCTAAAATACAATTGTTAATCATTTACAATAAGTTACACAGTAACGTTATTTATGACAAACTTATAATTGGGTTAAGTTTAGTAAAACAGGCTTCAGGACAGGGAACATATGAATATATGATGGCGCTTGAGAAAAATAATTCTAAAATTGTTTTAAAATTATTTAATACTTGCACTTGTGTAAAGTGGAACATCTATTTCTATCATAAATATCTATTCATAATTCATTTTATGAAATTAATGTTAATGATCAGGCAAAAGTAATATGGTTCGTTGGGATATTTTTTTTTTTATTTCTAGCTGAATTAAAATATACAACATTAAAAGTGTAATAACTATGTGAATCTGTGAGCTTCTTGACTGGACAAAAGTTGGATTGCAGATTGAATAAATATACTCGCACTTTGCAATCCAAAACTTTATTGTCCTATAATAACTATATTTATTTATTTATCGTATCCAACCACAAACATAATACATAGTATATATATATATATATATATATATATATATATATATATATATACATAACAAATGTAAAAGAAACAATTAACAAGAAACAAGTGAAAAAACATACAACATATATCATAACGTAACAAAACATAACATAACATACAATGAATTTATAATTAAATCTGTGAACACCAATAATTTGCGTAGAATATTGCTGTTTTATTTGCATTAGCCAAGTCTTCAACATTGCAGGGTTGACCTAAAGCTGGACAATTCAAAATATGTTCCATAGTTTGCTGGAGACCACAAGTACAAAGATCTGGGCCGTTAAAAAATCCCCATTTCACCATATTTACCTTGCACCTTCCTGTTAAAGTACGAAGACGGTTTAAACTCTTCAAGATTACCCATGGTTGATCACTGCCAGAAGGAAGTTTTTCCCCCGGAGATATTCGTAGCTCGTGGTTCATGTTAGCTACCATTTCTTCCCACTGAGTAATCCGTTCTTGGTGAACAGGTCTATCTAAAGGAGCAACAGAAGCTAAAAAATTCCTTCTAGATTTGAGCCTACAAACAGGTGCATCATATCCATATAGGGGATGTCTTTCATCAGTCACTTGCTTTTTACGTTCAACTTTACTTGCGACTGCACGTCTTATAGATGGCGGGGTAATACCACCTAATAAATACAGGTGACTAGTTGGAGTTGGTTTAAGACAACCTGTTATCAGTCTACAAGTTTGATTTAGTATGGTGTCAAGCTTGTGTGCGTGAACTGACCGTTCCCAGACTGGTGCAGCATAGTCAGCGACGGAAAAACACAAAGCAAGTGCAGTAGTCCTTAAAGTGTGTTGACATATTGACGTATTGTCATTTTGACATTTTATATCTAATTAAAATGGCAAAATTCTATTATACAAATCCTTTTTAATATACTTTATACATTATTTACGAACAGTTAAGTGGTTATACTTATTATATAGTTATTAGTTATTTGTGGGTCACAGCAGAAGCGTCCTAGTCGCGACCCGGGGTACTGGTTCTTAGAACTTGCAATTCTGCTACTACCAACCATAAAAAAAATATAACTATATTTGAATAAATAAGACGATTTTGGTATAATAGATCTTCATCTTTTATATGTATATTAATGAACATTTCGGTGGTTTAACACCACCACCATAAGCACTATTGATATTTTTAAAAAGTTTGCATAATAGATATTGTGACGAGGTGAATAATATATTTTATTCAATTTTGACGTTTTAAACTGTCATTATTAACTCTATAGCAACAATTATAAGTAACATTTTATTCACAAGTGAATTAATTTTTTTTAAATAACTCACATTTTTTTAAATCACTTTGCAACAAATAATGCATTTATAAATAACATCAGGCGCGAAAATAACACTCACCACAGTATTTATTATATAATATCAGCCATTTTCATTATTTTTGTCAGAGAATAATCCTTTTTAAATAGATGACTTGACGTCTATCATCGACGATTGTCATACACAGCCTACTAACTGTTTGTATATAATATTGTATTAACCACGTGAGCTAAGAATGTTTATTCACTCGAAGAATTTAACTGAACTTTCTTCTCATGAATAAACATTATCTTAGCTCACTTGGTGTATAAATATCTATTAATTTGAGAGTTTATAAACCAAAACATGTTTGTCAGCATGCCAGCTCAGCCAGTGAGTCTTCTGTCAGCCACGGGTTGGCAAACAGAAACGTTCTTCTGTGTGTTTTTTTTCATCTTAGTCCAAATCTCAAAATGATCATTTTTTAAGGGGGTATTTGAATGAGGAGAGTTGCATTAGCAAAAAAATATTTTTTTGTACGTGTTCCTTCGAAATTGTGATAAAAACAATGAATATATATTACAATTTTGTAAATTATATTATGTTTATGTCCTGAAAACTTTTTTTTGAAAAAATTCAACGGAAATGAAAAAATATTTCATTTCAGGTTTCTAACTTTATAACAGATGTCAGCACCAGAAATGTCGGTAATGCAGTTTAAATTATATGGAAAGTAAACATTGAATTTCTACCTGACAATAAGTATGACATTTTTTAAATTTGATTTACAATCTTTTATTACTGCAGCTATTTCCATGAATGGTTTCTTAGAGAAAATAAATATAAGCAAAAAATGTAAGAAGTATGATAAGAAATTGGTCTCTAAATGTTCTGTTGTGAACAAATAAAAAAATATACTATTAACAATTAGTGTTTTTTAGTAAAAGTATTGTTTCATTATTCATTATTCATTATCCAAATAGTAATCATTTTTGTTGTATTTTTTTTTGGGGGTTATTTAATACATTATTTAAGCAATTAATGAGTATTATTGATTGCATTACCTTTATTATTGGGACAGTAGCTTCGTGATGTTGAAGGGAGCCGTCGGCTTCCTCTCAGCCTATTATTTTGAGGGTGCGATGCACGAGTGTTTGTGAGTTGGTGCTATGCCATACTCAGAGAGGGTGCGTTGCCCGAGTGTTTGTGAGTTGGTGCGATGCCATACTCAAAGTGTGGAGACCAGTGCTTTGTGCTTACATTTCAGAAGTGGGATCAGAATCTTCGTGCTGTTCGTGTGAATAGTATAGCGAGTTCAATTTATATACGATGGACTCCTCCAAAGAATATCGTACTGAATCCAGAGGAAGACGGCGCAGGCGATCTGCAAGTCGTGAGTCGTCTAGTGGTACCTCCGACTCTAGTGAGAGATCTAGACCACGGCGTAAACGACAGCGTTCGAGGGAACGTCGGTCAGGTGAATTAACCGAAATTGTTAGCAATCTAACGAAAGTGGTGTAGGGTGAATCAAAGACCACCAATCCCCAGCCATCAACTTAACATGCCTACCGTGGAGATGCTGTACCTTCGTTCTCACTTGAGGACGCGAACCAGGATATTGTGAAGTGGGTACGAAAGGTGGATGAGTTACGAGTGTTATTTGCTTGGTCTGAAGAGACTACAATGTATTACGCATGGTACAGCGGACTGACCTCAGTCAATCACACATGGGAAACGTGGGAGGCTATGTTAAAACGGGCGTTTCCCTGCCAAAGAGATTATTGCTCTCAATTAGAGGAAATGTTGCAACGAAAGAAACGTCCAAAAGAGAGCATTGCTAAATACTTTTATGAAAAGAGCGCGATGGTCTCAGCTTGCAACATTAAAGGTAGAAATGCAGTGTCCTGCATAAAAGGCGGCCTTGTAGACTAAAACCTCCGTTCTATAGCTAAGGCTGGAGATTACGGAACACCGGAAACACGGTATGAGTTCTTGCGATCTTGCAGAGAACAACCAATATATAGACCTAATGCTCACTCGAATTCAAGCAGGAGAATATCATATCACCGTCGGCGTTTTCACCGCACACCGTATCAACGTCAGGATCGAAAGGAGCGTCAACCAGGGCCACAACGACATGCTAATGTTATTTGTTTGAGGTGCAAGGAGGCAGGACATTATGCCGTTAATTGTCTAAAGAAAAGCACACACCTGGAGAAAACAACAGTAAAGAAACCAGCTCGTACCGCTCTAGTTACCAATTCCACATCGGAGAGTTTAAACGAAAAATATTACGTAAACGCTATGGTAAATGGCCAATATGTTGGAGGATATGTGGATTTTGGAAGCAGCTGCGTTACAATCACCGACATACAGGTAAAAGAACTTGGGCTTCAAATTAACCCCGTTAATAAGAAGGTTATACAATGTTACGGTCATGGCCAATAGAAACCTCATCCTTTCAACTAAAGGTAGACGAAGCTACCGCACTTGTCACCACAGATATAGTAAATATTCAAGATCAGAGTATACCACTTTTGATCGGACAGCCATTTACAGAGAGCGAGAATATTATTGTGGAAAAAGACAGTAAAAGACTGAGAATACGAGAGAAGACTAGGGATCTGAAGGCGGAAGAGACGAAGGAGAATGAATATGAACAAGTTGTATGGGCAAAGAATGCGACAGTGATCCCAACGAACTACTTGGGACATGTTGCTGTCATTACGAAAGAGAAATACGAGAAAGATGTATATGTACCTGCAAAGATTGTCAAACAAGACGAACAAATCTTTTGCATACCAGAAGTAATTCTACGATTGAATTCTGAGGAGAATCACACACCTGTTATCCCCGTAATGAATATATCGGATCATGATTTAATATTTAAACCAAACCGTAAAATCGCGCAGGAACACATTTACAAAGAACTAGACGATCATGCAGCATATATATTTCATACAAAGGATTTGAAATAGACCAAAACGTAATCAAACCTGGATCACATAAATGCGAGCGATATGTGAATTTCCCACACCAACAAACGTCCACAAAGTCCGCCAGTTCCTAGGATTAACCAAATATTTTAGACAATTTGTTAATATAAATAAATATTAAATATTAACTAAGAAAACGCAACAATGGAAATGGGCGGAGGAACAGATGGATGCTTTCCAAAAACTAAAAAATGTTTTGACAAATCGGCCGATTCTAGCAATATTCAACCCTGATGCAATGACTGAAGTCCACACAGACGCCTGTAAGTACGGTCTTGCTGGAATTTTGTACTCAGAGAGGGTGCGATGCCCGAGTGTTTGTGAGTTGGTGCGATGTCATACTTAGAGAGGGTGCGATGCCCGAGTGTTTATGAGTTGGTGCGATGCCATTCTCATAGAGGGTGCGATGCCCTAGTGTTTGTGAGTTGGTGCGATGCAATACTCAGAGAGGGTGCGATTATCGAGTGCTTGTGAGTTGGTGCGATGCCATACTCAGAGAGGGTGCGATGCCCGAGTGTTTGTGAGTTGGTGCGATGCCAAACTCAGAGAGGGTGCGATGCCCGAGTGTTTGTGAGTTGGTGCGATGCCATACTCAGAGAGGGTGCGATGCCCGAGTGTTTGTGAGTTGGTGCTATGCCATATTCAGAGAGGGTGCGATGTCCTAGTGTTGTGAGCTGGTGCAGATGCCATGCTTGGGACGGGTGTGATGCCCGAAGTACCAAAATGATTGCGAGTGATGGTTTTGCATTCCCGGTAGGTGTTAATGCCTGTGAGTATACCAATGGTTGCGTAAGCCCTTAGTTCATTTATTAATATGCTTGTTTTTGTTTTGTTGGATTAATTGCTGTCTTGGGGTGTGAGGTAACGATAATTAAAGACTACAACTAGCAGACAAGCAATTATTATAAATGGGTCAGTAGTGTTTTGGACACGAAAGTGTGCAGACCAGTGCTTTGTGCTTACAATTAAATGCAAGAAATCAACTAATAACAAGAAACAACATGGTGAAATTTCAATCTTGAATTTGTATATTAAATAAACACTTAGTTCTTTTTAGTTTTACAAATATATTTATATCACGATGACTATAGTTTCGCTACCACAGTAACATCATAAAGTTTAAAGTTAAGTAGTTTTTCACTCACTTAGTAATTTATATGTAATCAATTAACCATCATTATTGTGAATATTTTTAAAAAAGGTAAAATTATTGATTATGGAATAATTATTCTTGCCCCTCAAAGTTTTAGCTACCAAAATGTATTCCGGGTCTTTACATTTTTATCTCTCGCTAAAAGATGTATTGGAATCATGCTAAAAATAGCATATCCAGATTTTAGTGGATAAGCACGTTTTAAGGTCCTATAATCCGATTATAACATTTTGACGATGATGTCCGTGTGTGTGAATGTGGGGATGTCGGAACTACGGTTTCTTAAATACTATAAGAAAAATATTAAACTGCAGTTTCCTCAATCTGACATTCCTGGGAAGAGCTGATTAGATTTTGGTAACTATTGGAAAACCAGAAGTAATAGTTTTTTTTAAAAAAATCTTCTAAATATTTTTTTTACAAATTTATTACTAATATTGAAGAATATAAAAATCTCTATCCGATACATTTAAAGTTTTTATTATATCTTCTATGGAGTTAAAGATAGACATATAAATTTATAAAATAATAAGTTGTAAATGAATCTCGCAGCCCATAGAAAGCAAGTGGAAAAATTAAAATGTTTGTAAGTGACAGATAAATGTGAGTGTCAAAAAGCCAGAGACATTACTGAAGACTTTTTCTGGGAAGTACATTTTTAATATTTCTTATTTTATTAATATTTAAATATTTATAATTATAGATACATATATTACATATACCCTTCAGAGATACCGCAAATCTCACCAATGAATTGGAAGAATCTCGGCCATTTGAAGAATAAGAGTGAATAGAATGATTTAAAAATATAGAAAGAAATGTGTTTTAGTGTGTATCAGAAATGTTAAATATGTACAATACTTATATAGCCTAATATGGAAATGGCGAGAGGTCTTGTGCTGGCCATAGCAGATTTTTTTATTTTGAAAAAACAATTTCCGGCAATGTGCAATTTAAATAAAACATCATATCAATATTAATATAACAATATAAACTTAAAAATTTACGTATAATTATAAATATATATAACGAAAATACCGAAACAAATATATATAAATAAAAAATAAATATATCATCACGGCATATTACCCATTTCTGGGTGTGTCAGTATCTACAACACATGTAGACATCGGTAATGATGACGATATATTTTACAGTGTGGGCGCTTACCAGGCGTCACCTCACGGGCAATATTTGGCGTTTGTCGGGATCGAACCCGGTTCCCCCAGGTTCGCGACCAGACATTCAGGCACGTGGCCACGGGACCCCATAAATACAAATACAGAGAATTTATTTTAAAATGCAACATTATAGTTCATCACTTCCATGGCTACTCACTATTGTCAAAAAATGACAGCAATGTAATATTTGTCCATTTTAAAATGCAACATTATAAATCGTATTGCAGCACAGGAGATACCTCCAAAACACATCAAAAATGGTGTCAATTCTTATTACGACCGACTAGAATATTACCTCAGAGTGATTGGGGTATTTTTTAACATTTATTACATGAAAGTTATGAATTTTTGTAAGCTAAAGTTTGTTAAGATGTACAACATTCATGTTTTGATTATTTGTTAATCGTATGTAGGCTAATTTATTGGAAATTAGTTTTGATAATACAAAACTACAAATTTTTTATGTTGCATTTTAAAATGGACAAATATTACATTGCTGTCATTTTTTGACAATAGTGAGTAACCATGGAAGTGATTCGCCATATGTTGCATGTTAAAATAAATTCCCTGTATATATAATGTAATAATAATATTATTATTAATAATAATAATAAATAATTGAAATTGAAAAAAAAGTTTAAAGTTAAATAGTTTTTAACTCAGTTAGGAATTAATATGTAATCAATTATCCATCATTATTGTGAATTTTTTTTTCAAAAGTAAAATTATTGATTATGGAATAATTAGAGAACTTTACCCAAATATGTTTTTTTTTATTGCATTTAACATGTCTTGTTCACACGTTCTAATTACATCTATTATTTCAATGTATGGGGAAGTTCCTAAATGCCAGAGATTCTTTCAATTCATTAGCAAGATTGGCGGTATATCTTATGGATATATGCATTTTACGTGCACCTAATTTTAAATATTTAATTAATAAAAAAATGTGCTTTGAGAATGTCACTAAAAATGTTGATTTTTGACATTTATCTGTCATTTATTACAAACTATGTTACAAATATTTGAATTTGTCAGCTGATTTCCTTGGTGCAGTTCAGTCAGTGCGATATATTACATCCGATTATTCTTTATCTTGTGTCCTTATCTCTAAATTTATAGAAGGTATAATAAAAAATTATATGTATCGGATAGAGATTTATATATTCTTTAATATTTGTAATACCATACATTTCCAAAAATAATATTTTGAAGATTTTTAAAAAAAAATTAATTAAGGTAATTACCCAAGGATTATAAATTTCTATTATTTGCGAAAGCCAATATTTAGAAAATACAGTGTTTTTCTTCTTAGGGCTAGTTGTACAATCTCCGGTTAAAAATTTAATTGGCGGTAAATAGACAAAATCGAATCGAAATAATCTGTCAAATAACAAATTTATCATTAATGTAAAAGTTTTGATTTGATATTGTTTACTTAATAACTGGCAATTTGAGAAATTATACACTTTCATTTTGTATTGCATGCTTTTATAATTAATATGTTATACTTACTATTTTAATATAAAAAATCTGTTGTGGCCAGCACAAAACCTTCCGTCAATTCGATGTATTTTGTACATATCCTATACCAAAATTTCCTTGGAACAGATTCTATATAATATCATGTAAAATCGAACACGAACACATACTGTTTTTTACAAATTCCATACTAAAAGTTCATTTGAAAAGGTTCTTTAAATCCAATAAAATTATAACATAAACTACACTAAGTAATGTCCTTCCATCTTCTCTTTGGCCTTTCTCTGCATGTCACTTGCGAGTAACAATATGACGTACCAATTTTAGATCCTATACTTTTCATATTTGGTTTTGCACTTGCAACTGACATCTGTCAATTAATTTTTTTTGAATAATTATCTCAGCTGTTTCCATAATAAATTGCAAAGCAGACTAATTTTTGAAAATTAATTTCTTTATAATGCTTTAAATTTACATCTATTTAATATGAAGGAAAATGTATAATTAAACCGTATTGAGAAGAGTATTTTCTTTAATATACATAATAACAAAATGTCAAAAAGTAATATTTAACTGCGTTTTTTTAAGAAAAACTGTTAAAAACTTCAAAAAAGGGTACTTCCGGTGGATCGATTATAACCAAAATCTAATCAACTCTTCATATGGATGTACAGAAGAGGAATACGAAAGAATTATAATTTTTAGAATTGTAGTATTGGAGTTATCGTCGGAGAAAAATTGGTCACACACGGACACACATACACACACACACACACACACGGACACACGCGCACACACACACACACACACACACACACACACACACACACACACACACACACACACACACATACATACATACAGACATCATCTTAAAAATAGTAAATTTGTATTGTAGGGACCCTAAAACGTGCTTAGTCATTAAAAACTCACCACCGAATTTTTTGACCAAAGACAATACCTTCCTTACCTAAAGGTGACGGAAGGTAAAAACGAATGAATACAATATGTTATTAAATAATATGGAGCATTAGAATCGAAATACTTTTACTTATATCCGTACTGACGTTTCTGCACCACTTGCACTTTTATCAAGACTACATCAAATATGAAGAAATAATATGTAAAGACAGGATAAAATTAACGATGCATTCAAAAACTAAATATTTAAAACTTTTTAATATTACAAATTATTTCAAAATTGACAGACGTTTCATTTAAAATTATAGAACATAAAAATAGATAATACCATTATTAATAAATAGAAATCTAAGATAAATTCTGTTTAATTAGTAACTGATATTGAAGAACATAAAATTGTACATCTGATACATTTAAAATTTATATTATATCTTCTATAAATTCATAGGTAAAGACGCTATAATATATAGAATAACGGGACTCAATAAGTCGAGTAGGCTAAACTACACCAGGGGCGGCTCGTCCATAAGGGCTGCAGGGCTGCAGCCCCTCCCGTATAAAATAAAGGCTGCAATTTTATTATCGCTCTTAAACATTTATATAATATTTAAAAACAACTATTTTTGGTTTGTAATAAAATACTGCTCAATAGTAATTTATTTTTGAACAATAATTGTATTTTTCAATAAGTCGGTTACGTAGTTTGGGCTGCTACGATTCCAGCCCAAGCTACGTTACGTATAGAGTTTACTGTTCTGTATTGTTGACGGGCTGCGCTTTAGTACGCTTTTACTACACATACATAAAGTGTAATGTTAAAGTTATCATTATTGTCAGTTTCTTTCTTTTTAATACTATCTTTTAAGTATTAATAATAAAAAAAAATGAACGCTGAGAAGAACACTGTTAAATATTTGCAAAACATAAAATTTTCTCATTTGGGACGGCAGGAAAAACTTGAAATTAAAAATTTAGGTCGTCTTACACCAGATTTAAATATTTCTCAGTCCTCAATAAGTAGAGCACAGAATTATGTGCGAAAATTTAACTCTAATGTATATAACAAAAATATTTGGCTGACTGGACTTTGATTTTCATTTTTGTTTGGCGGTGATTCATTGTGGATAAAAACAGGAGTAGCAGATTTAAAACATTTAAATGAAAGAATTAAAAAACATGAGAAATGTGCTGAACATTTAAAAAGTGTGTGCAATCTTGGCATGTTAGGAAGAGTTAATATTAAAACGCAACTAAGTGAAGCTTATAGGCGAGAAATAAATAAACATAATGAATACGAGAAAAAAATCGTGATATTTTATCTAAAATAATAGATTGTATCGTGTTTTGTGGTAAATTTGAACTTCCCATTCGAGGACATGACGGAACCGAACATTCAACAAATCCCGGAGTTTTTAGAGGATTATTAGAATTTGCTGGAAAATTAGATGACAGTTTAAAAAATCACGCAACAACCCGAGTAGTGATCTAACAATTTATTTCTGTACATGAAAGGGGAAAATATACATTTGCACATCCCTTGAAAGAAATTAACTTTCAATTATAAGGCATTTGACCTTGAATGAAAAAAAAAATTCTTACAAGCCGCCACTGAACTACACTAATGAAACCAGTTGGCAAATTCAAATGTTTATAACATAATTTGTAAATGACAGATGTCAGTGACAAAAATCAAAAGTTTTAGTTACATTTTGAAAGCTTTTTCTGGGAATTACATTTAATCTTTCTTATGGTTTTATTAATTAAATATTTAAAATTATATGTAACCTGCATAATATCCATTAGAAATATCACCAATCTTGTTAATGAATTGGAAGAACCTCTGACATTTAGGAACTTCCTCATACAATAAAAAATAGATATAATTAGAATTGTGTGTGTGCAGAAGACATGTTAAATACAATAAAAACAATATTTGGGTAAAGTTCTGTAATTTTTTTCTTAGAAAACGACGGTTCAATAGCGAAGTACAATACAATACTTATATAACATAAAATGGAAGTAACGAGAGGTCTTGTACTGGCCACAAAAGATTTTTATATATTTTTTCCCAATCCACGTTAATAATTAAAATTCTGCTGACAAAATAATTAACATATTGCTGAGAGAAAACATAGACATACATACATGGAACCCTCTAGAGACTCTGTAACTTAGTACTGGAAACCTTGTAAAAGAAAAGATTTAATAGATTATTTTCTCAGATCATAAAACTCCGCCAAACTATACAAAGAGTTTTCTAATAAGAAATATTTTAACGATCGCATAAATGATTTTAGTCATACATAATTTTATTTCCAGTGGTAATCTGTAAAAGATATGCAATCCCTGCATATGAGGAACATTTCTAAGAATTATTTTTCGCAAAAGGTAATCGAAAGATCCCTTTTTTACGTGTGCTATAATTGTGAACATCACAGTTTATTTGAAATATGCTTCTATGTTTGTAAATATATTTACTGAGTTCGTAAATGTAAAATGAAGTCAGCGTTAAGATATATTTTTTGAAAAGAGTTCTGCAGGAGTGGTTACGTGGCACTTTACTTATGGAACGTACAATTCGCTTTTGGGACACAAAAATCGTGGATGCAGAGGATGCAGCTCGCCGGAAACAAATACCATACGTAGAACTGACACTCCTTGTGCGTGATAGAAATTTAATAGTTGATCTTCTGTTAGCGCAGTTATCAAGTGTCTGAGTTGGTAACACACTATATTTAATTTAACTGCTACTAGATCCGTATTAAAATCGTTTTAGAATCGTTAAATATTAAATTATGTGAGTTGAACCACTCTGCCAAGCGATCAACGTAATTTTGACATTTAATTCTGAGTGAATCAGTATCATCAGCATACATTGTTATGACACAATCTTCACTGAAGATAGAGCTGAGATCGTTAACGTAAACTAAAAAAAGTATAGGAGAGAGTACTCCGCCTTGAGGTACCCCGATGTTGGAAAAATAAGTTCCGAATTAACTGATTCAGAATTGTTTTCAGTATGCGTTATAAAAACATATTGTCTTCTGTTCTCAAGAAAAGAAATTATCCACATAAGAGGTATTCCCCTAATACCACATCTGTCCAATTTATAAAATAGTTTTTTATGATCTCCGCAATCTAAGGCTTTCGTTAAATCACAAAAGATAATTACTGGTTGCCCACCATTTTCAGGTTAACTCAAATTATTTTCAAGGGAGAATTGTACTGCATTTATAGTAGACATTTTGGGTCTAAAGCCAAATTGATTTAGAGTAATTATTTTGTGTGCATACAAAAAAAATTCAAGTTTATTCAGAAATGCGTCCTCAAAATTTTTCCAGAATACCGATGATATTGCAACTGGCCTATAATTACTGACGGTGTGTATACAGGTGCCTCTTAAATAGGGGGACATGGCTTAACCACAAATTCCTGAGGCTAAAATAAGAAGATTTAACTAAACTTGCTTCTGCCGGAAAGTGTACCATTTAGCCAGAATTTTTCTTCAAAGTTTTTCGAAAAAATAAATAATTTTGCTTATAATAACAGAACGGTTTACACGATTTGGATGAAATTTGGTATGATAGTTCATATGGTTATGTCAACTTTTAAGGTGATACTTGTTATTATTAGTGAACAACTAGTGTATGAAACTTAGGTGTCCCACCATTGATTAGACCGTAACTTTTTAATGGCTACGCCGATAACATAAAATTATTTTTTTTAGAAAGATACATTCAATAGTAAACTTTTCTCTCTTTGTTTAATTTGTAATATATATGTTACGGTTCAGAGAGAAAAAAAAAAATAAAACCTGAGTGATTGCATCGAGAATTTTTTTAAAATAATTTTTATCTAGTAGTCTGTTCAAATACCAAACGTCTAATTTTTAATGACAGTATAACGAGTTGTCAATCTTCTCAACTAGTTTTCAAAAATTACGTTATAATATACTTACATAATTATTTTATAATCATCACAAAAGTTTTATGTTTCAACGCGAGTAAACACGTTTTTGTTGCTCCGTATATTTTTCTCATTTTTTAGTGGAAATTTGTGTAATTTTCTTTTTCATTTTTTCTTAAAATGACCCGTGGAAGAACTGCCAGTGCTCTGGAAAATGAGACATCTAAATTATTCGACGATGAGACCTTTATAAATAAGCTGGCTGACAAATTATTTGCTCGTCTCGACCAAAGGGTTGAGGAGCAAAAAAATTATTATGAAAAAATTATCCATGAACTCACGGTCAAAAATAAACATCTGGAAGAGGAGGTCGACAAACTGGAGCAATATTCAAGGAGGAATTGTGTCCGTGTCTTTGGTATTCCCGAAGAACCCTCCGAGGATCCGGAATCTAAGGTGCGTGATCTTGCCAAATCCAAATTGAATATCAGTGTTTCCCCAGAATCTATTGACAGATGTCATCGTGTCGGCAAACCCCCTATGAAAAGTGCGAGTGTTCTTAGTAATGTGCCCCCGAGACCACGTGGTATTATTATTAAATTTACATCGTACAAATCACGTCAATTGTTCCTAAAAAATAGAAATAAACTAAAAGGTACTGGAATCGTAATTACCGAAGATCTTACCAGGCTCCGACATAATTTATATAAAGCTGAATGTAAATGATGATGGCAGCATTAAAAAACTATCATTGGTTAGTAATATTGATGAACTGTGAACTTCTTGTTAATTAATGTTACACAAACATACCATTATTATTTTCTGGAGCAACATTGTGCTCTGTTTACTTTATTTGACAGATTTTTGTTCTCTCTGTTTTATTCTTTGTTAATTAATACACTTGCTTTGAATTGTCTGAAGTTGTCCGTCCGAACATGTATAGTTTGTATAAAATAATAGCGTATCTCTGTATATAGTCTATTCAATTTTTGAATATTGTGTACCAAAACGTTAGAGGGCTTAACACAAAATTGTAATGCTTTTATAATAACTGTAGTTCCTTAAACTATGATATTATCGCAATAAGTGAATCTTGGCTTACTCCGGCCGTAAATAATTCAGAAATTCTACCTTCGGCATATGAAGTATATCGTCATGACAGAGACAAAAGTATTACTGGTAAAAAAACTGGTGGAGGTGTACTTTGCGCTGTTAATTCAAAATTTAAATCTACTCTAATTAATATTAATCTTCATCCTAACTCTTCAACCGACATTCTATGTATAAAAATTTTTCATTCTCCTGTTAATTATATATTTCTTATTGTCTTTTACTGTCCTCCTCCTGTTACTTTAATTCAATTAGAATATTTGCTCGACGCATTGGAAACATTCTTACCCTCAACGAATAATAATTTTATTATCCTTGGAGACATAAATATTAAAAATCTTGTTACTGCCGTTGACGAAGGTTCTGGCTGTCATTTGTCGCGTAGGTTCTTAAATTTTCTAAGTTTCATTAATGCATCTCAGTATAATTCAATCACTAACTATAATTCTAGAATTCTTGACGTTGTTGTATCAAGTAACCATTGTAATGTCGCACACTGCTCTGATCCAGTTGTTGTGGAAGATTCTAATCACCCTGCTCTTGATATTCACTATGCATGCCCTGTCAATCTTAAATCTAATAACTCTACATTTAATTCTTCTCTTACTTATAACTTCAAATCTGCTAATTTTCCCCTTCTGTATACCTTACTGTCCGAAACCGACTGGGATATTTTAAAAAAATTTGACAACGTGAAAGATGCGTTTAATAAATTTTATGAAATACTATACGGCGTCTTCGATCAATGTATACCTAAGATCAAGATCAGCAATAAACAACCATCTAACTTTTCTCCCTGGTTCACGAGATCTATTATTCACAATATAAAACTCAAAGAACATTATCGTAAGCTGTATATTAAAAATAAATTCGAGTTTTATAATTGTGAATTCAAAAGATTGCGTGCTCTTATAAAAAAAGATATTAACACTGCTTACAATAACTATATATCATCAATTGAAAACAAAATTAACGATATTTTACTGAGAAAACGTTAGGATCACTTCGTGACAATAGACAGACAGATGTAATTTACACAGACTTCGCCAAAGCGTTTGACAAGCTTAATCATGAAATCCTTCTTTTTAAACTTTCTCATAATTTTAACTTCTCCCCTAACCTTATAGCTTTCCTTTCTTCATATTTAACTAACAGAAAAATGCAAGTACATTATAATAACTACCTTTCAGATCAGTATACCCCTACTTCTGGCGTACCTCAAGGTTCAAACCTAGGTCCTTTACTATTTATATTATTTATTAATGATATTACTACCTGTGTAAAACATTCCGATGTATTTCTCTATGCCGATGATATGAAGATATCAAAAATAATAAATTCACATGAAGATAGTTTAATGCTGCAAGAGGATATAAACAGCATTCTAGAGTGGTCCAAATCTTCAAAATTACATTTCAATATCAAAAAATGTAAAGCTATGTCCTATTCTGTAAAAAACACTGTTGCCTCTTACTCTTATAAAATGAAACAACATCTACTTGATCGAGTTACAGAATTTAAAGATTTGGGAGTCATATTTGATGTTAAGCTCTCTTTCAATGCTCATATAAATTACACTGTAAAATCTGCCTATAAAAATCTAGGCTTCATAATTCGTAATTGTCGTTCTTTTCTTAGGTTAAGAACTTTAAAAATGTTATATTTTTCATTCGTGCGTTCAAAATTGGAATACTGCTTACAAATATGGAATCCTTTATACAATATATATATAGCAACAGCATTGAAAGAGTACAAAAAAAATTTGTAAAGTACTGTTATTATAAAACATATGGTGTTTATCCTACTCATGATATGTCATATAATTACTTACTATCCATTTTCAATTTGGTGTCATTAGAAAATAGAAGAAAGTTGCAATCTTCGATTTACATATATAAATTAATCAACAATATTATAGATGATCCTATTTGTTTAGCTCGTATTCCATTTTCTGTTCCGCGCCTATCTTCTAGAAATAAGTGTACATTTCATTACTCACATATTAGAACTAACTACGAAGCAAGATCGCCCATTCGTCGATTATGCTATATTGTTAATAATATTACTGTAGATATTGATATTTATCACTTGTCACTTGGACACTTCAAGCAAGCACTATTAAATAGCTATAGTCTAAGTTGATTTTCTTTATCTCAATTTGGTTTTGTATATAATTTTTTTTCTCTGTTGAAACATTGTAACCTATATGTATTTTTTTGTGTATCCACCCCGTAATTGGGATTTCGATCCTGTGGGATGGATGGGATATATTAAATGGTAGTGTAATATGTTATATATGGTTTGAAAGTGGAGAAAAATTGTTTAGGTAACTATGTCTATGGTAAAATGTTCAAGAACGTCTTAATTTTAAGGTATTTTAATTTAAAGTTAAAAGTTGACAGAAATTTGGTGATTTTTTAAAAACAAGTTGGAAAAATTACTAAAAAATTGGGTACTTTTATAAACCAGTGGTTGTTAAAATTGGTAAAGTATAAAAATATTTCTACTTTAAATTGATGTTTTTTTTTTTTGAATAAATCTTATATATATATATATATATATATATATATATATATATATATATAGTTGGATTTAATGAAATTTATTAAAAATATTGTTTCAAAATGGTCTAGAAATTTTAAATAATTATTTTACAATCACACAACATGTCAAATTTGTTTGACAACACATATCTGTCATTCATAACCAGTTGACAAGATAGACTTTACGTTTTAAATTAAACGTTTTAACACATAAAACGAACGAAAGGAAGAACGAGAAAAGGGAAATGAAGATACAAGAGCTTATGTGACAACAGAATGAAGAAGAAACTATAGAAGACCAGAACAAGTTGAAGAGAACAGCTACGAAGAACGAAGAAGAAACTACAGAAGACCAGAACAAGTAGAAGAGAACAGCAACGAAGAACGAAGAAGAAATTACAGAAGACCAGAACACATCAAAGAGGACAGTTGAGAAGATCGAAGAAGAAGTTATAGAAGACCAGAATATATTGAAGAAAGAAAACATTACAATGAAGACAGAAAACACTACATTGAAGACCGAAAATGCTATAGATGTCACCAACATGGACATATAGCAAGAAATTGTCCTAAATATGAAAAAGAGTGGCATAAGAAAGAAACAACAAGCATGGCAATGAAGAATTGTGAAAAAGACGATATGAAGTGGATTTTAGACAGCGGGGCATCAGAAAATATGACACCCTATTTGAAAAAATTTATAACTCTAAACGAAGAGTATGGAGAGGTAAACTGCGCAGGAGGAGAACCATTAAAAAGTGAAGGAAGAGGAACAATCAAAGTAATTTGGAAAGATGAATGCGGAGGAAAGGAAATGATTTTAAGAGACGTCCTTTACGTACCGAAATTACATACATAATAACCTATTGTCACTAGCAACATTTACGGAAGAAAGAAAAAGAATCATATTCGAAAATGAAATAGCAAAAATACTCACTAAGGAAAACGAAATAGAACTTCAAGCAGCAAAAAGAGAGAACGTGTATATAGTACGAGAGAAGGAAAATAAATGGGCACTAGGAGGGAAAACTAAAGAGACATGGCATTCAAGAATGGCACATCCCAATGTAGACGAAATGAAAAGGCTAAGAAGACTGTACGAAATAGACGAAAATTTAAATGAAGACTGCGAGATATGCAATATTTGTAAAATAAGAAAAAACCCATTTCCAAACAAAACGTTGAACAGAGCAACAAGTTGTCTAGAAAGAATACACTCAGACTAGATTGGTCCCATATCACCAGAATCAAGAGAAGGAAATAGATACATTCTGACATTTACGGACGACTATCTATAGCAGATACACGAAAATATACTGCATCAAAAACAAATATAAAGTAACAGAGACATTTAGAAAATATAAAAAAAAAGTAGAAAACAAGCACGGCAAGAAAATCAAAATTTTACGAAGCGACAATGGCACAAAATATGTGAACAGAAATTTCAACAAAATTTTACAGGAGAGTGGAATCAAAAGAGAATTGAGAGCTCCAGATTCGCCACAACAAAATGGAGTGGCGGAAAGATTCAACCAAACACTAATGAAAATCACACGATGTTTAATGGAAGAAGCAGGGGCCGACGACGACTTATGGAGAGAAGTAGCTAACACAGCATGTCATATAAAAAATAGGAGAACCACAACAGCGAACAATAGGATCACTCCTTATGAAAAATGGGAAGAAAGAAAACCGACAATAAAATACATGAAGAAATTTGGATGCAGGTGCTGGTATTTGAAAAGGAAAAAAGGACAAAATTATATCGAGACGGATTGGGCGTACGTAAAACTATTATAATAAACTATCGGCGGGACCCTAAGGGTAACTTATCGTATGTACTAATTAACTGCTATAAAGTGAAGAAGGTACATTAATTTCAAAATTCCCAATAATAATATGGTAAATTTTAAATATAACTAGGCGCAACAGGGCTGCCAAACTTACCGTATATAACCAAATAAAAAACAAATATTTCTGACTGCAATAAAGTGAAGCAGGTACGCTAATTTCCAAATAGCCAATAACTATATGGTCAATTTTAAATGTAATTAGACGAAACAGTATTGCCAAACTTGCCGTATCCCTAACTGCAATAATGTGAAGTAGGTGCGTTAATTTTCAAAATTCCAATTAAAATGTAGTACGAAAGAGAGTTGCCAAACTTAACGAATATAAAAAAAAACAAATATCCCTAACTGCAATAAAGTGAAGCAGATACGTTAATTTCCAAACTGCCAATAATAATATGGCAAATTTTAAATATAACTAGACGAAACAGTATAGCCAAACTTACTGCATGTAACTAAATAACAAACAAATATCCCTAACTGCAATAACGTGAAGCAGATACGTTAATTTCCAAACTGCCAATAATAATATGGCAAATTTTAAATATAACTAGACGAAACAGTATAGCCAAACTTACTGCATGTAACAAAATAACAAACAAATATCCCTAACTGCAATAACGTGAAGTTGGTGCGTTAATTTCCAAATTGCCAAATATAATGTAGTAAATTTCAAATATAACTAGACGAAACAGAGTTGCCAAACTTAATGAAAGTTAATTTAAAAATAATATCCCTAACTGGAATAAAGCGTAATGCGTAAGTTAATTTTCAAATTGTTAATAATAATAAAGTAAATTATAAAGATAACTAGATGAAACAGTGTTGCCACACTTACCGTATGTAACTAAATAAAAAAAAACATTCCTAACTGTAATAAAGTGAAGTATGTACGTTAATTTAAATATAACTAGACGAAACACAGTTGCTGAACTTGCCGTTTGTAACTAAATAAAATACAAAAATTCCTAACTACCTTAAAGTAAAGTAGCGTTCATTTAAAAATTGCCAATAATAATGTAGTAAATTTCAAATATATATATAACGAAACAGAGTTGCTAAATTTACCGTATGTAAATAAATGAAAACAAACCCTAACTGCAATAAAGTGAAGTAGATACGTCAAATTCCAAATTGCCAATAATAATATGGTAAATTTTAAATATTACAAGACGAAACAGTGTTTCCAAACTTACCGTATTTATCTAAATTAAAAACAAATATACTTCAATGAAACAAAATGAAGTAAGCACGTTAATTTTCAAACTGTTAGTAATAACAGAGTAAATTTCACATTTAACTAGATGAAACAAATTTCACATTCAACTAGATGAAACAGTATTGCCAAACTTTCTGTATGTAACTCAATAAAAAAACTAATATTCCTAACTAGAATATAGTGAAGTATGTATGTTAATTTCCAAATTGTCAAGAATGATATTGTATATTTTAAATATAACAAAAGAGTGTTGTCCAACTTGCCGTATTTAACTGAATAAAAAACAAATATTCCTAACTGCGACGAAATGAAGTGGGCACGTTAATTTTCAAATTGTTAATTATAATATAGTACCGTATTTCAAATGTCATCTGTCACAAATGAGAAGTTGACGGAAACGGTTCATTTCCAAATTGCCAATAATAATATAGTAAATATAACTAGAAGAAACAGTGATGCCAAACTTACCGTATGTAACTGAATAAAAAATAAATACTCCTAATTGCAATAACGTGAAGTAGGTATGATAATTTCCAAAGTGCATCTTATGTGGGAAGCTTGCATGGGCAGGTTACGTGTTGAGATAACTAATCACTGTCCACCTAAATTAGAGTATGTGTTTAGGTTTTGTTTAAGATTATTTTTATAAAATATTACACGTCTAGGTTTTTGAGTAACAGTTGGGTGGGCATGTTGCGTAGGCTGTTTGGGTGGGCATTTTTTTTGTCAGTTTGGGTGGGCTGTTTGGGTAGACAGGTTGCGTGGGTATGTTACGTGTTGTGATAACTAAACACTGTCGACCTAAATCCGAGTGTGAGTATAGGTTATGTTTGTTTAAAGTTATTTTTATAATATACTTGCATGCCCAGATTTTGGGTATGCATTTTGAGTGAGCATGTTTTGTGGACAGTTTGGGCCGGCAGGATGGGTAGGCAGATTGCATGAGAAATTTTCAGGTTGTGTGGACAGTTTTCAAGTTGCGTGGGCAGGTTGAGTGGGCCGTGTGCGTGGGCATTTTGAGTGAGCATTTTACGTCGGCAATTTGGGTGAGCATTTTGAGTGGGCAGGTTGCGTGAACAGGTTGGGTGGGCATGTTGCGTGGGCATTTTGAGTAGGCAGATTACGTTGGCTGTTTGACTGGGCATGTTGCTTGGGCAGTTTGAGTGGGCCGGGTGCGTGGGCATTTTGAGTGAGCATGTTGCGTTGGCAGTTTGTGTGAGCAGGTTGAGTGGCCATATTACGTGTTGTGATAACTAATCACTGTCTACTAAAGTTGTGTGTGCGTTTAGGTTATGTTTTGGTGGGTATGGTTATAAAAGTTAATCGCCCAGAGTGTTGTAAGCAGTTTGGGTGGGCATGTTCCGTGGATAGTTTGGGTGGGTATTCTGCCTGGGCAGTTTGGGTGGGTATGATGCGTGGGCAGTTTGGCTGTGCATTTTGAGTGGGTTGTCTGAGTGGGCCGTGTGCGTGGGCAGTTTGGGGGGGCATTTTGCGTGGGTAGTTTGGATGGGCAGATTGTCCACCTTTTATATTGTGTTTAGGTAGGTATGGTTATAAAAGTTAATCGGCCAGAGTGTTGTAGGCAGTTTAGCTGGACATTTTGCGATGGTAATTTGAGTGGGCACTTTGAGTGGGCAGGTTGCGTGGACATGTTACGTATTGTGATAAGTAATCACTGTCCACCTAAAGTCGAGTATGCGTTTAGGTTATGTTTGGGTGGGTATGGTTATAAAAGTTAATTGCCAAAAATATTGTTGGCAGTTAAAGTGGACATATTGCGTGAGTAGTTTGGGTGGGCTCTATGAGTGGGCATGTTGGGTAGGCAGATTGCGTGGGCAGTTTGGGTAGATATGCTGCGTAGGCAATTTGGGTGGGCAGATTGTGTGGGTATTTTGGGTGGGCATGTTGCATGGGCAGTTTGAGTGGGCCGTGTGCGTGGGCATTTTGAGTGAGCATGTATGGCGTGGGCAATTTGAGTGGCCCGTGTGCGTGGGCAGTTTGGGTTGGCATTTTGCGTAAACCATTTCGGTGGGCATTTTGGATGGGCAAGTTCCGTGGGCATTTTAGGTAGGCAGGTTGCATGGGCAGTTTGGGTGGGCATGTTGCGTGGACAGTTTGGGTAGGCAGTCTTCTGTCTATCTACATCTCTGTATATCTATTTCTCTGTCTACCTTAAACCACTGTCTACCTACCTCACTGTTTACCTATAATCACTGTCTACCTATCTATAAGCGCTTGTTTAGGAGTAAGCTAACATATTTATTCGTGTTATTTATAATAATGGTAGTAAAATACTATTAGGCCGAACAAACGGATGTTACTAGTTTCTGAATATTGCGAAGGAATTTTTCAACAATCCATAAACAATTGTTACCGTCATTAGAAATTAGGTGTTTGACATTTGGATAGACTGCTAGATTAAATTTATTTTAAAAAATTCACGATGCAGTCACTCAGGTTTTGTTTTTTTCTGTCTGAACCATAACAGATATCACAAATTAAACAGAAAGAGAAAAGTTTACTATAGAATGTATCTTTCTGAAAAAAAAAAATTATGTTATCGGCGTGGCCATTAAAAAGTTACGGTCTAATCAATGTTGGGACACCTAAGTTTCATACACTAGTCACCTTAAAGATGACAACCATATGAACAGTCATACCAAATTTCATCCACATCGTGTAAACCGTTCTGTTATTACAAGCAAAATTTTTTTTTTCCGAAGAACTTTGAAGCAGAATTCTGGCTAAATGGTACACTTTCTGGTAGAAGCAAGTTTACTTAAATCGTTTTATTTTAGCATCTGCGGTTAAGCCATGTCCCCCTATTTAAGAGACAGCCTGTATATTTACCTTTATATATAGGAGTAACTTTATTTACTTTCAGTACTGATAAAAATTTGACATTTTCAATTGATAAATTTATTAAAAATACTAAAGGTTTTATTATAATATGAGCTGTTAATTTGAGTAAGACATTTGGAATTTCATCTGGCCCAGATGACATTTTGTTTTTTATCTTATCTCTAATCTAATTAAATGTAGTAGTTCAGTGTCCTTATAAGGTTGTAGATATAGGCTATCGTTTTGTGATTCAACGAGATCCTGTAACTGTATCTTTGTTTTTGGTATTTGTTCTATTACTTTTAGGGGACCATCCCGAAAGAATGTATTAAATTCATTCGCAATATTAGTAGGATTTTGCAGTGTTTTGTTACCTGTTTTTGTAGTTAAATTTTGAATCGAGGCTTTAGTATCGGTCAATTCTTCGATTACTACCCTAGTACTTCTTGAAATATTATCTGAATTGATGATCCCGTTTTGATAATATTGGTTTTTAATGGTTTTAACTAAGCTTTTATGTGTCCTGTCTAGCTTCCTTATAAACTAAAATTAATTTTTCATCTTGTTTTTACAACTGAAACAGATTAAATAAATTTTGACTTGAAGAATATATTTCTTTATAGAACCATTTTTTATTTTTTGAATTACAATATTTTTCCGGAAAATTTAAATTCAAGAAATAACAAAAAGTATTTAAAAAAATGTAAAAGAAGTGTTCACATCTTGTGAGTTGTATATCTCATGCCAATCTTCAAGTTCAATGTCGTGAATAAATTAATTAATTCGTTCTTCATTAATGAGTCTAATTTTTACTTAGTTTGTGACAGAATTATTATTTTTATTATTGTTAAACAAATTTGTATTGCATTACATAAATGAACATACATAATTTAATATATTGCCAATATAATAAGAATCCCAATTACTATTAGTAGAAGATAAATTATAAAAACAAAATTTATATATACAGACAATCATCAAAAACTCTTGTACTGAATAGTATTCTTCATCAATTAAAAGGTTTTTGATGGTAAAAAGCGCTAGTTTTTTTGATAGTGCCCTTATTCGCTGTGGCGAACAATTATAAATTTTAACTCCTATACAGTATGCACTGTGCTCATAAGTAGTTTTATGCCGTGGTATTTGTAACATAGTATTTGTTTGCCTAGTGTCATAAGAAGAACAAACAATAATAATCTTATTTGAGTTTTTGAAAACATATTTTAACAATTCATATATGTACAAGGATGGAAAATTTAACAAATTTAATTCTTTGCATTTACCACGACATGACTCTCTAGATCCAATTTTACATATAATTCTGATAGCACTTTTTTGTGATACAAAGATTTCATTACTTCTTAATTAACAATTATACCATAATCCATTAAAGAATAAAAATAACTATAATATACCATTAATAAGGCTAAGGAATTTAACTTTTGGCACATCAATCTTAAGCAGTAAAAAGCTTTGTGTAATTTAGGTAACAACCTTTCAACTTGATTAATGCCCTTTCATTTGTGATCAAAATGTATTCCAAGGCATTTAATTGAGTTGCAACTGTTAACTTCAGTATTATTAATATTAATTTTAATTTGACTCACTGTGTTTAAGAAAAATTGAATAATATTAATTTTATTTCGATTAAATGATCAATTATTGCAACCACACCACATATAAATATTCACTAGAGCACTATCATTTGAGCTGGGTAGACTAGAAGATTCTGTTTTGGGACAACTAATAAGGAAATATACATCATCAACATACATTACAGTGTCTTTACAATCAACATGCTCAGGAAGGTCATTAATGACATTTTAACTGTTTGTATTCGTCCATTGGGATACTACTGAAGCAACCGAAGAGGGATACCACGAATTCCATAATGTTCAAGCTTTTGTAGTAACACATTGTGGTTCGCATTATCGAAAGATTTGGATAGATGGGGTATCCCACTCAATTTTTTTTTATTTTAAATAAAACTTCATTCAGTTTTGAAGCAATTCATAATATTAAAAAATCTTAATTGTTACTAGTTTAACAGTATTTTATTTTCAAGGAATCAGTGTAACGTCACATTCCCCATATACTTGTCTTTCTCACACATACTGCTCCGAGTACGCTACGAGAGAAAGATAACAATTGTATGACGTCAATTTTCCCTTTTAGCAAATGTGAAATATCTCGTAAAGTAATTATTTAAAAAATGTTTTCATTGTTTTAACTATTATTTATTGAGCCATACTTTAAGTTAAATTGAAATTTTTCTTATTTTTTTTGTTATGGTAAAATACCCCATTGTTGACATCCAGTTCTCTGAGAATTTGATACACAAAAGCACTAACTGCACTGACCTCAGATTTGTTTTTTAAAAAACCATACTGAAGTTTAGAAATTATGCCACTTCTATGAAAATGATTATTAAGTCGTACAAAAATTAATTTTTCATAGATTTTGGAAAACACGCCCAACAAAGATATATGCTTATAATTATGTATTTGTTCACGGTCACCATTTTTAAACACTAGCGCCACAATTGATTTTTTAAAATCAGAAGGATATATTCCAGTCACTAAAGAATTATTAAAGGTTAGGGTTAGTGGTTCCGACGTGTTATATGCACATTTTTTGATAAGTGATGTGGGAACATTGTCAATTCCAACAGAATAAATATTTTTTAGATTGTTTATAACATCTTCAACCTCATATTTTGATGTGGGATACAAATATATGAAATTGGAACATGGAGAATTAATAAAGTTGTATTGATGATTCGAACTATTATTACCCATGAAAAAATAGATTAGCTCAGCAATATTTAATTTTTGTGCTTCGCGAACAAGGAGGACAAAGTGACTAATTTTTGTGTTGTACTTTTCCAATTAGTTAAGATCTCACCCATTTTTGTAATAAATTCATAAAATATCTTGCTCTCTTTTATCGTACATCATCCAGAATCCGTGTAAATTTTGATGTCGCAATTAATAGAATTCATTTTCAATAATTTATTTTTAGTACTTTGCAGACATTTTAGTAATCTTTTCACTGCGTACCAATGTATATATCTCGGGTCATGACACATTATGATAATTTGCTGACAGAATAAGCAATATCTGGACTCGTTTATCTTGCTAAATAAAACAGCTATCCAATTGCTTCTTGATAATTTTTTCGCCAAAATTATCTAAATTATGTTCTATTGTTCCCGGGGTTTTAGCAGGTTTTAATTTATTCATTTAAAAAATATTTAATATTTGGTTTATGTAGTTTTCAGGCAGATTTTACAAAGTAGAATCCTTTTTTTAATTACTAATAATTGTTAAGAAAGCAATAAAACTAATTTTTATTTTGCCGCCATATTCACTAAATTTTTTGTTACATTCTCGTAATACATTTGATGAGGTGTTGTTTTGTCATATTAATATATTAAAGGTAGTCTTGAGCAACGTACTGTAAAACATTCATTGTATAATTGAAAATACTATTACTAGTTTTATCAATATGGATTCCAGTAGGTATACAGTAAGGTTTCTGGCTCATGATGGCATGTGTTCATCAACATCTACCATAGTAACGTTTTTCCTTTAGTAAGAAGAAGAAAGTCATCCGCAAATGCTATTCCTAAAGAATTTTTTGATAAAATTAAATTTAAAAGTGAATTATACTGGATATTCCAAAATCCTGGACCACAACATGAACCTTGAGGGCAGCCCCTAC